>CM064480.1:5527827-5542420 GCA_032716605.1 Paralithodes platypus
ACCTAGACGAAGAAATAAGACATACGACGAACGTCTAAGAAAAAGAGTTAAGGGGAGATTTCCACTTGAGGGCTATTTTTTCTGGACCCATTTCTCCATCATGTCTAGCCCCATTGCTTTTGAGATTTAAAGACGTTCGCCCCATTAGGTTGGTAATTTTAAGAACTTTGCCGCCTGTAATTTAAGGGGACCGGCCTCCGGACGGGTAAATTTAAGGGGACCGGCCTCCGGACGGGTAAATTTAAGGGGACCGGCCTCCGGACGGGTAAATTTCTACCGAAAAATGTACACATTGATCTTGAAAGGGGGTCTAGGGGTGTACTTTTATGCTTGATGGAGGTCTAGGGAACAAACTAAAAACCTCCTTTAAATCTGTTTAGCTTAACCCTTTGAAGATCATGATGCGTTTTGGACAGTTTATTCTGGCTATCAGTAGACGATTTTATACAGCTTAGGAAGGATCTGGGGGCATGAAAAGGCTAAAGACTATCCCAATTAACTTCCATAGACTTCCATACATCTCTCCTAATCTTACTAAAACGTCTAATAATAGCCAAAAATCAGAAAAGAAACGCGTATTGGATCTTGAAAGGTTTAATAATGCTCAGGCTAAGAGAGGACCTAATTCAAGTATTTAACATAAGGCAGATCCCTCTCACACCCAACCCATCTCGTCCACATGTTTATCTAATTTCACCTTGAAGCTCTCTATCGTTGTTGATCCCACTATGGCGCTAGGTAACCTATCCCATACGTCCACTACAACAAATGCTTCACAATCGTTCATTTAAATTACTCTAAAGGAATTGATCACCTGCGAGTTTCAGGCTATAAGGAAGTTGGAGCTATATGTATTAATATTAAGCAGAATTACCAGCTAAAATACGGATGTAGTTCATCTAAAAATACATAAAACCAAATTCAACTTCCTTTCTAGCCATCAGAAACCTACATTGTATTTCTGGTTTTTTATCACCGTTTATGGCACCAACCTCCTTATAGCCTGAATCTCGCAAATGGTTAAATAGGTGTAAGATTTTTGGAAAGCCTCTACACTCCCATGAAGTCAAACAAAGCATTTTTGTTTCAATCGAGTGATCAACTTGTGGAATGGACTGCCAAGTAATGTCATCGAGTGTTGTACTGGCCAAAGGTTAAAAATCGCCTAGACAAATATCTCGATCTGTATCCCAATATACTGTACTAGCTTACAAGCGAATAACACCACTTCGTACTGCGCTATCCTTTCTTTATTTCCTGTTCGTCTTTCGCTCACAAAAGCTAGGTAAATTTGATACAAGCAGCCTCAAAAGGATCATTTCAATTAATTCCTAAGTTGAAAATAAATCATCTATTTCTTAGTCAGATACAATAAAATATAAAATATATTAAAATAAAATAACTTGGGCACTCCTTGCCTTACCCCCACCACCCCCTACCCTCACCCCTTCAACCCTCACCCCTCTACCCTCACACCTTCAACCCTCACCCCTCTACCCTCACACATTCCACCTTCACCCCTCTCACCTCAACTCGTGGAAAAAAAATCAAATTGGTCGCTAGAGAAGGGGTGAGGGGAGTGAGGGAGGGGAAGGAGGGGGGGGGGGGGGGCGGGCGGTGAGGGGGGGGGGGGGGGGGGCGGGGGTTCAAGATAGCGTTTCGCGTTATTATAAGACATAAATTTGGCACATGAGAGCCGTCTCTCTACAACTATATGTGGTGCTCTGTCTCTCTCTACCTGTCTCTATTTCTCTGTGTGTCTGTCTCTGTCTCTCTATCTCTCTCTGTCTGTCTCTATCTATCTGTGTGTGTGTGTGTATTTACCTAATTGTATTTACCTAATTGTATTTTACAGGATTGAGATTACTGTGTGTGTATGTGTGTGTGTGTGTGTGTGTGTGTGTGTATGTGTGTGTGTGTGTGTATGTATGTATGTGTGTGTGTTGTGTGTGTGTGAGTGTTGTATGTGTTGTGTGTATGGTGTTTTGTTTGTTGTGGTGTTGGGTGTAAATTAGGTTGGGGCTAGCGACAATTAGGGGGGATTTCACACATAAGAACATAAGATAACGGGTGTCTGCAGAGAGCTAACTTGCCCACACACGGCAGATCCCCTTCACACCCAACCCATCAAGTAGGTCCAAGAGTCCAGCCGAGTCAGAAGTCGTTACATAATCGGGGATATTGGCCACGGGTCCATCACCTGACGAGTGTTTAACGAGAGTGTTACGCCTGCCGAATGAGTTAGTACGCAAATGTATGAGTCAGCACGTAGCCTCAACGAGACGTTACGAGTCACCACGCATTGAGCATGACAAATAAAAACAATAACGGCAAATAACGGGCCACAAGTAATCACACATGTCATACAAGTCGCTACATCGGACAAACCGATGGGGCATTTATGGTCCTCCCTCCCCTACCTTTTGCAAAGGTAGTGTAGTATGTAAGGTGTTTGTAGTATAATGCATTGATAGGAAGAGAAGATGTTTTGGAGGGCAGGCTGGGGTTGCCCTCAATAATGATGAGGCACGGAAAGGATCAGCTAGAAAGGGCAGGTGGAGAAACAGGAGTTCCAGGAGTTCCAGCTGTCCTTATCAACCACCTAGCACTCCCCGGGAGTACTGCCCTGTTCGGCTGGTGCCTACAACCTCCTGTTACAAGCTCTTGACAAACTTGTGGTATATTCGTGACTTCGTATTATCAAATCGTATACAATAATCCTGATTATTCGTATTCACTCTTGTTGACTCTTGTCACACTATTGCCTACTTGTAGCAAACTCTTGCCTACTCGTGGCTTCTGATTTTTGGACAGCATCTGACCAAGTGTGTTACGACTGGTTGTGGTTGTTGTTGTTGTTGTTGTTGTTGCTGTTCCCCAAGCTGCCTGGCCGAACAGCCCCAAGGCCCCGAGCAAGACCAAGACCATAACCGAGCGCCCCCACAGAACCCTCCCAGCCGACCACAATAAAGCATGGGTGACCGAAGCCACTCCATGGCGGGGAGCTGAGGAGGGCGACAGAAACGCCCGGGAAACCAAAGCCCCACCCAGGGCCCTGTGCCCCTCAGCAATTATGAAGAGAAAGCTGAGGGGCAAAGGAAAAAATGTGACGCTTTGGCTTCCAATCTTGGTAGATTGGGAGGTCAATCCACGGAAGAGACGCCGTCACTTGAGATCTAGAAAATATGTAAGTAAAACGAACAGTCAGAGTAAGCTATGGGTATGGCAGAGATCGCTCAGTTCTCACTCTGATAGACCAGCCCATCACCACACGACTGGTTGTTGTTACTTGTAGCGACTCAGTATATCTCATCGTCATTCGTGTAAACTCGTGGTGGTGGTCAGACACACTGAGTTGTCCTGAGTTGCAAAAATACAACTACAAGTTCACAATATGAGTTGCTATAACGGCCGTACGAGAGCCATACGCATCCAACAATCGTGGCACATGTGGGCCCACACGATAGACTCCTCTGCCCACACACACACACACATACACAGACGGTCATGGTGGCCGAGCGCGCTTAGTACACTGTATTGGGAGTGCTCACTCTGGTGTTGGGGGTTCGATCCCACGCGCCGGCAGGGTAAGTTCTCTCAAAAACTTTCTTTGGCCGTGAAGGCTAGGTCTGAACGGACCGTCTCAGGGGACCCACAAAGTCTCCTGCCCACGTCCTACCTCCTCGGGGGTATGTAGGCGCTCTCGTTAGCAGCCAGGATCAGTCTGTTGATCCCTTAGGATAAGATCTAGGTTAAATTTGTGTATTTTCAGCCTCATTGGCGGCCGGCTTGAAATAAACCGATTATTATTATTATTACACACACACACACACACACACACACACACACACCACAGGAAGAACATAAACTAAGGGAACATGGACTATTGTGGAGGGAACATGGACTATTGTGGAGGGAACATGGACTATTGTGGAGGGTACATGGACTATTGTGGAGGGTACATGGACTATTGTGGAGGGAACATGGACTATTGTGGAGGGAACATGGACTATTGTGGAGGGTACATGGACTATTGTGGAGGGAACATGGACTATTGTGGAGGGTACATGGACTATTGTGGAGGGAACATGGACTATTGTGGAGGGAACATGGACTATTGTGGAGGGAACATGGACTATTGTGGAGGGAACATGGACTATTGTGGAGGGTACATGGACTATTGTGGAGGGTACATGGACTATTGTGGAGGGAACATGGACTATTGTGGAGGGAACATGGACTATTGTGGAGGGAACATGGACTATTGTGGAGGGTACATGGACTATTGTGGAGGGTACATGGACTATTGTGGAGGGTACATGGACTATTGTGGAGGGAACATGGACTATTGTGGAGGGTACATGGACTATTGTGGAGGGAACATGGACTATTGTGGAGGGAACATGGACTATTGTGGAGGGTACATGGACTATTGTGGAGGGTACATGGACTATTGTGGAGGGAACATGGACTATTGTGGAGGGTACATGGACTATTGTGGAGGGAACATGGACTATTGTGGAGGAGACATGGACTATTGTGGAGGGTACATGGACTATTGTGGAGGGAACATGGACTATTGTGGAGGGAACATGGACTATTGTGGAGGGAACATGGACTATTGTGGAGGGAACATGGACTATTGTGGAGGGTACATGGACTATTGTGGAGGGAACATGGACTATTGTGGAGGGTACATGGACTATTGTGGAGGGAACATGGACTATTGTGGAGGGAACATGGACTATTGTGGAGGGAACATGGACTATTGTGGAGGGAACATGGACTATTGTGGAGGGTACATGGACTATTGTGGAGGGAACATGGACTATTGTGGAGGGAACATGGACTATTGTGGAGGGTACATGGACTATTGTGGAGGGAACATGGACTATTGTGGAGGGAACATGGACTATTGTGGAGGGAACATGGACTATTGTGGAGGGTATGGACTATTGTGGAGGGAACATGGACTATTGTGGAGGGAATGGACTATTGTGGAGGGTACATGGACTATTGTGGAGGGAACATGGACTATTGTGGAGGGTACATGGACTATTGTGGAGGGTACATGGACTATTGTGGAGGGAACATGGACTATTGTGGAGGGAACATGGACTATTGTGGAGGGTACATGGACTATTGTGGAGGGAACATGGACTATTGTGGAGGGTACATGGACTATTGTGGAGGGTACATGTACTATTGTGGAGGAACATGGACTATTGTGGAGGGAACATGGACTATGTGGAGGGAACATGGACTATTGTGGAGGGAACATGGACTATTGTGGAGGGTACATGGACTATTGTGGAGGGTACATGGACTATTGTGGAGGGAACATGGACTATTGTGGAGGGAACATGGACTATTGTGGAGGGAACATGGACTATTGTGGAGGGTACATGGACTATTGTGGAGGGTACATGGACTATTGTGGAGGGTACATGGACTATTGTGGAGGGAACATGGACTATTGTGGAGGGTACATGGACTATTGTGGAGGGAACGGGCTATTGGTGGAGGGAACATGGACTATGTGGAGGGACATGGACTATTGTGGAGGGTACATGGACTATTGTGGAGGGTACATGGACTATTGTGGAGGGAACATGGACTATTGTGGAGGGTACATGGACTATTGTGGAGGGGAACATGGACTATTGTGGAGGAGACATGGACTATTGTGGAGGGTACATGGACTATTGTGGAGGGAACATGGACTATTGTGGAGGGAACATGGACTATTGTGGAGGGAACATGGACTATTGTGGAGGGTACATGGACTATTGTGGAGGGTACATGGACTATTGTGGAGGGAACATGGACTATTGTGGAGGGTACATGGACTATTGTGGAGGGAACATGGACTATTGTGGAGGGAACATGGACTATTGTGGAGGGAACATGGACTATTGTGGAGGGAACATGGACTATTGTGGAGGGTACATGGACTATTGTGGAGGGAACATGGACTATTGTGGAGGGAACATGGACTATTGTGGAGGGTACATGGACTATTGTGGAGGGAACATGGACTATTGTGGAGGGAACATGGACTATTGTGGAGGGAACATGGACTATTGTGGAGGGTACATGGACTATTGTGGAGGGAACATGGACTATTGTGGAGGGAACATGGACTATTGTGGAGGGTACATGGACTATTGTGGAGGGAACATGGACTATTGTGGAGGGTACATGGACTATTGTGGAGGGTACATGGACTATTGTGGAGGGAACATGGACTATTGTGGAGGGAACATGGACTATTGTGGAGGGTACATGGACTATTGTGGAGGGAACATGGACTATTGTGGAGGGAACATGGACTATTGTGGAGGGTACATGGACTATTGTGGAGGGAACATGGACTATTGTGGAGGGAACATGGACTATTTCCCCTTCAATAACTTCCATGACCCATACAGAGCTACAACATAACAAATACATATCACACACACACACACACACACACACACACACACACCACAGGAAGGATACATATTTGGGAAGGTAGCAGGGTTGTGGAGGAAACATGGACTATTTCCTCTCCAATAACTTCCATGACCCATAATAGAACCCCCCCCCCTCCCCTCCCCCCCCCCCTTCTACCTCATGTTAAGCATATTAGTTTTGAGATTTTAAGACGTTCGTTCCGTTAGTTTGGCGATTTTGAGACCTTTCGCCTAATTTCTTTGTCAATATTAAGATCTTTCGTGCTATTTAAGTGTCGATTCTTTTCCTATCGAGCGATAGCGAGCCTGTAATTTTAGAAAGAACCGGCCTTCGGCCGGCAAATTTTTCTACCGAAAAAATTACACATTTATCTTGAAAGGGGTTCTAGGGGGTGTTTTATAAAGCTTGATGGAGGTCTAGCGAAGACACTAAAAGATATATATATATAGGCTAAATATAGGCTAAATATACAAATATATACACTTAAGGGGAGGTATTTAGTTTGTTCCCTAGACCTCCATCAACCTTAAAATTACACCCCCTCGAGTCCCTTTCAAGATAAATTTGTACATTTTTCGGTAGAAAAATGTCCCGGCCGAAGGCCGATTCCTCTTAAATTACAGGCTCGCTATCGCTCGCCAGGATAAAATCGACACCTGAATTGCACGAAAGGTCTTAATATGGGGTGAAAGTTCTTAAAATCGCTAAACTAATGGAGCAAACGTTTTCTAATATCAAAAGCAATGGGGCTAAACATGAGGGAGAAAGGGGTCAAGAAAACAATCCCTCAAGTGGAGACCTCCCCTTAAGAACAAGCACTACCCCCTTCGATAACTTCCATGACCCATAATAGAACAACAAGAATAACTAAGACAACCCTCATCCTTTAAGGGGACAGTGGTGATTTGTTTGTGTGTTTCAGTCTATTTATATATATATTAATTGATCTTTTAGTTTCCTCGTTAGACCTCCATCCATCAAAAAAAAAAAAAAAAAAAAAAAAAACAGGATATATTTCAAGATATATTTGTCAATTCTTTCGTTCCTCCTAAATTACAGGCTCGCTATCGCTCGCCAGGAATAAATCGACCCCTTAATGACACGAATAGTCTTAATATTGACACAGACAAGGGGCGAAAGGTCTTAAAATCAACAAACTAATGGGGCGAACGTCTGAAGATCTGAAAACGAATGGGGCTAAACATGAGAAAGAAGAGGGACGAGAAATACGACCAACTCCCCTTAAAGGAACATTACTTTGTATATATATATATATATATATATATATATATATATATATAAATTTTTGCTTTTGTTTTTCTTCTTAGTATTACAGGTATGTATATTTATTTTCTTCTACTCTTTAGGTTTCTATCATGCTTAAAAAAACACCATACCAAAGACCCCCTTCTAAATAAATTTGTACATTTTTCGGTAGAAAAATGTCCCGCCTCCTAAAATACAGGCTTGCTACAGGCTCGCCAGGAAGAAATCAACACCTTAATGGCACGAAAGGTCTTAATATTGACAAGGACATGGGTGAACGTATTACCATTTGAAAACTAATGGGGCTAAACATGAAGGAGAAGGGGGCTCCAGAAGAAAAACACAGAATACTCCCCCTTAACACTATCAGGTGCAACGTCTCGGGGTTTATTATGGTATTTTGTTAAATTATTATTGAGTGTTTTCATTGTTTCAGCCATTTTCGAACAATGTGTTTTAGTTTACCCCGAGACTTAGAAACACGCCTCTCCAGACCCCCTTCAAACTAAAAAAAAACGTCCCCAGACCCCATTCAAGCTAAATATGTACATTTTTCGGTAGAAAAATGTCCCGGCCGAAGGCCGTTTCTCCCAAATTGCAGGCTCGCTGTCACTTGCCCAGGAAACATGTACACCTTATTGGGTTGAAGCATCTTATAATCGCCAAACTAATGAGGTGAAACGTCTTAAAATCTACAAACTAATGGAGTATAAAACAGGGAGGATCGACATTGGCCCGCCCTGCACCTAATAGCATAAACCCCTATATACACCCTATTACGAAACACATATATATATATACATATATATATATACACAATGCCATTAATCTAATTATTTGGTCATAATTTGTTTGTATATATTGGAAGATCTCGCGCATTTGGCAACTCCTGGGTGAGATTGGGTTTTTTTTTATAAGAAGCTTCTCGTCTTCTTCTTTCTTGATAGGCCTCATGTTGTAGACCTCTCTCTCTCTCTCTCTCGTTTCGTCATTCCTCCTCTTTTCTTTCGTTTTTAATTTCGTCTCTCTCTCTCTCTCTCTCTCTAATTTCTTTCATTTTCTTCTTCTTTTTCGTTTTAATTTCGTTTCGTCTCTCTCTCTCTCTCTCTCTCTCTCTCTCTTCTATGCACTTACTGGTGTTAAATATACTTACTTTTCCCGTGAGAAGAATGGACAATAGGGTTTAAGAATTAAGGTAGATCATCCAATATTTATAGAGGTAAGGGTTGCAACATGGCGGCCTACTGTAATGGGGTTGGTGTAACGTTCCCTATGAAAATACTGAGAGAGGGAGAGAGGCGAGTGAAAGATGGAAGGAAAATGGTGGTGGTGGTGGTGGAGGGAGGGGGTGGAGGTGGAGAGAGAGGGAGGAGTGGAGGGAGGGTTGGAGGTGGAGATAGGGAAGGGGGAGGACTGTGGAGGTGGAGAGAGGGAGGGGGTGGAGGGAGAGGAGTGGAGGTGGAGGAGTAGAAGGAAGGTTAAAAGGGAGGGAGTGAGGGAGTGGGTGGAGGAAAGAATATAGAGAGAGTGGAGAGAGAGTGGAGAGAGGAAGAGGTGAGAGTAGGGGGTAGATGAGGAGGGAGTGGAGGAAAGAGGGGGGAGGGGGTGTAGTGGACGAGGAGAAGAAGGAGGAGTGGATAAAGGGGGGGGGGGAGAGTGGAAGGGGGAGGGGAACTGGAGGGAGGAGTGGAGAAAGTGGAAGGGGATGTGGTAAGTGATGGGAGTGGAGGCACTATAGGGAGTGTGAGGAGGGAGTTAATACAGGGGAGGGAGGGGAGGTAGAAGGGAGTAAAAAAAGGGTTTAAATAGGGGTGGTTGTTTTTTTAAGAGTAGGGAGGGGGAGGGGAAGGGAGTGGAAGGAGGGGAGGTAAGGGATTAGGTGAGGGGGTGAGGGGTAGTAAAGAGTAGGGAGGGGGAGGGGGAGTTAGTAAGAGTGGTGAGGGGGAGGGGAGAAGAAGAGTAGGGAGGGGGAGGGGGAGTTAAGAGTAGGGAGGGGGAGGGGGAGTTAATAGTGAGGGAGGGGGAGGGGGAGTTAAGAGGAGGGGAGTGGGGAGGGGGGCACCGTTTAAAGAGTAGGGGAGGGGAAAGAGGGGGAGGGGAGTTTGGAGTAAGGAGGGGGAGGGGGAGTTAAGAGTAGGGAGGGGGAGGGGGGGGAGGTAAGAGTAGGGAGGGGGGAAGGGGGACTTTAAGAGTAAGGAGGGGGAAGGGGAGTTAAGAGTAGGGAGGGGGAGGGGGAGTTAAGAGTAGGGAGGGGGAGGGGGAGATAGTTTTAATAGTAGGGAGGGGGAGGAGGGGGAGGGAGAGGAATGGAATAGGGGAGTTTTACGAATGTAAGGAGGGGGAGGGGGAGTTAAGGAGTAGGGAGGGGGCGGGGGAGGGTTAAGAGTTAGGAGGGGGAAGGGGGACGGAAGAGTAGGGAGGGGGAAAGGGCGGGGAGTTAAGAGGAGCGGGATGGGGAGGGGGTAGGTTAATAGTAGGGAGGGGGAGGGGGAGGGGAGCGGAATGGAAATAGGGGGAGTTAAGAGTAAGGAGGGGGAGGGGGGAGTTAAGCGTAGGCGAGGGTGGGGAGGGGGAGTAAGAGTAGGGAGGGGGCGGGGAGTGGGAGTTGAAAGAGAGGGATGGGGGGGAAGGGGAGAGGTTTAAGAGTAGGGAGGGGGAGGGGGATCGGGAGTTACAGAGTAGGGAGGGGGAGGGGGAGTTATAGTCGGGGGGGGGAGGGGGAGTTCAGAGTTAGGGTAGGGGGAGGGGGAGAGTTAATAGTAGGGAGGGGAGAGGGGGGAGTTTACGAGTAGGGGAGGGGGAGGGGGAGTTAAGAAGTAGGGAGGGGGAGGGACCGAGTTAAGATTAGGGAGGGGGAGGGGGGGGAAGTAAGAGTAGGGAGGGGGAAGGGGAGTTAAGAGTAGGGAGGGGGAAGGGGAGTTAAAGAGTAGGGAGGGGCGGGGGAGCGGAGTTAAGAGTAGGGAGGGGGAGGGGGAGGTAAAGAGTAGGGGGGGAGGGGGAGTGTAAAGGGGGGGGACGTAGGGAGGGGGAGGGAGAGGTTAAGAGTAGGGAGGGGGAGGAGTAGGGAGGGGGAGGGGGGAGTTAAGAGTAAGGAGGGGGAGGGGGAGTTAATAGTAGGGAGGGGCGGGGGAATAAGAGTAGGGAGGGCGGAGGGGGAGTCATAGTAGGGAGGGGGAGGGGGAAGTTAATAGTAGGGAGGGGGGAGGGGGCGTTAATAGTAGGGAGGGGGAGGTAAGAGTAGGGAGGGGGGAGGGGGTAGGTAAGAGTAGGGGGGTGGGAGGTTAAGAGTAGGGCGGGGGAGGGGGGGGTGAAGAGTAAGGAGGGGGAGGGGGAGTTAATAGTAGGGAGGGGGGGGGGGGGGAGGGGGATGGGAATAAGAGTAGGTGGAGGGGTGAGGGGGAGTTAATAGTAGGGAGGGCGGAGGGGGAGGGAGGTAAGAGTCGGGAGGGGGAGGGGGAGTTAAGAGTAGGGAGGGGGAGTTACGAGTAGGGAGGGGGAGGGGCGAGGGAAGGGCGGTACGAGTAGGGCGGGGGGGGGGAGTTACTGTAGGGGGAGTGGGAGGGGGAAGTTACGAGTAGGGAGGGGGAGGGGGAGTTAAGAGTAGGGAGGGGGAGTTAAGAGTAGGGCGGGGGAGGGGGAGGTAAGAGTAAGGAGGGGAGGGGAGAGTTAATTGGGAGTTAATAGTAGGGAGGGGGAGGGGGAATTAAGAGGTAGGGAGGGGGAGGGGGGTAGGGGGAGGGGGAGTTAAGAGTAGGGAGGGGGAGGGGGGCGTTAAGAGTAAAGGAGGGGGAGGGGGAGTTAACTAGTAGGGCGGGGGGAGGGGGAGTTAGAAGTAGGGAGGGGGATGGGGGAGGTGGGAGTAAGGTAGGGAGGGGGACGTTAAGAGTCGGGAGGGGGAGTGGAGTTTAAGAGTAAGGAGGGGGATGGGGAGTTAATAGTAGGAAGGGGAGGGGGAATTAAGAGTAGTGAGGGGGAGGGGAGGAGTAATAGTAGGTGAGGGGAGAGGGGGAGGTTAATAGTAGGAGGGGGAGGGGAGTTAAGAGTAGGGAGGGGGAGGGGAGAGTTAAGAGTAGGGAGGGGGGAAGGGTGAAGAGTTAAAGAGTAGGAGGGGGAGAGGGGAGAGTTAAGGAGTAGGCGAGGGGGGGGGGGAGGGGGAGTTAAGAGTAGGGAGGGGGGGGGTAGGGGGAGGTTAAGAGTAGGGAGGGGGAGGGGGCGGTTAAGAGTAGGGAGGGGGGGAGGGGGAGTTAATAGAGTAAGAGTAGGGATGGGGGAGGGGGAGTTAAGAGTCGGGAGGGGGAGGAGAGAGTTAAGAGTGGGGAGGGGGAGGGGGAGTGAAGCGTAGGGAGGGGGAGGGGGAGTTAACAGTAGGGAGGGGGAGGGGCGAGTTAATGAGTAGGGAGGGGGGAGGGGGAGTTTAAGAGTAGGAGGGGGAGGGGGGGGTTAATAGTGGGAGGGGGAGGGGCGAGTTACTAGTAGGGAGGGGAGGGGGAGGTAAGCGTAGGGAGGGGGAGGGGGTTTGGGGGGCATGAAAGATATACGAGAAAGAGAAGGGGGGGGAATTGCAGAGGGAATTTAGAGTAGGGAGGAGAGAGATAGATGGGGGGGGGGGGGGGCGTGAAGGGGGGTCGTCGCGCCCCCCGAGATTGGAGGTACGAATAAGTCTGTTTTAATCCTGCTTAATTAACGCTGATGGATAATTATATTTAGCGCGGACCAATCAGAGGCGGGCTGGCTGGCTGGGTCTGAAGAGCAGGGTGGGGGGGGTGAGGGAAGGGGGTGAGGTTTGAAGTGTGTGAGAGAGAGAGAGAGAGAGAGAGTTGAGTGAGAGATGAGAGGACGAGAGAGGGGAGAGTGAGAATGAGATGAGAGAGGAGAGAGAGAAGAGGAAAGAGAGAGAGAGGAGCTCCCGGAGGAGAGACGAGAGACTGAGGAGAGAGAGAGAGAGAGAGAATAAACCCCATTAGGGATGAAAACAAAACAATCAAGCAACTAAATGGGATAGCACAAATATTGGCGTAGAGGAAAAATGCAAATATATATAAATAACATTAAGAAGAAACCCAAAATATAATAATGCTTATAGTAATTATAGCACAGGAATGGAGGAATGATCGAAGGCAGAGACAATATAAACGATAGGGAGCTTTAAGATCAAACTAGATAGGCATATGGACGAGATGGGTTGGGTGTGAGGGGGATCTACCAGGTGTGGGCCAATCGGCGCTCAGCAGACCCCCGTAATCTTGCGTTAACCTCTGACCGTTTTGGTGGGGTCAGTACTCAAGGTATTAGTGAGTTGGGCCTATAATTGGGGTTGGGTGTGACAGGAATCTGCCTTGTATGGGCCGATCGGCTTTTTGCAGACTCCCATTTTCTTATGTTCTTATGTATAGTAAAGCCAGTGTCACACGAGCTCTTATTCCGGAAAATTTCGGTGAGCAAGTTTTTTCTCGTGATATTTTGAGGCTTTTTTTTTCACACTGGGATCGGGAACTAGACTGAAGATAGATTGTGCTATTATAGGTGGCAGATTTCTGATATAACTGAAATTTTAAGCCTGCCAGACTACAATTGCTCCTAAAAATTGACGGAAAAATCGCTCGTGTGACACCGCCTTAAGTACTTTACGATCCACCAATTAAATTACACACGGGGAAATGTTTGCAAAATTATTGGTATATCTTTAAACTTGCATGAGTCAAAAAAAAGTCTTCTCCAATCGAGTTGTGAACTTGTGGAATGAGCTTTCTCCAGATGTCATAGACTGCAGCACCGTTGATAACTTTAAACATCGCCTAGACAAACATCTTGCCTTAAACCTGTGACTGACTATATTTGTAAATTAACCCTTTCAAGCTCCAATACGCGTTTTTGTTCTGTTTCTGGCTAATATTAGACGATTTTATTCAGATTAGTAACAGTATATGGAAGTCAGAGAGATGATTGATATAGTATTTACCCCTTTCATACCCACAGATACTTCCTAAGCTGCATAAAATCGTCTAATGATAGCCAAAATAGACTACTAAAACGCATCAGAGCTTCAAAGGGTTAATAGGCTAACTTTTTTTTTCTCAGCTCTATCGAAGAGCAACTACATGTATAAATAACAAAACAAAGATATTACTAATTTTTTTCCTCAGATCCCGGAGGGTCACTTGCTTTCATTAAGGGGAGATGTCCACTTGAGGGATTTTTTTCTTGACTCCTTTCTCCCTCATGTTTAGCCCTATTGTTTTTCTAATTTTAAGACGTTTGCCCCATTATTTTGACGATTTTAAGAACTTTCAACCCATTTCTGTCAATGTTAAGACCTTTCGTGCCATTTAAGTGTCGATTTTATTCTGGCGAGCGATAGCGAGCCTGTAATTTAAGAGAAACCGGTTTTCAGCCGGGACATTTTTCTACCGAAAAATGTAAAAATTTATCTTGAAAGGGGCTCAAGGGGGTGTAATCTTAAGCTTGAAGGATATCTAGGGACCAAACTAAAAACCTCCCCTTAATATCTTTGGGAGGTGTTTGGGGGTTGGAGTGAAATTAACCCCTTCAGTACCGGTGATGTACTTTTCATTATTTTCTGGCAACTATTAGACGATTTTATTCAGCTTAGGAAGGACGTCTATCCCTTAAAAGGCTGCATACCATCTCAATTAAGGCGGGTGACCTGTTTTTCTTCTGTCCTTTTCTATCTTTCTCTGGCTTGTATCCATTTGGCTCCATTCAGCCTACTGTTTTAAGACGTTTATCCCCATCCAGGTGTCAATTTCTTACTGGTGAGCGGTAGCGAGTCAGCACATTTTTAATTTTTGTTAGACAGCAGGCTAAATTTGTACATTTTTCGATAGAAAAATGTTTCCGGCGAAGCAAG
>CM064480.1:5542520-5567520 GCA_032716605.1 Paralithodes platypus
TCAATACACAAGATAGAGACTTTTTAGCAGAGTATTCACTTCCCGGTATATGTAATGTTTGTAGAACAACGGAGCCGAATAAATAAAAATGGAGGTGGCGTTTTATTTTATATTCAAAGAAAGTCTTAACCCGAGACCCTCGTGTCAAAACCTCAAAACCTCAAATTTGTGAACGTCGACACATACTTTTTGGTGCTAATAAAGAATAATAAAAGGTACAAAAATACTCATACCTTGCGTTATATACAAGACCTCCAGCTCAATCAGTGCAAACCTGACCGAGAAATTTTACGAACAAATTGTCAGATGTAAGTCACTCAATCAAGATACCGTAATTTTTGGCAGACTTTTAAATTTTACCTGTGACCAAGTGGGGCGATACTCTTACTTCACACTCCGGGACATGACTTGTAAGTATACGAACTTGCAAGAGAGTTCGCTTGACTAAATCAATTTGTTTCGGAATGCCGAACCCGTGGTAATATACTCTGTGCTTGACATTGTAACTTGCAACAAAAGAAGAATGATAGAGAATTTGAATGTTGGTGGGGGATGAATTCAGTAACAGCGACCATCGTACGATAACTTTCACTTTAAAGTTTACTAGTAACGAACCAAATAGTAGCATCGAAAAAGTCCCTAATTTCAAGAAAGCAAACTTCCATAAACTTAGAGCTATGTTTAAAGAAACTGACTGGAGCTTTTTAATTAACAATAACGACATAAATACATCTTGGAAGTTATTCGAAACCACTTACCTAAAAGCAGTGCAAGACTGCATACCATCGAAAATACGGCGTCCAGGCCATAATAATAAGCCCAAATGGTGGAATAAAGATATTTCAAACTGCCTGCTTGCTAAAAAATGTGCTAATGATAGATTAAAATCCTCACAAAATGACGAAGAACGGGTGAAATTTGTAGAGCTACGACGCAAAGCCAAAAAGTTAATTAAGCAAAGTAAAAAGACCTTAGAGTTACATATTGCGAATCAAAGTAAAACAAACCCGAAAGAATTCTATAGTTATATCAGAAAGAAAAAAGTAGTTACTTCAACTGTTGGACCGTTAGTCGATGAAAAAGGAGAATACACCAAAGACGAAGTACAAATGAGTAATGCCCTCAATACCTTCTTTGCATCAGTTTTTACAACAGAAGACCTCAGTGATATCCCTACACCATCGCCGATTCAGATTGATAATTCAGATGTTCTAAGCAATATCACCGTTACAGTGAGAGAGAAGTATTGAATTGTTTAGATAAACTCAAGGTAAATAAAACGCCAGGACCTGATACAATCTCGCCTAGAGTTCTAAAGGAAGCTAAGAATGAGCTCTCCAAACCACTGACATTACTATTCAATAAATCCTTGCAGTCTGGAACTATGCCTGATCAGTGGAAGCTAGCCAACGTAACACCGATATTCAAAAAAGGCAGCAAATCCCTACCCAGTAACTATCGTCCAATTAGCTTAACCTCAGTTGTATGTAAAATGCTAGAAACGGTCATACGAGACAGACTCGTAAATCACTTGGAGGAAAATAACATACTTAAAGATACTCAACACGGCTTTCGTAAAAAACGTTCCTGTTTAACAAACCTCTTAGACTTCTTCCACGATATCCTCAACCTCTACGATGAGAGTAAAGCTGTAGATATTATATACCTTGATTTTCAAAAGGCCTTTGACAAAGTTCCCCACAAACGTTTACTGCTAAAACTAAAAGCGCATGGAATACAGACGGTGTGTTGAAATGGATAGAAAATTGGCTCAGCAACAGAAAGCAAAGGGTAGTCATAAACGGTAAGGCATCTAAATGGACCAATGTAAGTAGCGGGGTAACCCAGGGATCGGTACTAGGACCAATTCTCTTTCTAATTTACATCAACGACATAGATGAGGGTCTCACCTGCACAATCTCAAAATTTGCTGACGATACAAAAATTGCAAATAGCGTACTCTCAAAAGAACAAGTTGACGATATGCAACACAATCTAGATAAATTGTCATGTTGGGCCCAAATTTGGCAAATGAGTTTCAATGCGGATAAATGTAAAGTACTACATGTCGGATACCTAAATGAGAAAGCAAACTATTCGATGAATGGCACTCCGCTTAAGAATGTAAACAGAGAAACTGATCTGGGAGTAACCATTATGAGTAACCTAAAAACCAGGCAACAATGTTCAGAAGGTGTTAAGAAGGCAAACAAAATAATTGGGGTTATAGGCAGGGCATTTGAGCATAAATCCAAAGAAGTTATCCTAACCCTTTACAATTCCTTAGTCCGCCCTCTTCTGGAATTACTGCGTTAAATCCTGGTGCCCTTATTACCAAAAAGATATAAACAAGCTAGAACGAGTTCAACGTAGAGTTACCAAAATGATACCTAGCCTAAAGAACAAACCATACGAAGAGCGTCTTAGAGAATTAAATCTATTTCCTTTAACCCAGCGCAGATTAAGAGGCGACTTAATTCAAGTGTTCAAAATCATCAAAGGCATCGACAATATGAACTGTAGTAAGTACTTCACTATCGACCAATCTAATTACACGCGGGAAACGGTTGCAAAATTATTGGTAAATCTTTTAACTCGCACGAATCTAAGAATTTCTTCTTCAATCGAGTTGTCAACTTGTGGAATGGGCTTCCCCGAGACGTTATAGACTGCAGCACCGTTGATTCATTTAAATTCCGCCTAGACAAATATCTCGCATCAAACCCGCGACTGACTGCGTTTGTAAATGAATAACTTTATCCTCCCCTCAGTTACTAACCCATCTGTCCCCTACTAACTTCCTAGTCCTGCCACGTTAGTGGCAGGGCAGTAGTTCCCTTTCCAATGTTCCCTTACCCACTCTAAACCACTGTTTGGCCACTTGATCCTCAGTGTTTTGGAGGACAAGCAACCTAGAAGGGTCACTAGATCTGTTGTTGCTTGATTTCCTTTGTACTCCTTTGTACTCTCTCTCTCTCTATCTATCTATCTATCTATCTATCTATCTATCTATCTATCCTGTATCTGTATATCTCTATCTATCTATCTATCTATCTATCTATCTATCTATCTATCTACCTACCTTCCTACCTTCCTACCCTCCTACCTACCTACCGGTATCTATCTATTTACCTACCTACCTACCTAGCTACCTACCTACATACCTACCTACCTATCTATCTATCTATCTATCTATCTATCTATCTATCTATCTACCTACCGTACCTATCTACCTACCTACCTACCTACCTAAAGAGAGAAAGAGAGAGCTATGTTGACCCCCGTGAGCGACCAGTGACCTGACCTAACCCCTTTAGGAATGTTCTATATAGGTTGAACATGCTTGGTGGTCGTATTGGCTATGCTGACCCATATAACCACATAACCACATGGCCAACACGGATATATGCAACACGGATAGATGCACACACCATAGACACGCATATAGATAGATAGAGAGGGTATAGATGAATAATAATTGTAATATACATTGTATATATATATATATATATATATATATACAGGGTGTTCCAGTAATGCTTTTCATAAATTATATGGTGGACTCATCAGACAAAAATAAGAATAAATTACTCTATGAACATGAGGTTGAGTATTTATAATAACGGAATTATTACAAGATTTAAGTTAACGATAGATACAATGCCATTCAGTCCAAGGGGTAATGTTGCCATTTTAGTGGATTATATCCATTTGGCCTTCGCTATCGCTTGCTAGCCTCAAGATAGTTTTGTATCCACTCGGCGTTCTCTCTTCAGGCTAGCGAGCGGTAGCGAGCTGATTTTTTCGGTAGAAAAATCAAATCCGGCGAAGCCAGACATATTTTTCTACCGAAAAGTCAGATCGCTACTGCTCACTATCTTGAGGCTAGCAAGCGATAGCGAAGGCCAAATGGATGTAATCCACTAAAATGGCAACATTACCCCTTGGACTGAATGGCATTGTTTCTATCGTTAACTTAAATCGTGTAATAACTCCGTTATTATAAATACTCAACCTCATGTTCATAGAGTAATTTATTCTTATTTTTGTCTGAGGAGTCCACCATATAATTTATGAAAAGCATTACTGGAACACCCTGTATATATATATATATATATACATATATATACCGGTATAGATTGATAGATAGAGAGAGAGAGAGAGAGAGAGAGAGAGAGAGAGAGAGAGAGAGAGAGAGGATAAAGAGAGTCAATTAATATAACTGATGAGAGGTGAAGTGAAGCTTTAAGGGGGGGTCACCGCCTTATATATCTTTCTCTCTTTCTCTGGCTTGTATCCATTCGGCCCCATTCAGCCAACTGTTTTAAGACGTTTATCCCCATCCAGGTGTCGTATTCTTCCTGGCGAGCGATAGCGAGCCAGCATTGTATGGAGAAATCCGGCTTCGCCGGAGAAATATTTCTATCAAAAAATGTACAAATTTAGCATGCTGTCAAAACAAATATATATATATGATGGCTCGCTGACGCTCGCCAGGAAAATATTGACACCTGGATGGCGGTAAACGTCTTAAAACAGTAGGCTGAATGGGGCCGAATGAATACAAGCCAAAGAGAGAGGGAGAGAAAGAAAAAAAGGCGAGGTGGGCTCCCTTAAGTTAATGAGAAATACTTAGAAGGAGTTACATAGATACCTAGTATCTCAAGGACTTTGCGATCCATTGCGGGGAGATTCTCTTGGTGAAACCCGATAAATTATGTTGTGTACAGTCGCGCTAATAAGTCATTTCCCAGCTGTCATTACGTTTGGCTCGCTCTGTGCTGTATTAATGTCTGTCAGATGTTGAATAGGGTGGGTAAGTGTAGGAACATGTTTGTGTATTTCACTCGATATGAAGAAATAAAGCTTAGATATTACTGATACCAATTATTGATCAAAACATACTTGGTGCCGAGACATCACTTATTAGCGCGACTGTACAATCGCGCTAATAAGTGATGTCTCGGCACCAAGTATGTTTTGATCAATAATTAGTATTAACAATATCCTAGCTTCATTTCTTCATATCGGGTGAGATATTCAAGCATATACCTACAGTTCTCATAGCTCAGTTTCATAATCGAATAAATTATCTCTTTAGCTCTTTCCTGGGCCTCATTCTATGTCATACTCTTCGTCTCACTCTACATAAGAACATAAGAAAATGGGAGTCTGCAGAAAGCCGATCGGCCAACACAAGGCAGATCCCTGTCACACCCAACCTCAATTACAAGGCCTAATTATAGGCCCAACTCACCAATACCCGGGGGACCGACCCCACAAAAACGTAACAAGATTACGGGGATCTACAGAGCGCCGATTGGCCCACAACCGGCAGATCCCCCCTCATACCCAACCCATCTCGTCTACGTCTTTCCTAAGCCACTATATTCCAAAGGGAGCCGGTATAACCGATGATGATCGAGAGTATAGGAACTGTTTCCTATATAGGCACATATAATTTTGTCTATCTATCTATCTATCTATATGCTCAGGCCCAATCCCCATTTGTTCCTATTTTTATTTTTATTTTCTATTTAATTCTATTTTATTATTATTTTATTATTAAAAATAATCTATCTATCTATTGCCGGACGCCTTACTCCCCTTACGAGGGTGGCCATACACAGAATGCCCCCAAGCGGACCTATTCCCTGTGAGAAGGAAAACCCGAGCCAGTTTAGTAAAGGACTTACAGGATTGACCACTCAATTTAGGATCCGTCCGACTCCGAGGCCCTCTGTGTATCTTGTTAGCACTATTTTTCTACAGTGGTGTTCGGCTAATTCATCCACTAACCTGCCTTACCCTTAGGTAAGCAGTACGGATTTGTATCAGGTTTACTCCCCTAGACAGGTTGCCAACCAAGGCTGACGAGTCCCATAAAAAATAATAAAATATAATAAAATAAAAATAAAAATAGGCAAAATAGGGATTGGGCCTGAGCTTGTTCTTTACTTGCAATGCACTGTTTGGAAAATGTTTGAGTTCACTGCTAATCAGAACACCCAAATAAAATTGTAGATTGATGAATGATGATTCTGTTTATCTATCTATTGCCAGACGCCATACTCCCCTTAATGAGGGTGGCCATACACAAACTGCCCCCAAGCGGACCTATCCCCTGTAAGAGGGACAACCCATGCCAGTTTACTTAAAGGTGGGGGTGGGGGCTCATGGGTTGAGGTAAACATGGACAAATAATCGCCAACCTGCATATAATTATCTTGCAAAATGCAATGTCACTGAAATAATTATTAACAATGGTATAAAGGATTTTGCGGATCGTCTATACCGGGCCTGTGACGTCATAGTGACGTCACACCAGTATCCTTAGCCTAGACTGGATGGTGGACTTACACTCTTGTGACGTCACAGGCCCGGTATAGACGATCCACAAAATACTTTATACCATTGTTAATAATTATTTCAGTGCCATTGCATTTTGCAAGATAATTATATGCAGCTTGGCGATTATCATTCCATGTTTATCTCAACCCATGAGCCCCCACCTTTAAGGACTTACAGGATTAACCACTCAATTTAGGGTCCGTCAGACTCCAAGGCCTTCTATGTATCTTGTTAGCACTATTTGTCTACAGTGGTGGGTGGCTAGTCCATCCACTAACCTGCTTCACCCACATAGCTAAGCAGTATTGATTTATATAAGGCTTACTCCCCTAGACAGGCTGCCAACCAAGGCTGACGACTCCCATCCACCTGGTTGATGATTAATTGACAATATTCTTAATTCACATTTGTCTGACCAATATGCATCACCTTTACTTGCACTTCCCATAGTTTACTGGTATGTGCCGCGTCTCAAACCATTAAGGGGAGTGACCTGCTTTTTGTTATTTCTGTCCTTTTCTCTCTTTCTCCGGCTTGTATCCATTCGGCCCCACTCAGCCAACTATTTTAAGACGTTTATCCCCATCTAGGTGTCGATTTTTTCCTGGCGAGCGATAGCGACCCAGCATTTTATGCCGAAATCCGGCTTCGCCGGAGACATTTTTCTATCGAAAAATGTACAAATTTAGCCTGCTGTCAAACAAAAATAACAAATATGCTGGCTCGCTACCGCTCACCAGTAAATGTTGTACACCTGAATGGGGATAAACGTCTTAAAACAGTAGGCTGAATGGGGCCAAATGGATACAAGCAAGAGAAAGATAGAAAAGGAGAGAACAAAAACAGGTCACCCCCCTTAACCCAGTTCATTATAATCCATGCAGTGGTCAACTATCATCAGGATTGGTCACATTTATGCATAGTTTATTGTAATTTGCATATATTGATAATCACGTGCAACAGACCAACATCGGTGTCGTTGATATATATATATACCGGTATATATATATACATATATATATACAGGTATATTACCATATTAACTACTAATAATCTTTATAGTTTCTTGTTCTGCACTATTCGTCAAATGTATAGAATGCTATTATCCTATTATTTGGCCTATATTAGTCATATTTAAGGGGAGGTTTTTAGTTTGGTCCCTAGATATCCATCAAGCTTAAGATTGCACCCCCTTGAGCTCCTTTCAAGATAAGTTTGTACATTTTTCGGTAGAAAAATGTACCGGCTGAAAGCCGGTTCCTCTTATATTACAGGCTCGCTATCGCTCGCCAGGATAAAATCGACACCTAAATGGCACGAAAGGTCTTACAATTGACAGAAATGGGTCGAAAGTTCTTAAAATCGTCAAAAGAATGGGGCGAACGTCTTAAAATTAGAAAAGCAATGGGGCTAAACATGAGGGAGAAAGGAGTCAAGAAAAAAAAATCATCAAGTGGAGATCTGCCCTTAATGCGGGTATCTATCTATCTGTGTTGGTATCCGTGTATCTATCTATCTGTGTTGGTATCCGTGTATCTATCTATCTGTGTTGGTATCCGTCTATCTATCTATCTGTGTTGGTATCCGTGTATCTATCTATCTGTGTTGGTATCCGTGTATCTATCTATCTTCCCCCAGGTCCCTCAACACTCACTCTCTTCCCTGCCAGATATCCTCCATGTTCCAGGGGGCATTATAGTTTCAGGCCAGGTAAAACACTACCACCCTATTTCTCTATCTCTGGTTTTATTCTATCACACTCTACCACATTCACTACAGCTTTCTCTTTGAACACAGACACACACATATACATATATATTATATATATATAATATATATATATATATATATATATATATATATATATATATATATATATATATATATATATATACACTATGTATAATATATATTTTTTTTTCTATGTGGATTTGGGAGACAAAAGGCAAAACTGCCTGTGATGAGTGCCTCCCCCAAAATTAAATAAGTGACAGTGCCAAAATCAAGGAAAGTTCGAGCCAAAATGTCTGGACACACGGAGTTTGAAACAATTTAAGTCATAGGATGAGGGAAAGATGGATTCAGGGAGAGAGTTCCAGAGCTCAGCTGTTGAATAGAAGAATGATTGGGAGTAACGTTTCACTCCTGAGTTGGAGAGTTGTACAGAGTAGGGATGGGATAGTGTTGCAAGAACTACGTACCCAACGTAGAGGAGGTGGTATGCACTGGGAGAGTTCTGAGGAATACTGATTATTATAGTAGCGATATAATAGCGAGATAGATGCAACATTGCGGCGAAGAGAGAGAGAGATTGCAGAGAGTCGGTGAGTGGACGGGAGTTAATGATATGAAAGGCTTTCCTTTACTTTGTCTACAAGTGCTGTGTGAGAGGATCGTCCCCACACATGTGAACAATACTCAATACAAGGACGCAAGAATACAATAGCAAGAAGCTGAGCAGGGGTAAAGAACCCCTTGAGGCGGTTGAGCACATCCAGCTTCTATGAGGCCACCTTAACAAGACTGGTAATATGGTCCTTCCAAGAGAGAGCAGAAGAAAAAGAGACACCGAGAATATTGAGAGAAGATGAAGGGTTGATTTTTGTATTGTTGAAGAATAAGGGATAGTCCGCTGGGATTTCACGGCGGGTAGATAGATGGAGAAATTGGGTTGTGGAAGCATTAAAGGTAACAAGGTTTTCTCTGCCCCAATTGGAAATAGTAGTTAGATCAGAAGATAAGTGTTGCATGGCTTCATTACGTTTGCTTTTGAGGGATTGCTGGCTGGGGCGTTCTGGAAAACTAATTGAGTAGTGTAAGGTAGAGTCGTCTGCATATGAATGGATGGGACTGGAGGTACAGTTGAGAAGATCATTTCTGAAAATTATAAAGAGAATAGGAGATAGGACAGATCCCTGAGGAATACCGGAGTTGATAGGATGAGGAAGTGAACGATGGCCGTCCACAACCGCAGCTATGGAACGACCGGAAAGGAAATTAGAGACAGAGGCACAGATGGAGGGATAGAAACCGAAGGAGGGTAGTTTAGAAATTAGAGATTTGTGCCAGACTCTATCAAAGGCTTTCGATATGTCTAGTGCAATAGAAAAGGTCTCACCGAAGTCCCAAAAGGAGGATGACCAAGAGTTAGGAAGATATGAAAGAAGATCACCAGTTGAGCGACCCTTAAGGAAGCCATACTGGTGATCTGAGAGCAGATTATGAGAAGAGAAATGCGTAAGAATTTTGGTAGTACTGTATATATATAATATTCTGTATATAGAAGCTGAGTGTGCTCAACTGCATCTGGGAGTTCTTTATCCTTGCACAGCTTCTTGCTCTGTACAAGAGCACAGTGCATCCATGTATTGAATTTGTTCGCATGTTTTATATATATATATTTTTTTTTAGGCTATGTGAATGAGGGAGACAAAAGGCAGAACTGCCTGTGACGAGTGCCTCCCCCAGAGTTAAAAGAGTGACAGGGCCCAAATCAAGGAATGTTCGAGACAAAATGCCTGGACACACGGAGTTTGAAGCAACTTTAGTAATAGGATGAGGGGAAGATGGATTCAGGGAGAGAGTTTCAAAGCTCAGCTGTTTAATAGAAGAAAGATTAGGAATATCGTTTCACTCTTGGGTTGGAGAGTTGCACAGAGTACGGGTGGGATTGTGTTGCAAGACGGGTGCTACGCACTCTGCATAGAGGAGGGGGTACACAAGGGGTTTGCATATAAAAAGGGTTAGATTTTAATACGGATGATTTTTCAAGACTCATTCAGGATGGAGATATTGGAAGTTAAACAGAGAGAGAGAGAGAGAGAGAGAGAGAGAGAGAGAGAGAGAGAGAGAGAGAGAGAGAGAGAATCAATGTGCCCTCATGACAGCTATCAGGTCTGTGGCTCTCTACCATACTGCAGTCTCTCTCTCTCTCTTTATTTCTATCTTTATCGTGCCCTCACTCTCTCTCTCTTTATTTTATCTTTATCGTGCCCTCACTCTCTCTCTCTCTCTCTTTATTTCTATCTTTATCGTGCCCTCACTCTCTCTCTCTCTCTCTCTTTATTTCTATCTTTATCGTGCCCTCACTCTCTCTCTCTCTCTCTTATTTCTATGTTATCGTGCCCTCTCTCTCTCTCTCTCTTTATTTCTATCTTTATCGTGCCCTCACTCTCTCTCGCTCTCTCTCTTTATTTCTATCTTTATCGTGCCCTCACTCTCTCTCTCTCTCTCTCTTTATTTCTATCTTTATCGTGCCCTCACTCTCTCTCTCTCTCTCTCTTTATTTCTATCTTTATCGTGCCCTCACTCTCTCTCTCTCTCTCTTTATTTCTATCTTTATCGTGCCCTCACTCTCTCTCGCTCTCTCTTATTTCTATCTTATCGTGCCCTCACTCTCTCTCTCTCTCTCTTTATTTCTATCTTTATCGTGCCCTCACTCTCTCTCTCTCTCTCTCTTTATTTCTATCTTTATCGTGCCCTCACTCTCTCTCTCTCTCTCTTTATTTCTATCTTTATCGTGCCCTCACTCTCTCTCTCTCTCTCTCTTTATTTCTATCTTTATCGTGCCCTCACTCTCTCTCGCTCTCCCCTTCTTTTCGTGTACTACCGGTACTCCTATGTATGTATTTGTTATGTGTGTGTGTGTGTGTGTGTGATAATAATAATAATAATAATCACAAGTATTACCATCGTCAATCATACTATCACCATCATCACTACTACTGCCATCCTCACTATAACCTCACCATGTGTGTGTATGTGTGTGTGCGTAATCGTGTGTGTGTCTGTGTAATCGTGTGTGTGTGTGTGTGTGTGAACAGCAAAACGAACCTCCGAGATGTAAATACTAGATACAAAAATAATGAGAAGATTCAATGACAGTTCGAGACAGCTTCGAATATTTAAGGCCACGATATATGTGTCTTAGAGTGTACGTTTCCACACTTATTCCCTGGCTGACCCTTCCCAAATGGTAGTAGACATATTAGGTGGATTACTCCAGTCGTTTGTGAGTTACAGAGGTTAATGTTGAAGAGTTTTGGCTTGTTTGAAAGCAGGTAAATAACATACCCAGCTTGACTACAGTTAAGGGGAGGTTTTTAGTTGATTCCCTAGACCTCCATCAAGCTTAAAATTACTCCCCCTTGACCCCCTTTCAAGATAAATTTGTACATTTTTCAGTAGAAAAATTTCCCGGCCGAAGGCCGGTTCCCCTTAAATTACAGGCTCGCTATCGCTCGCCAGGAAAAAATCGACACCTATATAGCCATTAGTCTTAAAATTGACAGAAATGGGGCGAGGGTTCTTAAAATCGCCAAACTAATGGGGCGAGCGCCTTAAAATCTCAAAAGCAATGGGGCTAAACATGAGGGAGAAAGGGATCCAGAAAAAAAATCCTCCAGGTGGAAATCTCCCCTTAACCTATGCAGTACCAGGGACATCATTTTCATCATATTCTGGCAACTATTAGACGTTTTTATTCAGCTTAGGAAGGACCTCTAGCAATAATAGGGCTTCAAACTGTCTCAACCAACCCTTGCAACTACCACAGGTCCTTCCTGAGCTGCATAATATCGTCTAAATATAGCTAGACTAAAATATAACCCACGTCGCTGGTACTCAAAGGGTTAACTGTTTTATAGCTTTGATATAGCGTAGGGGTGTTCTGCAAGGGGATGGTGCTATATTGGGAAGGGGCGGTCGTGTTGACGTGCCAATATAATCTACTTGGAACACGGAAACGTAGAGATCACCTCGGCAAAAAAAAAACTTATTTGTTTTTCGTGGACTCTGGCACGATGTCCAGTGACCTGTATTCCTCACTGGGTATTTAATTATAACTAATATTTACCACGTCTTTATGCATACTTCTCTCTCTCTCTCTCTCTCTCTCTCTCTCTCTCTCTCTCTCTCTATATATATATATATATATATATATATATATATATATATATATATATATATATATATATATATATTGCCCGACGCGGTGATCCCCAAAGGTGGACACAAACGAACCGCCCCCATGCACCTCTGTCCCCAGTCAGTCGACGCCCCTCCTCCCAACCAGCACAGCCTTCATCCATATACTTCCTCACTCCATCCTTCCACTTCTCTTTCGGTCTACATCTCCCTCTCTGTCCTTCCACCTCGCTCTCGTACACCTTCTTAGTCATTCTCTCGCTTCCCATACGTTTCATATGGCCGAACCATCTCAAGGTGTTCCTTTTCACACTTTCCAGCACATCTACCTCCACAAAACACCTCCTTACGTCCTCATTCGTCTGTCTATCCCTCCATGTAACTCCGCACGCACTTCTCAAGTAACTCATTTCCACCCCTCTCACTCTTGGTCTGAGTCTCTTCTCAAACGTCCATGCTTCACTTCCGTAAGTCAATGTCGGGATTACTACACTGTCATGCAAGGACTTCTTCACTTCCATACTGACCACCCTATTTCTTGTTACTGCTTTCAGCGTTCCTACAACCCTCTTCCCCTGTTGTACCCTCTCCCGCACTTCTTCATCCATAGTCCCATCTTTACTCAACACACTGCCCAGATACTTAAATGAGCTGACAATCTCCATAGCCTGACCGTTCAACTTCACCTCACACTCTGTGGCTTCACCCCTTTCAAAGACCATAACCTTGCTCTTCCCCGTATTTACCTTCAGATTCCGTTTTTCGCACACTGTTCCAAACACATTTACCAGACCCTGCAACTCCCATTCATTATCGCTCATCAGAACTGTATCACCAGCAAACAGCAGTACAGGTAGCTTCCACTCATTTCCCTCCCTTATCAGCGATACACCAACATCCACTGCTCTTCCTAGTATTTCTTTCATGACTCCATCCATATATACAGTAAACAACCACGGGGACATCACACACCCCTGTTTCAACCCAACATTCAGGTCAAATAACTCGCTCTGCTCACTCTCCACACGTACTGCCGCCTTTGCACCCTCATACATGCTCTTCACTGCTTTCAGCAACTTGCCCTCTACTTCGTATATTTTAAGTACTTTCCACATACCTTCTCTATCCACTCTGTCATAGACCTTCTTCATGTCCATAAAGGCAACATACACGTTTTGTTGCTTCTCCATATATATATATATATATATATATATATATATTGAAGACCTTTCGTGCCATTTAGGTGTCGATTTTTTCCTGGCGAGCGATAGCGAGCCTGTAATTTTAGAAGGAACTGGCTTTCGGGCTGAACATTTTTTTCTACCGAAAAATGTACAAATTTATCTTGAAAGGGGGTCTAGGGGGTGTTATTTTAAGCTTGATAAATATACTGTATATATATTCAGCAGACTACCTAGCTCCCATAGTTGTTGATCTAGATGACTGTGGAAGGAGTATAAAGTAAAGGCTTCAAGGTTTGTCTCTGAGCCAGCCCTGGAATCAAAGCTTGGGGGGGGGGGGGGGGGGGGGGGGGGGCTGGGCTATTACCGCTAGCAGCTTCTGTTTCCCGGTAGGTGTTTTGTTTGGTCCGGGGGTTTAAAGCTGTACGGTGGGTTCTGGCTGAGTGTGGGGGTGGGTATGGATAGTAGGTGGGTGGGAGTGGGTGCTTGTGTGTGTGTGGGTGGGTGGGTGTGTGCGTGTGTGTGCCTGTGTGTGTGTGTGTTTGTATGTGGGTGGGTGGAAGGGTGGGTGCTTGTGTGTGGTGTGGGTGTGTGTTTGGGTGTCTGTTCTGTATGGGTGGGTGGGTTAGTGGTTGAGAGTGGGTGTATGTGGGGGGGGGGGGTGGGGGGTCTGTGTGTGTGTGTGTGTGTGGATTGAGAAAGAATGCGTCTTAAAGAGAGAAAGAGAGAGTTAGTGAATGTGAGAGAGACAGGTAGAGAGAGAGCGTAAGAGTGGGAGTGTATGAGAGAGTAAGAGACAGAGATACAGTGAGAGACGAAAGCAGATAAAGAGAGTGAGAGAGTGTGTGTGTGTGAGAGTGGAAGAGAAAAAGAGAGAGAGGGGAGGGGGGGAGTGAGTGAGTGATTGTGAGAGACAGAGAGACTATGTGAGAATGGGAGTGTATGCGAGAACAAGAGTGGCAGAGACAGAGACGAAAGCAGATATAGAGTGTGTGTGTGAGAGAGAGAGAGAGAGAGAGAGAGAGAGAGGGGCTGGGGGGGGGGCAATTTTAGTCTGTCCTGCACATAGGAACGTTGGGGGGGGGGGTCTGCCATTGCTCTCTCTCTCTCTCTCTCTCTCTTTCACTCCCCGTGCTACCGCCAGACGCTGCAGACGCTCTGTCAACGCTCTCAGGATATCGATCATAATTTGAGTATTAACTACTCATCCTCTTCATTCTTGTGCATGAAAGGTGGTTAAGAGCACGTTTAACCATCCTGTAGCTTAGTAAGTAACACTGCACGATATTTCGCTGTGTATTGACTGATAAACTTTGTGTTTATCACAAGACTCCTGCTCGGACAGGGCGCCACTAGCGCCATCTATTGTTTTGTTTTGCTTTGTAAACAAACGCTCTTATTACTATTTTATATAAAATCGTAGCCCCTAATTTTACCCATTACCTACTGTAGTAAGTATCTATTTAACTGCCTTGTATGTAAGTAAAGCTTTGCATATTAATTTGCTAATAAACAATATTGTTTACTAACTAACCGCCTACAGGGACTAACGCCGACACCATTTTGTAAACAAACCTTTTTGGGGGATTATACATATTAAATTCCAGCAAATTTTGTACCAAATTTAAGTGCATTCATTTATCTTTTCCCCCTAGATATATTCTTGACTTTTTCTCCTCAGACTGATTTTACTTTAAGCTAAGGGTGGTATTTGTACAAACTAACCTAGCCTAACCCAACCTGCCAAGCTTTTAACCTAACCCAAACCTAGCCTAGCCTATAGCCAGCCAATCTGTTTTATTATTAACTCTTGTAGATATTGTATTTAGTATCCTACTGTAGCTATATATCTGTAATTTTAGTTGTTGCTTGCACGATCTTGTAATAACCTTTGACTGATACACTTTTTTATCTAAAAAGAGTACGCTACTGCTTTACTAGGCTACAGTGACACCAGGGTCATCTGTTGACACAGTATATTAACCCCTTGTGTGCAGTCACACTTTATTTTTATATAATCTCTATTTGGTGAATTGTATATTTAGTTACATATTCTGTTATACATATATTTGTTTAAGGTTAGGTTATCACACCTGGTAGCCTATTTCTGCGAATTTCAATTTTATTATATTCGGTTAGGCTATTCAACGCTGGTAGCCTATTATTGCGTATTTCAATTTTAAAAAAAAAAACTTTTGGTTAGGCTATCGCCCCTGGAAGCCTAATTCTGCGTATCTCAACATTTTTGTTTTCGGTTAGGCTATCACCCCTGATAACCTATTTCTGCGTATTTCAGCATATTTGTTTTCGGTTGAAGTGATTGAAGTGTTTTTAAAGTGAGTGAAGTGTTGTAAAGTGAGTGAATTGTTTTTTAAGTCAGTGAAGTGATCTAAAGAAAGTGACTGTCACCATGCCTCGCGCTTGTGCGAACTGCGCCGGTAGGTTTGGTGAGTCCATGTTTGCTACTATCGATCTTCAAGTCTGCCGGCTCTGCCAGCAACGAGAGAATTTTACAGTGAAATTAGATGAAGCCTACAACAAGATCAACGTCCTCACCATGAAGCTGGAATCACTCCAAGAGTTTGTAACACTCAACGTTGGAGTGCCACAAACTTCAATTGTCACCGCAACTCCAGCAGCCACCAACGCCCCAACGTCAACTGCCAACAATTCAACGCCTACAGTAGCCATTTCAGCTGATGTTTCCGATACTCAAGATACAAATAGCGACTCTCTTCCCCCTCAAGACAACTTCCGTGTCGTGAGGAACAACGTTTGCCCCAAGACCAGGAAACACATACCGATTACCGAGTGTCAAAACCGTTTCCAGATACTCGCAGACTCAGATGACGAAGAGGAAATAGAAGAAGTCCGGCTCGTGGGAGACTCGATGATACGTGGTCAGCTCACAGAGTTTTGCGCCAGGGCACCTAAGACCAGGAAGCGTTTTTGTATCCCTGGTGGTGGTGTGGATGACGTAGTTGCAGCAGTTGACGAAGTATCAAAGCTGGCCCCTGCTAATACAATGTACGTCATCCACGTTGGATCCAACGATGTACAGCGAACCCGGTCGGAAGATTTGCTTTTAAAGTACCAGCAGCTGATCAAGTCGTTTAAGGAGAAGTCATCAAGGATCATCGTCTCAGGAATCGTCCCCCGGCTCGGTGTAGAGAGCCGATTTTACAACATAGCCACCAGCACAAATCGTTGTCTAGCAAACCTCTGCAGGAAGGAGAACGTGGGATTCGTCGACACCTGGGACAATTTCTACTACGATGACTATTTGTTTTCGGACGATGGAGTTCATCTGAACCAGGTGGGAGCAGCGCGTTTTGGGCGTCTTCTCAACGATGCGGTGAAGGATTTTCGGAGAAGAAATCGACTCAGCACAGGACAACCAGGAAGGAGGATCGAAGACAGCGAGGACGGCAATCTACAAAGGAATTAAATACTAATCCGTCAAGAACCGCGAATTTGGATAAAGCTCCACCAACACGACCCAAATTCAAAACCGTCAGGGATAACGACCGAGGACCGAGGACAGCCATGAATGTAAATGTAGATCCGACCAGAACCAAAAATTCGATGAAAGAACGATCTGCGAGTTCTAAAACCGCAACTTTAAAGGTTTTCTATGCAAACGCTCGTAGCATACGCAATAAATTTTCAGATTTAGAGGAACTAGTGTTTACAGAAAATTATGATGTGATTGGCATAACAGAATCTTGGCTCAATACACAAGATAGAGACTTTTTAGCAGAGTATTCACTTCCCGGTTATGTAATGTTTGAGAACAGCCGAATAAATAAAAATGGAGGTGGCGTTTTATTTTATATCAAAGAAAGTCTTAACCCGACCCTCGTATCAAAACCTCAAATTGTGAACGTCGACACATCTTTTGTGCTAATAAAGAATAATAAAGGTACAAAAATAATACTTGCGTTAATATACAGACCTCCAGCTCAATCAGTGCAAACTGACCGAGAAATTTACGAACAAATTGCAGATGTAAGTAACTCACAAGATACCGTAATTTTTGGCGACTTTAATTTACCTGTGACCAAGTGGGGCGATACTCTTACTTCACACTCCGGACATGACTTGTATACGAACTTGCAAGAGAGTTCGCTTTATCAATTTGTTCGAATGCCGACCCGTGGTAATAACGTTCTTGACATTGTACTTGCAACAAAAGAAGAATTGATAGAGAATTTGAATGTTGGTGATGAATTCAGTAACAGCGACCATCGTACGATAACTTTCACTTTAAAGTTTACTAGTAACGAACCAAATAGTAGCATCGAAAAAGTCCCTAATTTCAAGAAAGCAAACTTCCATAAACTTAGAGCTATGTTTAAAGAAACTGACTGGAGCTTTTTAATTAACAATAACGACATAAATACATCTTGGAAGTTATTCGAAACCACTTACCTAAAAGCAGTGCAAGACTGCATACCATCGAAAATACGGCGTCCAGGCCATAATAATAAGCCCAAATGGTGGAATAAAGATATTTCAAACTGCCTGCTTGCTAAAAAATTTGCTAATGATAGATTAAAATCCTCACAAAATGACGAAGAACGGGTGAAATTTGTAGAGCTACGACGCAAAGCCAAAAAGTTAATTAAGCAAAGTAAAAAGACCTTAGAGTTACATATTGCGAATCAAAGTAAAACAAACCGGAAAGAATTCTATAGTTATATCAGAAAGAAAAAAGTAGTTACTTCAACTGTTGGACCGTTAGTCGATGAAAAAGGAGAATACACCAAAGACGAAGTACAAATGAGTAATGCCCTCAATACCTTCTTTGCATCAGTTTTTACAACAGAAGACCTCAGTGATATCCCTACACCATCGCCGATTCAGATTGATAATTCAGATGTTCTAAGCAATATCACCGTTACAGAGAGAGAAGTATTGAATTGTTTAGATAAACTCAAGGTAAATAAAACGCCAGGACCTGATACAATCTCGCCTAGAGTTCTAAAGGAAGCAAAGAATGAGCTCTCCAAACCACTGACATTACTATTCAATAAATCCTTGCAGTCTGGAACTATGCCTGATCAGTGGAAGCTAGCCAACGTAACACCGATATTAAAAAAAGGCAGCAAATCCCTCCCCAGTAACTATCGTCCAATTAGCTTAACCTCAGTTGTATGTAAAATGCTAGAAACGGTCATACGAGACAGACTCGTAAATCACTTAGAGGAAAATAACATACTTAAAGATACTCAACACGGCTTTCGTAAAAAAACGTTCCTGTTTAACAAACCTCTTAGACTTCTTCCACGATATCCTCAACCTCTACGATGAGAGTAAAGCTGTAGATATTATATACCTTGATTTTCAAAAGGCCTTTGACAAAGTTCCCCACAAACGTTTACTGCTAAAACTAAAAGCGCATGGAATACAAGACGGTGTGTTGAAATGGATAGAAAATTGGCTCAGCGACAGAAAGCAAAGAGTAGTCATAAACGGTAAGGCATCAAAATGGACCAATGTAAGTAGCGGGGTACCCCAGGGATCGGTACTAGGACCAATTCTCTTTCTAATTTACATCAACGACATAGATGAGGGTCTCACCTGTACAATCTCAAAATTTGCTGACGATACAAAAATTGCAAATAGCGTACTCTCAAAAGAACAAGTTGACGATATGCAACACAATCTAGATAAATTGTCATGTTGGGCCCAAATTTGGCAAATGAGTTTCAATGCGGATAAATGTAAAGTACTACATATCGGATACCTAAATGAGAAAGCAAACTATTCGATGAATGGCACTCAGCTTAAGAATGTAAACAGAGAAACCGATCTGGGAGTAACAATATCGAGTAACCTAAAACCGAGTCAACAATGTTCAGAAGTTGTTAAGAAGGCAAACAAAATAATTGGCTTTATAGGCAGGTCATTTGAGCATAAATCCAAAGAAGTTATCCTAACCCTTTACAATTCATTAGTCCGCCCTCTTCTGGAATACTGCGTTCAATCCTGGTGCCCTTATTACCAAAAAGATATAAACAAGCTAGAACGAGTTCAACGTAGAGTTACCAAAATGATACCTAGCCTAAAGAACAAACCATACGAAGAGCGTCTTAGAGAATTAAATCTATTTCCTTTAACCCAGCGCAGATTAAGAGGTGACTTAATTCAAGTGTTCAAAATCATCAAAGGCATCGACAATATGAACTGTAGTAAGTACTTCACTATCGACCAATCTAATTACACGCGGGGAAACGGTTGCAAAATTATTGGTAAATCTTTTAACTCACACGAATCTAAGAATTTCTTCTTCAATCGAGTTGTCAACTTGTGGAATGGGCTTCCCCGAAACGTTATAGACTGCATCACCGTTGATTCATTTAAACTCCGCCTAGACAAATATCTCGCATCAAACCCGCGACTGACTGCGTTTGTAAATGAATAACTTTATTTTATCCCCCCCTCAGTTACTAACCCATCTGTCCCCTACTAACTTCCTAATCCTGCCACGGACATTAGTTCCAGGGCAGTAATTCCCCTTCCAATGTTCCCTTACCCACTCTAAACCACTGTTTGGACACTTGATCCTCAGTGTTTTGGAGGACAAGCAACCTAGAAGGGTCACTAGACTGTTGTTGCTTGATTTCCTTTGTACTCCTTTGTACTCCTTTGTACTCTCTCTCTCTCTCTCTCTCTCTCTCTCTCTCTCTGATAATCTTAACGTTTCACCACTCGGAAATCGTTAATTATAGTGATTGGCTCTCTGTTGTCCCTACCAACCATATATATATATATATGCATGCAGAGTTTATCTTGATTTCTCACGATTATATGTGTTTATTATACAGTATGCGACTACACTTATACAGTAATCTATTTTGTATTAATTTCACCACACCACCAAACACCTCCAATGAAATTAATGAAAGCATATATGTGATCCACCAGGACTCGAACCCGGGTTATCACACACAGATTTGTAGACACCTTAACCATTACACCACCAAGACTGATAATGACTACAAACATAATTATAACCTGATTAATTATAATAACAGAATATCGCGAAAATACCTGTTGACTTTGTGTTACAGATATACGTTATGTGTGAGTATGGGTAACTTTGGTATAATATAGTAAACACCTCGCTTATTTACTCATCTCTCCCTCTCTCTTTGGCTTGTATCCATTTGGCCCCATTCAGCCTACTGTTTTAAGACGTTTACCCCCATCCAGGTGTCAATATTATCCTGGCGAGCGGTAGCGAGCCACCATATATATATTTTTGTTTTGACAGCAAGCTATATTTGTACATTTTTCGATAGAAAAATGTTTCCGGCGAAGCCGGATTTCTACATACAATGCTGGTTCGCTATCGCTCGCCAGGAAGAAATCGACACCTGACTGGGGATAAACGTCTTAAAACAGTTGGCTGAATGGGTCTGAATGGATACAAGCCAGAGAAAAGGAGAGAAAGATAAAACAAAAATCGGTGACCCCCCCCCTTAAGGTTATAATATATGTACCAAGTGTGTTAAATAGCCCCACCACCCACCCACCACTAACCCCTGTGTGTTAAATAGCCCCACCACCCACCCACCACTAACCCCTGTGTGTTAAATAGCCCCACCACCCACCCACCACTAACCCCTGTGTGTTAAATAGCCCCACCACCCACCCACCACTAACCCCTGTGTGTTAAATAGCCCCACCACCCACCCACCACTAACCCCTGTGTGTTAAATAGCCCCACCCACCCACCACTAACCCCTGTGTGTTAAATAGCCCCACCTCCCACCCACCACTAACCCCTGTGTGTTAAATAGCACCCACCCACCCACCACTAACCCCTGTGTTAAATAGCCCCACCCACCCACCACTAACCCCTGTGTGTTAAATAGCCCCACCCACCCACCACTAACCCCTGTGTTTTAAATAGCCCCACCCACCCACCACTAACCCCTGTGTGTTAACTAGCCCACCACCACCCACCACTAACCCCTGTGTGTTAAATAGCCCCACCACCCACCACTAACCCCTGTGTGTTAAATAGCCCCACCCACCCACCACTAACCCCTGTGTGTTAAATAGCCCCACCACCCACCACTAACCCCTGTGTGTTAAATAGCCCCACCACCCACCCACCACTAACCCCTGTGTGTTAAATAGCTCCACCACCCACCCACCACTAACCCCTGTGTTAAATAGCCCCACCCACCCACCCACCACTAACCCCTGTTTGTTAAATAGCCCCACCCACCCACCCACTAACCCTGTGTTAAATAGCCCCACCACCACCACTAACCCCTGTGTTAAATAGCCCACCCACCCACCCACCACTAACCCCTGTGTGTTAAATAGCCCACCACCCACCCACCACTAACCCCTGTGTGTAATTAGCCCCACCACCCACCCACCACTAACCCCTGTGTGTTAAATAGCCCACCACCCACCCACCACTAACCCCTGTGTGTTAAATAGCCCCACCCACCACCCACCACTAACGTCTGTGTGTTAAATAGCCACACCACCCACCCAACACTAACCCCTGTGTGTTAAATAGCACCACCCACCCACCCACCACTAACCCCTGTGTTAAATAGCCCCACCCACCCACCCACCACTAACCCCTGTGTGTTAAATAGCTCCACCCCCACCCACCACTAACCCCTGTGTGTTAAATAGCCCCACCACCCACCCACCACTAACCCCTGTGTGTTAAATAGCTCCACCACCCACCCACCACTAACCCCTGTGTATTAAATAGCCCCACCACCCACCCACCACTAACCCCTGTGTGTTAAATAGCCCCACCACCCACCCACCACTAACCCCTGTGTGTGAAATGGCCCAACCACTAACCCTGTGTGTTAAATAGCCCACCACACCCACCACTAACCCCTGTGTTAAATAGCCCACCACCCACCCACCACTAACCCCTGTGTTTTAAATAGCCCCACCCACCACCCACCACTAACCCCTGTGTGTTAAATAGCCCCACCACCCACCCACCACTAACCCTGTGTTTTAAATAGCCCCACCCACCCACCACTAACTCCTGTGTGTTAAATAGCCCCACCACCCACCCACCACTAACCCTGTGTGTTAAATAGCCCCACCCACCCACCCCACCACTAACCCCTGTGTTTTAAATAGCCCCACCCACCCACCACTAACCCCTGTGTTTAAATTGCCCCACCCACCCACTAACCCCTGTGTGTTAAATAGCCCACCACCCACCACTAACCCCTGTGTTAAATAGCCACCACCCACCACCCCTGTGTGTTAAATAGCCCCACCCACCCACCACTAACCTGTGTGTTAAATAGCCCCACACCCACCACTAACCCCGTGTGTTAAATAGCCCCACCCACCCACCACTAACCCCTGTGTTTTAAATAGCCCCACCCACCCACCACTAACCCCTGTGTGTTAACTAGCCCCACCCACCCACCCACCACTAACCCCTGTGTTTTAAATAGCCCCACCCACCACTAACCCCTGTGTTTTAAATAGCCCCACCCACCACTAACCCCTGTGTGTTAAATAGCCCCACCCACCCACCACTAACCCCTGTGTGTTAAATAGCCCCACCCTCCCACCCACCCACACTAACCCCTGTGTTTTAAATAGCCCCACCCACCCACCCCTGTGTTTTAAATAGCCCCACCCACCCACCCACCACTAACCCCTGTGTGTTAAATAGCCCCACCACCCACCCACCACTAACCCCTGTGATAAAATAGCCCCACCCACCCACCCCTGTGTGTTAAATAGCCCCACCCACCCACCCACCACTGCTGTGTGTTAAATAGCCCCCACCCACCCACTACTACCCTGTGTTAAATAGCCCCACCCACCCACCACTAACCCCTGTGTTTTAAATAGCCCCACCCACCCACCACTAACCCCTGTGTTTTAAATAGCCCCACCCACCCACCACTAACCCCTGTGTTTTAAATAGCCCCACCACCCACCCACCACTAACCCCTGTGTTTTAAATAGCCCCACCCACCCACCACTAACCCCTGTGTGTTAAATAGCCCCACCCACCCACCCACCACTAACCCCTGTGTTTTAAATAGCCCCACCCACCACTAACCCCTGTGTTTTAAATAGCCCCACCCACCCACCCACCACTAACCCCTGTGTTTTAAATAGCCCCACCCACCCACCCACCACTAACCCCTGTGTTTTAAATAGCCCCACCACCCACCCACCACTAACCCCTGTGTTTTAAGTAGCCCCACCCACCCACCACTAACCCCTGGGTGTTAAATAGCCCCACCCACCCACCCACCACTAACCCCTGTGTTTTAAATAGCCCCCCCCCCCCACCCACCACTAACCCCTGTGTTTTAAATAGCCCCACCCACCCACCCACCACTAACCCCTGTGTTTCTTGTTTTGCAGGTAAGAGAATGAGACGACAAAGACAAAGGGAGGCTATACAGTAGGTGGGTAAGTTTGTTGTGGAGTTATTACATACATATACATACATGTAAGTGTGTGTAAGTGTGAGAGTCCGAGTGTAGGGGGTGAGACAGTGAAGCACGGGAACGAGATGGCTTCAGAGATGGGGTCGTTTCGGGCCATGAGTGAGCACCGTGCCTCATGTGAAGGCAAGATGGCAGGTGCTCGTTGTACTCTACGTGCTTCACATGTCTCAATCCCTAAACTGGAACAAGACCTCACGGGCTTCACTGTTCATTGTAAAGCGGTGAATGTTAAGGCTCTCAGCCTATGCCCGAGAGGAAGTAAGTTTGAATATAAAAACAAAAAAAAAAAAAAAAAAAAAAAATACATAACATTTTAAGACTGAGTGCTCCACACATACGTGCAGTTTCAGTCTCTTGTCCTAATGGCGGCGTTCCAGGCAACCCTGTTAAGGACTGCTTCACTTGTCAAGTTTTTGGATTTGAGATCGGCATGTATAATCCAATCCCAGGTCTTCCTCGGTCCACCCCTTGGTGCAGCTCCCTCCACAATCACAGACCTGCATTTTTTCACCCAATTTTGTTCATCCATTCTCTCCACATGTCCATACCATCCCAGTCTACTTGCGCATCACCTCGCTAATACTCTTTATACCTAAGCGTCTCCTCAGCTCAACATTTGTTATTCTATCCTGTAACCTGGCCCCATACATCCATCTCACCATTCTCATCTCATTACGTTCCATTCTGTTGACATCCTCTACTTTAACGGCCCATGTTTCTGAGGCATACGTCATTGCACTTCCAAACACATGAGGCATACACCTTTCCCTTCAGGGGGAGAGGCATTCTTTTGATGGTCAGGATTGGCAGCAGTTCTCTGAACTTCCCCCAGCCACATCTACAGCCTCGCCCCCCCCCCCCCCCCACCAGCAGAGATGGTATCTCCTAGGTAACAAAACTTGTTCACCAGCTCCAATGACTCATTTCCAAAATTCACAGCCACAGGATCATCACTAAACACAAGCTCGCCTTTGCACACTACGCACTCAAATTTCTCTATTTCTGACTTATCCTTCGGCAGGGGTCCCTTTATTCTACTACAGCGCTTACTCCCATGGTGCA
>CM064480.1:5572520-5620020 GCA_032716605.1 Paralithodes platypus
CAAAATTCCTGGACACATGGAGTTTGAAGCCATTTAAGTCATAGGATAAGGGAGAGATGGATTCAGGGAGAGTTCCAGAGCTCAGCCGTTGAATAGAAGAAAGACTTGGAATATTGTTTCACTCTTGGGTTGGAGATTTGCACAGAGTAGGGGTGGGATGGTGTTGCAAGACGGGTACTACGTGTTCTACGTAGAGGAGGTGGTATACACTGAGAGAGCTCTGAGGAACACTGATTATTGTAATAGTGTGTGTGTGTGAGTGAGTGAGTGTCTGTATGTGTGTGTGTGTGTGCGTGCGTGTGCGTGTGTGTGCGCGTGAGCGTTTTTACTCTATTAAGTAAATGGTTCCCCCGATGATATATTTGAGCCTACGCTAATGGATCTTCTTTTATATATCGAGCTATCAGAAACCCGCTGTGTGTGGTGTGAATAGTAATGTTGATCTTAGTGGTGTATAGAGATAGATAGATAGATAGACGGATGGATGGATGGATAGTTGGATAGATGAATAGACAGACAGACAGACAGACAGACAGACAGACAGACAGATGGATGGGTGGATGGATAGATGGATAGATGAATAGATAGATAGACAGACAGACAGATGGATGTTTTTTTTTTTTGTTTTTTTTTTTTTTTCTATGTGATTGAGGGAGGCAAAAGGCATAACTGCCTATAGCGAGTGCCTCCCCCATAGTTGAAAGAGTGACAGGGCCAAAATCAAGGGACGTTCGAGCCAAAATGCCTGGACACACGGAGCTTGAAGCAATTTAAGTCATAGGAAGAGGGAAAGACTGATTCTGGGAGAGAGTTCCAGAGCTCAGATGTTGAGTAGAAGAAAGTTTGAGAGTAACGTTTCACTCTTGGGTTGGAGAGTTGCACAGAGTAGGGGTGGGATTGAGTTGCAAGACGGGTACCACGTGCCCTACGTAAAGGAGGTGGTATGCACTGGGATAGCTCTGAGGAACACTGATTATTATAGTAGCGATAGAATAGCGAGAGAGATGCAACATTGCGGCGGAGAGAGAGAGATTGCAGAGAGTTGGTGAGTGGACGGGAGTTAATGATACGAAAGGCCTTCCTTTCAACTTTGTCTAGGAGAGCGGTGTGAGAGGAACCTCCCCACACATGTGAACAATACTCAATACAAGGGCGCACTATGCCCCTGTACAGAGCAAGAAGCTGTGCAGGGGAAAAGAACCCCCTAAGGCGGTTGAGCACACCCAGCTTCTGGGAGGCTGCCTTAGCAAGACTGGTAATATGGTCCTTCCAAATGAGAGTAGAAGAAAAAGAGACACCAAGAATATTGAGAGAAGATGAAGGGTTGATTTTTGTATTGTTGAAGAATAAGGGATAGTCCGCTGGGAGATCCTGACGGGTAGATAGATGGAGAAATTGGGTTTTGGAAGCATTAAAGTTAACAAGGTTTTCTCTGCCCCAATTGGAAATAGTATTTAGATCAGAATTTAAGAGTTCTATGGCTTCATTACGTTTGTCGTTGAGGGACTGCTGGCTGGGGCGTTCTGAAAAACTAATGGAGTAGTGTAAGGTTGAGTCGTCTGCGTATGAATGGATGGGAATTAAGGTACAGTTAAGGAGATCATTTATAAAAATTAGAAAGAGAATAGGCGATAGGACAGAGCCCTGAGGAACACCGGAGTTTATAGGGTGAGGAAGTGAACAATGGCCGTCCACAACCGCAGCTATGGAACGGCCGGAAAGGAAATTAGAGACAAAGGCACAGATGGAGGGATAGAAACCGAAGGAGGGTAGTTTAGAAATTAAAGATTTATGCCAGACTCTATCGAAGGCTTTCGATATGTCTAGTGCAATAGAAAAAGTCTCACCGAAGTCCCGAAAGGAGGATGACCAAGAGTTAGTAAGATATGAAAGAAGATCACCAGTAGAGCGACCCTTAAGGAAGCCATACTGGCGATCTGAGAGCAGATTATGAGAAGAGAAATGCTTAAGAAATTTGGAAGCAAGAATAGTTTCAAAAACTTTAGAAAGACAAGAGATAAGAGCAATTGGACGATAGTTGGAGGGTTGAGAGCGGTCACCCTTCTTTGGGACAGGTTGAATGTGAGCAAACTTCCAGCATGAAGGGAAGATGTTAGAGGATAGACAGAGACGAAAGAGTTTGCCTAGGCAGGGAGTCAGCACGGAAGCACAGTTTTTGAGAACAACAGGAGGAACACCGTCCGGACCGTACGCCTTATTAGTGTTAAGCTTAAGGGTGGATGGATATATGAATAGATAGATAGATAGATAGATAGTGAGCTCTTGCCATTTTCTGTGTGCGAATATATCAATTAAGTTGATGTTTAGATCAAATCAACTATATATTAATATATAAATATTATGTATTATGTATATATATATATGTATATATCCCGACACTGACTTACGGAAGCGAAGCATGGACGTTGGTTGAGAGACTCCTACCAAGAGTGAGAGCGGTGGAAATGAATTACTTAAGGAGTGCGTGCGGAGTTACATGGAGGGATAGACAGACGAGTGAGGAAGTAAGAAGAAGGTGTGGTGTGGAGGTAGATGTGCTGGAAAGTGTGAAAAGGAACAACTTGAGATGGTTCGGCCATATGGAACGTATGGAAAGCGAGAGAATGACTAAGAGGGTGTACGAGAGCGAGGTGGAGGGACAGAGAGGGAGAGGTAGACCGAAAGAGAGGTGGAAGGATGAAGTGAGGAAGTACATGAACGAAGGCGGTGCTGGTTGGGGGGAGGGGCGTCGACTGACTGGGGACAAAGGTGCATGGGGGCGGTTCGTTCGTGTCCACCCCTTCGGAGATCACGGTGTCAGGCAATAGATAGATAGATAGATGTATATATTAACCCCTTCTGTACCGAGACGTCTTTTTGATATTTGCCTAGCTGTATTTAGTCGGTTTTATGCAGTTTTAGAAGGATCTGTGGTAGTAAAAAGGGTTAAGTGAGATAGTTTGAAGCCTGTTGATTGCTGGAGCACCTTTACAAACTGCATACAATCGTCTAATAGTTGCCAAAATAAAGTAAACAAAAGACACGTATCCGGTACAAAAGGGGTTAATATATAGGTAGATATAGAGTATTGTAGGTATATAGATTGTTATATATATTTAGCTACATATAGAGTTAGATAGGTAAATAGATAGATAGATACTTAGCTAAATATAGAGTAAAATAGGTAAATAGATGGAGAGATAGATAGATAGATAGATATATATATAGTTATACACACCGATCGAGAACAATAGATGGAGAGGTTGATAGATAGATAGATATATAGTTATACACACCGATCGAGAACAATAGATGGAGAGATAGATAGATAGATAGATAGATAGTTATACACACCGATCGAGAACAATAGATGGAGAGCTAGATAGATAGATAGATATATAGTTATACACACCGATCGAGAACAATAGATGGAGAGGTAGATAGATAGATAGATATATAGTTATACACACCGATCGAGAACAATGGATGGAGAGATAGATAGATAGATAGATATATAGTTATACACACCGATCGAGAACAATAGATGGAGAGCTAGATAAATAGATAGATAGATAGTTATACACACCGATCGATAACAATAGATGGAGAGATAGATAGATAGATAGATATATAGTTATACACACCGATCGAGAACAATAGATGGAGAGCTAGATAAATAGATAGATAGATAGTTATACACACCGATCGAGAACAATAGATGGAGAGATAGATAGATAGATAGATATATAGTTATGCACACCGATCGAGAACAATAGATGGAGAGCTAGATAGATAGATAGATAGATAGTTATACACACCGATCGAGAACAATAGATGGAGAGGTAGATAGATAGATAGATATATAGTTATACACACCGATCGAGAACAATAGATGGAGAGGTAGATAGATAGATAGATATATAGTTATACACACCGATCGAGAACAATAGATGGAGAGATAGATAGATATATAGTTATACACACCGATCGAGAACAATAGATGGAGAGATAGATAGATAGTTATACACACCGATCGAGAACAATAGATGGAGAGATAGATAGATAGTTATACACACCGATCGAGAACAATAGATGGAGAGCTAGATAGATAGATAGATAGATAGATAGATAGATAGTTATACACACCGATCGAGAACAATAGATGGAGAGATAGATAGATATATAGTTATACACACCGATCGAGAACAATAGATGGAGAGATAGATAGATAGTTATACACACCGATCGAGAACAATAGATGGAGAGATAGATAGATAGATAGTTATACACACCAATCGAGAACAATAGATGGAGAGCTAGATAGATAGATAGATAGATAGATAGTTTTACACACCGATCGAGAACAATAGATGGAGAGGTAGATAGATAGATAGATATATAGTTATACACACCGATCGAGAACAATAGATGGAGAGGTAGATAGATAGATAGATATATAGTTATACACACCGATCGAGAACAATAGATGGAGAGATAGATAGATATATAGTTATACACACCGATCGAGAACAATAGATGGAGAGATAGATAGATAGTTATACACACCGATCGAGAACAATAGATGGAGAGATAGATAGATAGATAGTTATACACACCGATCGAGAACAATAGATGGAGAGCTAGATAGATAGATAGATAGATAGATAGTTAGTTATACACACCGATCGAGAACAATAGATGGAGAGATAGATAGATAGATAGTTATACACACCGATCGAGAACAATAGATGGAGAGATAGATAGATAGTTATACACACCGATCGAGAACAATAGATGGAGAGATAGATAGATAGATAGTTATACACACCGATCGAGAACAATAGATGGAGAGCTAGATAGATAGATAGATAGATAGATAGTTATACACACCGATCGAGAACAATAGTAAATATTTATGTTGTGATTGCCTATTGGGCTTGTCATTGGTTCTTGGAAAGGTAAATAAGATGTAAGAGTTATGAGAGAGAGAGAGAAAGTTACGTAGAGTTACATAGATACACAGACTACACAGAGCTTGCGGTCCCTACTAGATAGTCCGGACTTAATGCTAAAATAGAATTTGCTACAAAGTGGAAGGCAAGGATAGCAAAGCAGAAGGTTCTCTCCCCACTCACCTCTCCCTCCGACCGTTGGTTGGCATGAAATTAAGTTGGGGAAAGAAGTCCCTCAGCAGAATGAGAAAAACTTCTACTGGGAAATTTATAGTAAAGAACGATGTTGAGAAAAATGATATACTACTGATGCTTAACCTTAGAGAGAGAGAGAGAGAGAGAGAGAGAGAGAGAGAGAGAGAGAGAGCGAGCGCGCGCACTTTAGTGAAATTACTCGAAAGAGAATCACGAGATATGAGGCAATGGCATGATATAGTGATGTGTGTGTAGGTGTGTGTGTGTGTGTGTGTATGTATATGTGTGTGGGTGTGGGTGTGTGTGTGTATGTGCGTATGTAGGTGTGTGGGTGTGGGGGGATAGGTGTACAGTATGTGTGTTGTAGGTTTGTGTGTGTATGTGTGTGTTACAAGAATAATAGTGAATGGGTGTGGTGGTGGGGAGGGTGCTAGAGGTGAGTGTGTGTGTAATAATAATAATAATAATAATAATAATGGTTGGTTTATTGTTCATTGCAGCCCTGAGGCTGAAAATATATATTTTTTTTAGACCTAGGTACAGTACAATACTTATTCTACCTTAACTACGAGGTCACATGCGACCTTTGGCGACCGTGAGGTGCCTGGCTTCCCACCAAGTACATACGCAGATGCACTTTGTATTGGTGAGAAGATGTGTAGGCTAACACAGGCTGATAGCAGCTTGGTTAGGGAGGAACCACGATACAATTCTCTCCAAGAATTAGACAGCATAATCCGAGAAGCAGTGACCAGCATCACCAACGTGGAATTTAAAGAACGGGCCTGGACACAAGCCACCCTTCCTGTCCGCCTCGGGGGCTTGGGCATACGGAGAGCCTCGGATATTGCCTCCCCAGCCTTTATCTCTTCCCTCATCGCGACCAACGACCTCGTATTGTCCATCCTTTATTCTCAACCCGGAATGACACTTAATGGGGACGTAACAGCAGCGATTAACACCTGGAAGGGAAGTACAGGAGTAGAGGAGGAGCCTCAGGGTACCTCCAGGAGCAAGCAGAAAGCGTGGGATACCATCTCGGCGAAGAAAACTCAAGAAAATCTCCTAACCAATGCAGACCAGGTTGCAAAAGCACGCCTCCAGGCAGCCGCCCGTTCGGAGAGTGGCTTGTGGTTACACGCCATCCCCATCCCACCTCTTGGAACTCACTTGGATGCTGAAGCGCTTCGGGTTGCCATCGCGCTCAGAGTAGGTGCGGCAGTATGTCACCCACACATTTGCAAGTGTGGTGGGAGGATGGATGCTCAAGGTCACCATGCCTTGTCATGTAATTACAACGCAGGCCGCCTGCCAAGACACTCTGCACTAAATGATGTCATAAAACGGGCCCTGCAGAGTGCTAACCGTGCATCAATCCTCGAACCACATGGACTTCACAGAGAAGACGGCAAACGGCCAGATGGGATGACCACTTTCCCTTACAAGAATGGCCGGTGCCTCGTGTGGGATGCCACATGTGTTGACACTTTCTCCACAACCAACATCACCAGAAACGCCGACGAAGCAGGTGAAGCCGCCCGGATAGCAGAAAATAAAAAGCGAGAAAAATATCAAGCCATCGCCAGAATTCATCAGTTCGAGCCCCTGGCATTCGAAACTTCAGGAGTCTTCGGCCCTACCACCCTTAAGATGGTGAATGAAATAGGCCGTAAAATCAGAGAAGTTTCAGGAGAACCCCGGGAAACCCTCTGGCTCAAGCAAAGACTAGGGATGGCTATCCTCCGGGGCAATGCCACCAGCGTCATGAGCTCAGTTCGACAGGTCTGGGTCATGCCACTGTGTGAGGCCCGGGCAGGAGTGGTGTATCCGTAGTCTTTCCACAGTAGGGTAAAACAAAACATAAACTTTATTTGTATGTAACATGTGTGATGCACATAAATAAAAGGGAATGTGTCGGATGGTTGAAAACCACAGTTGCTCGCGCGTTTGGGGCTAGCAACACGTATTATGAAAAACATGCATCCTCCTTCATTCACTGTCCCCCCCTTCACTCACTCAACCCCACAATTTGCCGGAGGATAACAGGTTTTTCACAATACGTAGACGGAGGTCTTTTCTTAAAAAAAAAAAAAAAAATCTCTCCGTCGCTATGACCGAACAAAACTTTAGCATTCTGATGGGACTCAACGCTCGCCCCAGCCTGGCCCTCGTGGTCAGCGCACAGGACACAGCGCTCTAAACCACTGGACCACCACGACCCGTATGTGTGTATGTGTGTGTGTGTGTGTGTGTGTATGAGTAAGTGTGTGTTTGCGTATGTTACAGGGATAGTGATGTGTGATAATGACGGTGTGTGTGGTGGTGGGAAGGTGTAAGAGAGGTGTGTGTGTGTGTGTGTGTGTGTAAGAGAGAGAGAGGTGTGTGTGTGTGTGTTACAGGGATAGTGATGTGTGATAATGATGGTGTGTGTGGTGGTGGGAAGGTGTAAGAGGTGTGTGTGTGTGTGTGTGTGTGTGTAAGAGAGAGAGAGAGAGTAGGTGTGTGTTTGCATATTACACCACAGGGATGGTGATGAGCTGGTCTATCAGAGTGAGAACTGAGCGATCTCTGCCATACCCATAGCTTACTCTGACTGTTCCTTTTACTTATATATTTTCTAGATCTCAAGTGACGGCGTTTCTTCCGTGGATTGACCTCCCAATCTACCAAGATTGGCAGCCAAAGCGTCACATTTTTCCTTTGCCCCTCAACTTTCTCTTCATAATTGCTGAGGGGCACAGGGCCCTGGGTGGGGCTTTGGTTTCCCAGGCGTTTCCACACCCTCCTCAGCTCCCCGCCATTTAGTGGCTTCGGTCACCCAGGCTTTATTGTGGTCGGCAGGGAGGGTTCTTAGGGGACGCTCAGTTATGGCCTTGGCCTTGCTCTAGGCCTTGGGGCTGTTCGGCCAGGCAGCTTGGGGAACAACAACAACAACAACATTACAGGGATAGTGATGTGTGATAATGATGGTGTGTGTGGTGGTGGGAAGGTGTACGAGAGGTGTGTGTGTGTGTGTAAGAGAGAGAGAGAGAGATAGAGATAGTAGGTGTGTGTTTGCATATTACGTTACAGGGATAGTGATGTGTGATAATAATGGTGTTTGTTCTTGGAAATAATAAAGTAACCCAGAGCCATCGATGGTCAGAGAGTGTGCTAATGATGTCCCCCTTTGGCTCTGTCCAGGGTCTATATATCTCTCTCTCTCTCTCTCTCTCTCTATCTATCTATCTATCTATCTATCTATCTATCTATCTATCTATCTATCTATCTATCTATCTATCTATCTATCTATCTATCTATCTATCTATCTATCTATCTATCTATCTATCTATCTATCTATCTATCTATCTATCTATCTATCTATCTATCTAGCTCTCTCTCTCTCTCTCTCTCTCTCTCTCTCTCTCTCTATCTATCTATCTATCTATCTATCTATCTATTCTCTCTATCTATCTATCTATCTATTCTCTCTCTCTCTCTCTCTCTCTCTCTCTCTCTCTCTCTCACTGTACAGTATGTATATATATACTGTATATATATGTATGTATGTGTGTATGTATGTATGTGTATATGTGTTTGTGTGTGTGTGTGTGTGTATGTGTGTATATGTATGTACCGGTGTATATAATATATATATATATATATATATATATATATATATATATATAGTTTGTAAGGCCAGACTGCCTAGTAAGGACCTTGAGGTCTGTGTGGTCTGTGTATCTATGTAGCTCTATGTAGCTCTCTCTCTCTCTTTCTCTCTCTCTGTCTCTCTCTGAGTAACAATATCGAGTAACCTAAAACCGAGTCAACAATGTTCAGAAGTTGTTAAGAAGGCAAACAAAATAATTGGCTTTATAGGCAGGTCATTTGAGCATAAATCCAAAGACGTTATCCTAACCCTTTACAATTTCTTAGTCCGCCCTCTTCTGGAATACTGCGTTCAATCCTGGTGCCCTTATTACCAAAAAGATATAAACAAGCTAGAACGAGTTCAACGTAGAGTTACCAAAATGATACCTAGCCTAAAGAACAAACCATACGAAGAGCGTCTTAGATAATTAAATTTATTTCCTTTAACCCAGCGCAGATTAAGAGGTGATTTAATTCAAGTGTTCAAAATCATCAAAGGCATCGACAACATGAACTGTAGTAAGTACTTCACTATCGACCAATCTAATTACACGCGGGGAAACGGTTGCAAAATTAATTGGTAAATCTTTTAACTCACACGAATCTAAGAATTTCTTCTTCAATCGAGTTGTCAACTTGTGGAATGGGCTTCCCCGAGACGTTATAGACTGCAGCACCGTTGATTCATTTAAACTCCGCTTAGACAAATATCTCGCATCAAACCCAAGACTGACTGCGTTTGTAAATGAATAACTTTATGTTATCCTCCCCTCAGTTACTAACCCATCTGTCCCCTACTAACTTCCTAATCCTGCCACGGACATTAGTTCTAGGGCAGTAGTTCCCTTTCCAATGTTCCCTTACCCACTCTAAACCACTGTTTGGACACTTGATCCTCAGTGTTTTGGAGGACAAGCAGCCTAGATGGGTCACTAGACCTGTTGTTGCTTGATTTCCTTTGTACTCTCTCTCTCTACTAAGGCCCAATCCCCACTTTTCCTTTTATTATATTTTTTATTTTTTTTAGGGGGGGGGGGCGACTCAAGACAGAGCCAGAATAGGGACAACACGACAGAAAACAATGAACACACAACAACAAAATACAAATACACACATACATCTAGGTCATATATATATAATCAATTAGGTCATATACTGTATATATAATCAGTTATAATATTTAGAGATTCTATTCGACTATTATAACAACCTACTATGATAACTATTTTTTTTATATGAGCGAATTGTGATTAGCCTGATATATATATATATATATATATATATATAATATCGGTATATATATATATATATATATATATATATATATATATATATATATATAATATACCTGTATATATTTACAGCATGGGCTACCTACATTAATAACAAAATTACCAATTAACATAAATACTGTGTGTGCGTGCGTGCGTGCGTGCATAAAACCACACACGACAATATATAGCCCAACCACAGAAGCCGAGGGGTATTGATAATAATGTGTGGCGAGGTAATTTCCTGTGTGCTGCATCTCTCTCTCTCTCTCTCTTTTTCTTTCTTTCTTTCTTTCTTTCTTTCTTTCTTTCTCTCTCTCTCTCTCTCTCTCTCTCTCTCTCTCTCTCTCTTTCTCTCTCTCTCTCTCTCTCTCTCATACACACACACACACACTCTCTCTCACTCACTCTCACCCTCTCTCTCTCTCACCCTCTCTCTCTCTCACACACACACTCTCACACACACTCATTCTCTCACACACACAAAAGACGAAGTACAAATGAGTAATGCCCTCAATACCTTCTTTGCATCAGTTTTTACAACAGAAGACCTCAGTGATATCCCTACCGCATCGTCGTTTCAAATTGATAATTCTGATGTTTTAAGCAATATCACCGTTACAGAGAGAGAAGTATTAAAATGTTTAGATAAACTCAAGGTAAATAACACGCCTGGACCTGATACAATCTCACCTAGAGTTCTAAAGGAAGCTAAGGATAAGCTCTCCAAACCACTGACATTACTATTCAATAAATCCTTGTAGTCTGGAACTATGCCTGATCAGTGAAAGCTAGCCAACGTAACACCGATATTCAAAAAAGGCAGCAAATCCCTACCCAGTAACTATCGTCCAATTAGCTTAACCTCATGTTTTATGTAAAATTCTAGAAACGCTCATAAGAGACAGACTCGTAAATCACTTAGAGGAAAATAACATACTTAAAGATACTCAACACGGCTTTCGTAAAAAACGTTCCTGTTTAACAAACCTCTTAGACTTCTTCCACGATATCCTCAACCTCTATGATGAGAGTAAAGCTGTAGATATTATATACCTTGATTTGCAAAACACCTTTGACAAAGTTCCCCACAAACGTTTACTGCTAAAACTAAAAGCGCATGGAATACAAGACAGTGTGTTGAATTGGATAGAAAATTGTCTTAGCGACAGAAAGCAGAGAGTAGTCATAAACGGTAAGGCATCTAAATGGACCAATGTAAGTAGCGGGGTACCCCAGGGATCGGTACTGGGACCGATTCTCTTTCTAATTTACATCATCGACATAGATGAGGGTCTCACCTGTACAATCTCAAAATTTGCTGACGATACAAAAATTGCAAATAGCGTACTCTCAAAAGAACAAGTTGACGATATGCAACACAATCTAGATAAGTTGTCATGTTGGGCCCAAATTTGGCAAATGAGTTTCAATGCGGATAAATGTAAAGTGCTACATATCGGATACCTAAATGAGAAAGCAAACTATTCGATGAATGGCACTCAGCTTAAGAATGTAAACAGAGAAACCGATCTGGGAGTAACAATATCGAGTAACCTAAAACCGAGTCAACAATGTTCAGAAGTTGTTAAGAAGGCAAACACAATAATTGGCTTTATAGGCAGGTCATTTGAGCATAAATCCAAAGAAGTTATCCTAACCCTTTACAATTCCTTAGTCCGCCCTCTTCTGGAATACTGCGTTCAATCCTAGTGCCCGTATTACCAAAAAGATATAGACAAGCTAGAAGGAGTTCAACGTAGAATTACCAAAATTATACCTAGCCTAAAGAACAAACCATACGAGGAACGTCTTAGAGAATTAAATCTATTTTCTTTAACCCAGTACAGATTAAGAGGCGACTTAATTCAAGTGTTCAAAATCATCAAAGGCATCGACAATATGAACTGTAGTAAGTACTTCACTATCGACCAATTTAATTACACGCGGGGAAACGGTTGCAAAATTATTGGTAAATCTTTTAACTCACACTAATCTAAGAATTTCTTCTTCAATCGAGTTGTCAACTGGTGGAATGGGCTTCCCCGAGATGTTATAGACTGCAGCACCGTTGATTCATTTAAACTTCGCCTAGAAAAATATCTTGCATCAAACCCACGACTGACTGCGTTTGTAAATGAATAAATTTATTTTATTCTCCCCTCAGTTACTAACCCATCTGTCCCCTACTAACTTCCTAATCCTGCCACGGACATTAGTTCCAGGGCAGTAGTTCCCTTTCCAATGTTCCCTTACCCACTGTAAACCACTGTGGACACTTGATCCTCAGTGTTTTGGAGGACAAGCAGCCTAGAAGGGTTACTAGATCTGTTGTTGCTTGATTTCCTTTGTACTCCTTTGTACACACTCACTCTCACACACACACTCTCTCGCTCTCTCGCTCTCTCTCTCTTTTAATATTATACCTACTATTTTGATGTTATTATAATCTATGCCTCAAAAAAAAATCTTTCTGAATTTTGCGGATAGGCTGTTATGTGACAACCGTTGTTCGTGTGTTTGTCTGTCTGTGTCTGTCTGTCTGTGTGTCAGTAGGATTAATTAAAGGAAATTAATGGACGTATTTAGACGGCACTTGATCAATACGTTCCTTTGTTACTTGATTAGAAGGAATTCAATATTGGCCAATACTGCATAACCCTTTCCTCTCCCCAGCGGTGACCTGTTTTGGTTCTGTCCTTTTCTCGATCTTTCTCTGGCTAGTATCCATTTGGCCCCATTCAGTCTACTGTTTTAAGACGTTTATCCCCATCCAGGTGTCAATTTTTTACTGGTGAGCGATAGCGAGCCAGCATATTTTTTTATTTTTGTTTGACAGCAGGCTAAATTTGTACATTTTTCGATAGAAAAATGTCTCCGGCGAAGCCGGATTTCTTCATATAATGCTGGCTCGCTATCGCTCGCCAGGAAGAAATCGACACCTAGATGGGGATAAACGTCTTAGAATAGTTGGCTGAATGGGGCCGAATGGATACAAGCCAGAGAAAGAGAGAAAAGGACAGAAATAACAAAAAGCAGGTCACCCCCCTTAAGCAGGTCACCCCCCTTAACAGGTCACCCCCCTTAAGCAGGTCACCCCCCTTAAGCAGGTCACCCCCCTTAAAGGAGTTTAGGAGTAAAGTCGGTTGGTGGAGGTAACATAATCAATAACAATAGATAATTTACCACATAGTGATCAATAGCAATAGATAATTTACCACATAGTGATCAATAGCAATAGATAATTTACCACATAGTGATCAATAGCAATAGATAATTTACCACATAGTGATCAATAGCAATAGATAATTTACCACATAGTGATCAATAGCAATAGATAATTTACCACATAGTGATCAATAGCAATAGATAATTTACCACATAGTGATCAATAGCAATAGATAATTTACCACATAGTGATCAATAGCAATAGATAATTTACCACATAGTGATCAATAGCAATAGATAATTTACCACATAGTGATCAATAGCAATAGATAATTTACCACATAGTGATCAATAGCAATAGATAATTTACCACATAGTGATCAATAGCAATAGATAATTTACCACATAGTGATCAATAGCAATAGATAATTTACCACATAGTGATCAATAGCAATAGATAATTTACCACATAGTGATCAATAGCAATAGATAATTTACCACATAGTGATCAATAGCAATAGATAATTTACCACATAGTGATCAATAGCAATAGATAATTTACCACATAGTGATCAATAGCAATAGATAATTTACCACATAGTGATCAATAGCAATAGATAATTTACCACATAGTGATCAATAGCAATAGATAATTTACCACATAGTGATCAATAGCAAAAGATAATTTACCACATAGTGATCAATAGCAATAGATAATTTACCACATAGTGATTCATAAGTATGATATTTAGGTAAATTTTTAATATATATTTAATTGATCAAGTACTAGATTATTGATATCATTATTATAATTATATATCATATAATAAATGTATTGTGGATGCATTGCTGTACTGAACCCCACAAACACATATATGTACAGTCGCGCTAATAAGTCATGTCTCGGCACCAAGTATGTTTTGATCAATAATTGGTATCAACAATATCTAAGCTTCATTTCGTCATGTCGAGTGAAATATACAAACATGTTCCTACACTTACCCACCCTATTCAACCTCTGACAGACATTAATACAGCACAGAGCGAGCCAAACGTAATGACAGCTGGGACATGACTTATTAGCGCGAGTGTACACGTGTAAAGGTAACCCTATGTGTTTTATAGCCGAAATTAGAAGCTCTGAGAAGCGAATTTGATACTAGACGTCTCGTTGTGTGGCTTTCTTTGTAGTTCATCTATTAATTAATGGGGGTGACCTGCTTTATATTTGTTCTGTCCTTTTCTCTCTTTCTCTGGCTTGTATCCATTCGGCCCCATTCAGCCAACTATTTTAAGACGTTTATCCCAATCTAGGTGTCGATTTCTTCCTGGCGAGCGATAGCGAGCCAGCATTAAATGAAGAAAACCGGCTTCGCCGGAGACATTTTTCTATCGAAAAATGTACAAATTTAGCCTGCTGTCAAACTAAAATAAAAAATATGCTGGCTCGCTACCGCTCACCAGTAAGAAATTGACAACTGGATGGGGATAAACGTCTTAAAACAGTAGGCTGAATGGGGCCAAATGGATACAAGCCAGAGAAAGATAGAAAAGGACAGAACAAAAACAGGTCCCCCCCCCCCCCTTAAGCTTAGACAAAAACTCCCATGACTTCCGTTAAATATATATTTGTGCATTTTCCGGCAGAGAGAGTGAGTGAGTGAATGAGTGAGTGAGAGAGAGAGAGAGAGAGAGTAGTGCTGCGTGTTATCAATCCTCTTATATATGACACTCACATGACAACATCTCCATTAGTTACTTCAGCGAGAGAGAGAGAGAGAGAGAATGAATGATAGTGAGCGTGGGAGAGTTAGTTAAGTATGTTAGTTAGTTTCACTTGGTTAGTCTCATTGTTAGTTTATATATATATATATACATACAGTATATACAGGATGTCCCAGGAGGAAAGGTTATAACTTTGGGAAATGTTACAAGGTATTCTAAGCATAAACTATTCTATAACAAAAAGTTGAAAAAATATTGCAGGTTTTATGTAGTGTCCTCCCCCGCATCACTGTAATGGACTCTTCCATGTCACATAGTTGCCAACTTCTCCAAAGTGAACTAATATGTCTATAATCATATTGTCATTTACAGATTTGAAATATCTTTTTAAGAACATGGTAAAATAATTGGAGTTAGATGGAGGTGTGGTAGGCACTAGGACAGCTAGGCTAGGCTTATGGGGAAATACTGAAACAAATAGACTACCATTTGCAACATTCAATATCTCAATACTGGCTGAGTTTTGGAATATGTCTTATAGGACATTTTAGGCTTAGATTTTTTTTTTTTTTTTATCATTTCCCAAATGTATGACTTTTCCTCCTGGGACACCCTGTATACTGTACAGTATATATTTTATATGCATTATATATACCGGTATATATATATATATATATATATATATTTATAGATATAGATATTTTCTTTAATACATACGAGGTTGAAAGAAATGGCAATTTCTGCGTTGGAAATGTTATTATTCAAGGTTTCCAGGTCTCTGATGAGTTTTCGCTGGGTGGCAGGAAGTAGATGAATGAGGTTAGCAAAATTCATGGTGGTACAGGGTTACATTAATATACATGATGATACAGGATATACGACGGGCGTTTCATTGGACAACCAGCATTATCAAGTAAGGATAGAATGATATAAAAGGTAAACAGGAAGGGTATATATAGAGGGTACAAAGGAGTACAAAGGGTGGAGGATCAGAGGAGGCGAAAATTAGGGGGCAAAAGTCTGCTATCTAGGAGTGTTAGAGAGAGATCCACGTCACGCAGGCGCACTGGATGCGGGAAGGTGGTGGTCGGTTGGCGGGGTCGAAGCTGATTGGCTGCGTGTCGAGGGGCGTGGCCTAAGTTGCGTAGTACGTGTGGCGCCGGCAGAAGACGAAGCTGAAGGAGGTAGCGCGGGGGGCTGCACCAAACAAAAGGCTAAAACAACATCAAACATCGGCCCACTGAGCAAAGGGGACGGCTCTTTCACAGGGGACAAAAAGGAAACGAGCGAACTCTTAAGCAGGCAGTATGAAATGGCATTCAGTGAGCCTGATGAAACAAAAGTCATCAGAGACCAAAATATATTTTTCATGGAAACCTCCCCCACGGAAACCCCTCAGATGCTGGATATTGATTTCGGTCCAAAAGACATAGAAGAGGCCATTTCCAACATGCCATCCCACTCGGCACCAGGCCTGGACTCATGGAATTCGATCCTAATGAAAAAATGTAAGGAAAACCTCTCAAAACCCCTGGCTATAATGTGGAGAAGGAGTCTAGACACTGGTGATGTACCAGATAGCTTGAAAAACGCAATAATTGCCCCACTGCATAAAGGAGGGAGTAAAGCATTACCAAAAAACTACCGCCCGGTAGCTCTAACCTCTCACATCATTAAAGTTTTCGAGCAAGTCCTGCGAAGCAAAATTTCAACATTCATGGAGACAAATGAACTACACAACACCGGTCAACATGGGTTCAGAGCGGGAAGATCATGTCTCTCACAACTATTGGAACACTATGACAAAATTCTTAAAGCGCTAGAAGAAAAGAAAAACGTGGATGTCATTTACACCGATTTTGCTAAGGCATTTGATAAATATGACCATGGTATAATAGCCCACAAACTGAAAGCAAAAGGTATAACTGGGAAAATCGGACGGTGGATATACAATTTCCTCGTAAACCGAAAACAATCGGTAGCAGTAAACCAAGTCACTTCTGAGCCTTCGGATGTCAAAAGCTCAGTGCCCTAAGGAACAGTGCTAGCGCCCCTTCTGTTCCTCATACTAATTTGCGACATAGATACCAACACCAGACACAGTACGGTGTCGTCTTTTGCTGATGACACAAAATTAAGCAGATAGTAAACACACAAGAGGACACGGGCCGACTGCAGCAAGACATGAATGTAGTGTTCCAGTGGACCAGGGAAAACAACATGCAATTCAATGAGGAAAAATTCCAATTAATACGGTACGGAGATAATAATGGTGTTAAAGAAATTACAAATTACTTAACAGAATCTAACCACATAATAGAACGGAAAGACAGTGTGAAAGACCTTGGGGTATTAATGTCTGAAAATATGGGTTTCAAAGTACATAACCAGGTCAAAGTGGCGGCTGCGAAACGTCTAACGGGTTGGATTCTGCGTACTTTTCAAACACGCGGTGAATTGCCTATGATAACGCTCTTCAAATCTCTAGTGCTACCGCGGCTTGAATACTGTAGCGTATTAACATCCCCATACAAAGCAGGTGAAATAAATGACGTAGAGAGTGTACAAAGAAATTTCACTTCGCATATAAGTTCGATAAAACATCTACACTATTGGGAGCGTTTAAGAGCACTGAATCTGTACTCACTGGAACGTAGAAGAGAACTTTACCTAATAATATACACGTGGAAAATCGCAGAGGGTTTAGTACCAAACCTACATACTCCGATAGTTATGAAATTCAGTGATAGGAGAGGCTGGGAATGCGAAATCCCCCGGATGAATAACAGGGGTGCTATGGGCTCTCTGCGAGAGGGCTGGTTATCACACAGAGGCCCACGTCTCTTCAACAAACTCCCACGGCGAGTAAGAGACATGAGGGACATCTCGTTAGACAACTTCAAGAGAGCCCTAGATGTCGAACTGCAAAATGTGCCAGACGAGCCCATCCTCGCAAGGGAATGAGCTGTCGCTTCAAACAGTCTACTGCACCAAATCACCACCCATAACGAGGGGCGTCGCGCTCCTTGGTGACGCTAGAAGAGCGGCGAACACATCCAAAGGTATCCAAAGGTAAGGGCACCGGGGTGCGAGGGGGGGCGTTAGGTCCTGTAGGATAGCGCCTTTTGGCAGATGGAAGGATCTGAAGGTCCAGAGTTTGGTTGTTGATGTTGGGATGTAAGGCTTGGATATATAACGCTTCGAGTATTGGATAATAGAACAGCCAAAATTAATATTTCTAATCTTTATTCAGATTCATTTGCACTAAACGCAGGCGTACCTCAAGGTTCAGTGCTCGCTCCTACCCTCTACATCCTATACACAAATGACTTTCCTTTCCCAACCCCACTCACAATGACTCTCTCACAGTAATGTACGCAGATGACGTGACGCAAATAATAAGAGCAGACACAATAGACGCATTGACAAACGAGCTCAAAGAGAACTTGACAAAGTTGCGCAATGGGAGCAAAAATGGCGGATTCAGGCTCATCCTCACAAATCACACGTCACATACTTTGCCAAAGGACATCCCCGCCCAAGACCCTTATTCCAGAACTCCCGAGCACCTGTCCCTAACCGCATACAAATAAATGTCTCTCCCACTAACAAAGTACTCGGCCTCACATTCGACAAAAACATCCAATTTCATCAACAAGCAAAAACTTCCATCGCATCTAAATCCCTACAAACCATCTTTCGATTCAGAAATGCCTCAATAAAAACCAAGCTTCACTTATACAAAGCACTTATAAGACCTCTTTTGTGCTACGTCCCACTCAGCATTTCAGTTTCGGCCCCTACCAACCAACTAAAATACCAAAGAATTCAAAATAAAGCACTGAGGTGGATGTTCGGGACTCAGTGGTATGAGTTCCAGACGGCACAACATCTTCACGATCTAGCCCACATCCCCCCTCTAAATACTTATTGGCAGCAATTAGCAGAAAAACAACTTTAAAAACTTGAGACCTATCATGATAACTTCATCCAAATTTTCAATATAATTTTATATCCCCCCCGCCCCTTGTCAAACCTCCTTCACCCCAACAACAGAGAGGCACCCATTCCTAAATTTACTTAAAATCAAGATTGGTAGAGGCGGTGGGTCATGCCGGCTCGTCCACAGTCCAACCTCCCTACCACTCTTGACCTAGATTCCTAGATTCACTTCCAATTAATATGTATAACTTCACAGACCCACCAAATTTCCTTACTAGCACCAATCCTTAGCCAATTATAATCAAATTACAAGACAACAACCTTTTAACGTAACTTCAAAATACAATAACAGTACAGCCTTCTTACAAGTTCTGCCACTGACAGCTCTTCCCCAGCATTACCCCCTTTTTTACTCAATGCCACCCAAAATTATCTCCCCCTTTTATACCATTTTCGAATTACTACCATCCAAAAATACAACCCTAAAACATCCAAGCCCAATAACAAGCACTTTCGATGTTATACCACCCAAAATGATCTTGCTCCCCATCCCTTGCCCCCTTCTTGGCAAGCCATGCTGAATCTCATTAAAGTAACTTCTCCAACTAAAACAATTCAACCCCAGCTCAATTATTCAACTCACGCACGTTGGGTCAAGCCCCGACACCCTATTTATCTCACTATTATCACTGTCTCTCCTACTTAACCAATAAAAACTTCCCTTCTTTCACCCTCACCCACCTTTTCTATATTCATTTGATTGATTGATTGTAATCTCCTTGGGTCACTTTCTTTATCGAGTATGGTGGTGTGTTTCTCTAACTCGTTGCGTGTGAGATGGGGGTGGTTAGGGGTGAGATAGTGGTCTTTGATGGCTCCAGCCTGAAGGTGAAGAGTTAACCGACATGAAAGACGAGTCTGCGTCATGCCAATATAGGAATGAGGTCCACAGTCCTCATAATTACAGGTATGTTGGTAAATGACGTGATCGTCGGTCATCGGGCTCTTTATCTTGGTGGAAGCTGGTTTGTTGCGGAGAACGAGGTTGGAGGTCTTGGGGGATTTGTAATAAATTATTAATTTGATTTTGTTTTCCGGTTTGGTAGGGTGGACATGCTTGGAGATTATTTCTTTTAAGACGGCCTCGTAATTTTTGTGTTAAGAGGACATAAAATTGCGGTAGACGATCTTGATTTCATTGGGGTGTCAATGTTGGGAGGGCTTTGGGTGTACCATTTTTCAAGATGGTGGTTAATGGTGCTGGAGACGTCGGAGTTGGAGTATCCGTTATTCACTAAAACTTGGGATAGTCTTTCTAGTTCCTGGTGGGTGTCGGCCCAGGTAGAGCAGTGCGTGAGAGCTCTCCTTACATAAGCGGAGATGGAGGATAGAAGATAACGACGGGGACATTCACTATCGCCGTTGAGGCATTGTCCTGTGTTAGTTGGTTTAGTGTAGATGGTGGTTTTGAACCCATGGTCGTTCAGAGCTACGAGGATGTCGAGGAAGGGGAGTTGTCCATTTTTTCAAAGGTGAAGTTAAGTCCGGAGGAGGTCATGAAGCGACGCTGGAGTTCCTGTAGTTCGTGGAGGTCCTTGATTTGCACGAAGATGTCATCCACGTATCTACAGTAGACGGCGGGTCGTTGGGCAGCTAGGAGCTCTTCCTCGATGGTACCCATAAAAAAGTTCGCAAAAAGAACTCCTAGGGGGCTGCCCATCGCCACACCGTCTATCTGCTTGTACATGTTGCCCCGGGGGCAAAGGAAGGGGGCCTCCTTGGTACATAGCTCCAGTAGTGTTTTCAGGGCCTTCTCCGGGATGTCCAGTGTTGGTGTATCAGGGCACCCCTCACCCCTAACCACCCCCACCTCACACGCAATGAGTTAGAGAAACACACCACCATACTCGATAAAGAAAGTGACCCAAGGAGATTACCAATACTCGAAGCGTTATATATCCAAGCCTTACATCCCAACATCAACAACCAAACTCTGGACCTTCAGATCCTTCCTTCTGCCAAAAGGCACTATCCTACAGGACCTAACGCCCCCCCTCGCTCCCCGGTGCCCTTGACACAGCCCCCCGCGCTACCTCCTTCAGCTTCGTCTTCTGCCGGCGCCACACGTACTACGCAACTTAGGCCACGCCCCTCGACACGACACGCAGCCAATCAGCTTCGACCCCGCCAACCGACCACCACCTTCCCGCATCCAGTGCGCCTGCGTGACGCGGATCTCTATCTAACACTCCTAGATAGCAGACTTTTGCCCCCTGATTTTCGCCTCCTCTGATCCTCCACCCTCTATATATACCCTTCCTGTTTACCTTTTATATCATTCTATCCTTACTTGATAATGCTGGTTGTCCAATGAAACGCCCGTCGTATATCCTATATCATCATGTACATTAATGTAACCCTGTACCACCATGAATTTTGCTAACCTCATTCATCTACTTCCTGCCACCCAGCGAAAACTCATCAGAGACCTGGAAACCTTGAATAATAAAATTTCCAACGCAGAAATTGCCATTTCTTTCAACCTCGTATGTATTAAAGAAAATCTATTACCTGGCTTTACTAACACATATATATATATAGAAAGGTATCTATGACTATCAATATACCCAATGATCTTATATTATATTATATTGTATTTTATTGTACCTTTCAATTTGTTTATAATGCACTGTCTTATATATATGCTCAGTTTTCAAAGGATCTTCATATTTCACCCTTGTGTCGTGGTTTGGTGGCCTATTAACTCACAGCTCTCTCTCTCTCTCTCTCATCACTCCAACCTGCCCCACTTCATCACCATCACCTCCCCCAAATATCAAGGCTTTCTTTTTTTTCTCTTTTTTTTCCTTGCTCTATCTCTCTTTCTTTCCTTCTGTATGTTGGTGGATGGATGTTTATATCTATCTACTCTCTCATTGAATATATATATATATATATATATATATATATATATATATATATATATATATATACCGGTATATATATATATATATATATATATATATATATATATATATATATATATATATATATATATATATATATATATATGTGTGTATCTGCCTACAGTATCTTTATTTGTCTATCTATATATTTATCTATGTATCTATCTATCTATCTATCTATATCCATATATCTATCCTCACGTCATGACCCTGCTTGCTTGCACCAATCTCGTCACCTTAGTCCCCCCCCCCCCTCCTCCCTCCTCTACCCCTACACATTTACCCTCCACACTGTGAGGGCCGAGTCTCCAATAGAAAACACACTAATTTTATTATTTTTTCCACCCAGGTAATAATCATAGTGGTTATACCGGTATATATACCGTTTTTCTGGACCCCCTTCTCCCTCATGGTTAACCCCACTAGTTTTGATATTATAAGACGTTCGGCCCATTAATTTGGCGATTTTAACACCTTTCGCCCCATTTCGTTATCAGTTTTAAGACCTTTCGTGCCATTTAGGTGTCGATTATTTCCTGGCGAGCGAAAGCGAGCCTGCAATTTTAAGAGGAATCGGGACATTTTTCTACCGAAAAATGTACAAATTTATCTTGAAAGGGAGTCTAGGGGGTGTTTTTCTAAGCTTGATGGAGGTCTAGCGAGGAAACTAAAAAAAATATATTATGAATCCATGAGTTAGTAGACCAAACAAACGGCCTGCCTCCTCTTAACTGTCAGCTCTTTATCTATTAACAACCTTAAACAATTATCATGTACCCATAAACCCTCACCCATGTTTGTATACACTCACACACACACACACACACACACACACACACACACACACACACACACACACGCCTTATCAACAACAACAACATAATATGTATAGTGCATGCAACCACACCCTCACAACTAGAGAGAGAGAGAGAGAGAGAGAGAGAGACAGACAGAGATAATGATGGATAGATAGATAGATGATACACTTATATAACCAGAGAGAGAGAGAGAGAGAGATAGTGAGTGAGAGAGAGAGAACGAAAATTATAGATAGGTAGATAAATATGTAGATACATTTATACATACATACAAACAAAGAGAGAGAGAGAGAGAGAGAGAGAGAGAGAGAGAGAGAGAGAGAGAGATAGTCATTATAGATATAAGGTAGATAAACATGTAGATACATTTATACATACATACGTACAAAGAGAGAGAGAGAGAGAGAGAGAGAGCTACATAGAGCTACATAGATACACAGACCTCAAGGTCCTTACTAGGCAGTCTGACCTTACAAACTATATATGTATATATATATATATATATATATATATATATATATATATATATATATATATATATATATATATATATATATATATATATATATATATATATATATATATATACTGTATATATATACATACATATATATACACCGGTACATACATATACACACATACACACACACACACACACACACATATACACATACATACATACATATATATACAGTATATATATACATACTGTACAGTGCACACACATACACAATTTTTTTTTTTTTTTTTTCACCCCAGCCCTCTGCAGATAGAGGTCAAGCCTTCCCTTGAAAGCGTTTATTGTGTCGCTCTCCACCACTCTCGCTGGCAGTTTATTCCACTCTGTCGCCACACTGTAGGTGAAGAAACTCTTTGTGACATCTAGGTTTGCCTTTTTGGTTTTTAATTTCATTCCATTACCGCGAGTTTGATTAGTATTGTTTAATGTGAATAGTGCATTTACATCGACTTTGTCGAAACCTTTTAGTATCTTAAAGCACTCAATAAGCTGACCCCTCAACCTCCTCTTTTTTAATGAGAACAGGTTCAATCGTTTAAGTCTTTCTTCATATGGTTTATTTCTTAATGAGGGTAGCATCTTCGTCGCTCTACGCTGTACTGACTCGAGTCTTACAATGTCCTTGATCAGATAAGGTGACCAGAACTGCACACCATATTCAAGGTGGGGCCTCACCATACTTTTGAACAGTGGCACTATTACGTTTTCATGTTTATATGTAAATTTTCGTTTAATAAAGCCCAATGCTATGTTTGCCTTATTTGCAGCTGCTATACATTGGTCGGAAGGTTTTAGGTTTTCAGATATTAGTACCCCTAGGTCTTTTACTACCGTTGCGGTTTTTATTTGTTTGCCATTCATTTCGTATTTGTATTTCATATTTCTGCTACCAACCTGCAGCACCTGACATTTATCGACATTGAAGGGCATCTGCCATTTTTTCGACCACTCTGATATCTTGTTTAAATCAGATTGCAACGCATTTCTATCATCTTCGTTCAGGACTGTATTTCCTATTTTTGTATCGTCGGCGAATTTGGAAATGGTGTTGTTTACCCCTACATCAATATCGTTAATGTAAATGAGAAAACAGGACCGGTCCAAGGACTGAACCCTGTGGAACTCCACTAGTGACAGGCTCCCACTCCGATTCCACTCCATTTATCACCACTCTCTGTCTTCTGTCTGTAAGCCAATTTTTTATCCAAGAATGAATTTCACCTTTGATACCTATCCTCTCCAGTTTAGCCAATAGTTTTCGGTGAGGCACCTTGTCGAAAGCTTTTTGAAAGTCCAAGAAGAGTATATCTAGTGATTTCGTCATGTCGTTATATGTGAATAGTTTGTTATAAAATTCAATCAAATTTGTTAGGCATGACTTATTTGATCTAAAGCCGTGTTGACTATTTTTGATTAGGTTGTTTGATTCGAGGTAATCTACTATCTTATCTCTAAGGATTTTTTCCATGATTTTTCCTACAATTGAAGTTAGACTAATTGGTCTGTAATTACTCGCTTTGGCCTTGCTACCCTTCTTGTATATCGGCGTAATGTTCGCATCTTTCCAATCACTCGGTACAATCCCCTGTATTAATGATAAGTTAAATAGTTGTGTCAGGGGTTTTGCTATTTCGTCCTTAACATTCTTAACCTGACAAGCGCTAAATAGACCTAGGGGCTAGGGTAGTTATTTGTGCATTTCTAGCCTTGGATTCTGACAGAATTCGTTATATTTACAATATAGAGCATTATTTGTTTTCAGTATGCTTTTATTTTACATATATGATGTATATATGAACCTTCAAGAGTGCTAAAATAAGTGGGAAAAGCATTTGGGTGGTGAAAAACTAAGATATTGGCCACCCGGTCATAATCTCAGGCGAGAGAGAGCCACAGGCAACCCTCCTCTCTCGCTGTCTGTGAGGTAACTGAGACGAGCGGGGCGGTGTGGGCCGGTGTCTGGGTGTTGCATAACGATCTTTTCTGCAACCCACTTGTGCTACATTATCGCGGGAGAGAAAAATAACCGATAAATGATGATAATAAGAGGAAAAATAGGTGACAATTGAGGAGGGGAGGGAGGGGGGAATAAGGTGGGGAAGGGGGGGGGGGGGGTGGGTGGAGATTTACATGGATGAGTACTGGAGGGGAATTATCTCACCTAGAGACAAATTCCTTTGTTTTGATAGGCCCTTTTTTTTTATGGAAGGCTTTTTTTATGGTCTTGCTTCCGTGAGGCCTATCGCGTTCCCTATAGGAAGCCTTCCGTGAGGCCTATCGCGCTTGCCGGGTTAATTATTTTCGGGTGGAGCATGTCGGGTCCCGGGGTCTTATTTACATTTAAATTACTCAATTTGCTTTGTACTTCGCTAACACTGATGGTGAAATCTCCTATCACATGAGTTGAGGTGTTATTTTCAAGTGTATGATCGATAATTTCTTCTGTGAAAACTGAGCCAAAATATTTGTTGAGCAGATTTGCCGTGTTTGTGTCACCTGTTATTGTCTGGCCATCTTCTATTAGCGGTCCGATTCCGCTTTTGATCTGTTTATTTTTATTTACGTAACTGTAGAATTGTGGGGGGTTTGTGGCACTTTCTCTGGCAATAGTCATTTCGTAATTTTGTTTGTTCGCCCTAATTATTTTTTCACTTCCCTTCTACTATTTTTGTACAAGTTTTTAATTACTTCAGTGTTTGTGTTATTTTTTACAAGTTTGTGGAGTTGATTCCTTTTCCTTATTGCCTTGCCAATGTCTCTACTGTACCAAGGGGGCATACTTGATTTCGTATTACGTTTTGGTTTCATGGGTACAAATTGTTTATGCGCTTCTGTAATTGTAGACTTAAAATGTCCCCGTAGTTCATTTACTTCGTTTATATTTATGAGGTTTGAGTGTATGTTTGATAGCGATTCCTTAAGTCCGTCATAATTTGCGTTTTTGAAGTCCGAAACCATTCCTGTTGTTTTTACTGAGGAATATTTGCTTATAACGTTGATTCTTAAGATTTTATGATCGGACGTTGCCAGATGTTCACCTACATCCAGGTTTGATAATAGATTTTCTTGGGTAGTGATTACGAGGTCTAATATATTCCTGTCTCGCGTCGGCTGTTTTACGTGTTGAGTCAAAAAATTGTCCTGGATGAAGCTTGTCATTAGACGTGACTCAGCATATTTTCCGGTTAGGGTATTCCAGTCAATTAGGGGGAGGTTATAGTCACCTAGTAAAACTGTTTCGTCGGAATTAAGGGTTTTCTCTAGTATTTCATAAAAAAATGGTATCATCGGCAACAGTTAGTCTCGGTGGTCGGTCGGTACGCTGTAGTGATATTTAAGTTCATGTTTTTTTTATTTATTTTGACGCACACTATTTCTGCATTACTTTCGGGGAGAGTCACCTCGACTGGGTTTAAGTAGGTTGCAACGTACATTGCAACCCCCCCTCTTTGTTTTCCATTGTTACGGTCTTTATGAAAAAATGTATATGGCTCTATGTGATATTCATGAAGTAGATCTTTATTTTTAAGGTTCAGATGTGTTTCCGTTATACAAATAACGTCAACTTTCTCATTTAATAACAGACATTTGAGTTCGTCTATTTTGTTTCTTATTGAGGAGGCATTTATGGATATTATTTTTATATCATTTCTCTCAGCATGCGCTGGATTTGTTTTTCTTATTGGTGGGGATGGGTTTGGGGTTGTGACTTGAAGCCGCGGCGGGTTGTCAAATTCATTCAGTTGGTTGGGTTGTCTTGGATGGGGTTGGGTGGGGTTGTTTAGTTTGTTTTGTGGTTCAGGTAGGTAAATTTTCGCAACTTGTGGGCCATTGGGGTTGACGGTTTCGTTTAAATGGTTGTGATGGACTTGGAAGGGTTGGGCGGGGTTATTTATTTCTCTTAACTGTGCGGGTGGAGTTTGATTGGGTGGGGTTGTGGGAGGGCTTTTCCGGGGGTAGCGATGTCAATACTCAGAGGAGTCTATTAGCATAGTTATCTCTCGGTCCTGACTGGCGTTGTTTTCATGGGCAATGTAGGTTGCTTGATTTAGGGTGTCACTCATGTGCTGAATGCCTTTTTCTGATAAATGAATGCCATCTCCACTGTACAGGGACGAGTTCCCTACAAAGGTGGTCCAATTGTCCACATACAGTTCGCACATGACCTTGACTGCGTTGTTAATTTCTATGGCTCTATTTTGTCCGTATGAGCTTGTTTTAATCCGGGGTATGACGCCGCTTACCACACATTTCGTGGTCTTCCTTTTCATCACTTTAATTAGGTTCTCGAAATCTTTTTCTATGGTCTTAATTGGGGCCTTACCTCCGTCAAAGCAGTCATTTGAGCCAACATTGACGACTACACAGGTGCCCTCTGGTATGGCGGAGTTAGTTATGTCTTTCAAGATATGTTCGACTTTACCGCCTGGAATGACCTTTACTGACCTTTTTCCTCTGTTCTTGGTGGCAAAGGCAGCTCCTTGACCTCGCATGAGACTGTCACCATAGACTAGGGTGAGTTTCTCCTTCCCGCTGACTCCGTGATTTGATGGTTTCGTTGTTTTCCTGTCAGGAATTTTCTTGCCTTTCGAGCTTGCTTTCACGTGGTCAGTTACCTCGTGTGCAAATCTGTTTTTGATAGGGTTACCTGGTGTCGCTTTTCCATTCCCATTCCCATTCACGTGGTCAGTTACCTCGTGTTCATTGTTTTCGGCGAGAACAGCAAATCTGTTTTTGATAGGGATACCTGGTGTCGCTTTCCCATTCCCTTGGGATTTGTTCTTGTTACGCCTGTTGACTACTGTCTTAAATAGATCATTGGATCTATGATCCAAGAGAGAGATCCATGAGAGAGAGAGAGAGAGAGAGAGAGAGAGATAGTCATTATAGATATAAGGTAGATACATTTATACATACATACATACAAAGAGAGAGAGAGAGAGAGAGAGCTAGAGCTAGAGAGAGATAGTCATTATAGATATAAGGTAGATAAACATGTAGATACATTTATACATACATACAAACAAAGAGAGAGAGAGAGAGAGAGAGAGAGAGAGAGAGATAGTCATTATAGATATAAGGTAGATAAACATGTAGATACATTTATACATACATACATACAAAGAGAGAGAGAGAGAGCTAGAGAGAGAGAGAGAGCGCTAGAGAGAGATAGTCATTATAAACATTTATACATACATACATACAAAGAGAGAGAGAGAGAGAGAGTGAGTGTGTGTGAGAGAGAGAGAGTGAGTGTGTGTGAGAGAGAGAGAGAGAGAGTGAGAGTGAGAGAGAGAGAGAGAGTCATTATAAACAAGGATAATGACCGTATTCTCCAAGGCACCATTACCAAGGGGGATTAAAGCCGGTATCACACGAGAGCTTTTATAGTCAACATTCCATAATCAACATTTTTCTGGCAACATTCCTGGAGTATTTTGCACTACAGAAACTAGACTGTTGGTAGATGAATTTAGGTAACCGAAATATTGTAAATGTTGACCTCATAAGCTGCCAGACCAGTGTTGAGGATAAATGTTGAGGGAAAAATCGCTTGTGTGATACCGGCTTAAGGGGAGGCAGACCGTTTGTTTGGTCATTCAATCCTTTATTTCATAGTTTCCTCACTAGACCTCCATCAAGCTTAAAACAAAAAACCCTAGACCCCCCCTTCAAGATAAATTTGTACATTTTTCGATAGAAAAATTTCCCGGCCGAAGGCCGGTTTCTCTTAAAATTTCGCTAACGCTCGCCAGGAAAACATCGATAACTAAATGGCACGAAAGGTCATAAGTTTGACAAAGAAATGGGGCGAAAGGTGTTAAAATCGCCAAACTAATGGACCGAACGTCTTAAGTCTCAACACTAATGGGGCTACGCATGAGGGAGAAGGGGGTCCAGAAAAACGGTCTGCCTCCCCTTAATCGGCATAATCATTACTGCTGGCAGATGGTACGGCCGTCTATTGTTATTATTATTATTATTATTATTATTATTGTTTTAGTAGTTGTAGTTGTAGTAGTATAGTAGTAGTAGTAGTTGTAGTAGTAGTAGTAGTAGTAGTAGTAATAGTAGATAAACTCTCTCTCTCTCTCTCTCTCTCTCTCTCTCTCTCAATAACGGAAGGCAATCATGCATCAGATACGTTTCTCTCACAATTAATCAATATAGATACTCATATATAAACCTATCATCTCTTTCTCGCTATCGTTCACTCTCCCTAAAATTAACATTAAAATAAGTAAAAATAAGAGCACACCTGTCACACCTAATATCTCTCTCTCTCTCTCTCTCTCTCTCTCTCTAGGTCATAAAATAAAGGAGAGTGAATCTATGAGTCATAGTAGGGTACGGAAACAACAAGAAAAACAGTGACCGCAAGGGGATAATCTTACAGTCGAAAACTTCTGAGATATACAGGCTGGATAGGTAGGCTAAATAGGACTCTCTCTCTCTCTCTCTCTCTCTCTATTCTTTTGGATTAAGACAGCCTAAGCAGCGCTTATCTCTCTCTCTCTCTCTCTCTCTCTCTAGCTCTCTCTTTAGCTCTTTCTCGCTACCTATCTATCTATTCTTTCGCAGTAATCTCATTCTTAACTAATTCAATCTCCACAATACCTAATATCCTATCTTCTCATTAACCAAGGTCTAATCCTTATTGATAATACAACTTCTACAACTACCGCTGCTATTAGTACTGCTAACATTACGGTTTATAAAGGAAATAACGAACATCTTTATTAAAGCCAAAATCTGCCTAGTTGTCCTATCTAGCCGCTTACTCAGTGTGTTTATGTCACGTAATAACACCAAATTGTTCACATACAACACAACCTAATATATACATCCCACCAGCCAGCCAGGGGGAATATCAAATATGGCACACAACAACACCGATAGGGAATACACACTCTAGTACAAAATAATCTAGGCACACATACCGAAAAATATTTGGTTGTTTTTACGGAAGTTACGGGCCGGTACTGTAAATAAGATAAATTAAGTTTTGGAAAAAAAAAAAGAAAAACAGAAGCTAAATAGCCTTAGTGTAAAGCGTAAAAGACATTGCAAGAGAACAGATGGAAGTGTTATAAGGGTATAATGGAGGATGATGAAAGTTTAGATGAAACCCTATCACAAAGGTCAAAGACTAACAAGTGTTGCATCTGTACAAAGAATGAGCATACATGTACAAGATGCAAATGCGTGCAAAAAAAAAAAAAGGATGCATAAACTGTAATAAAGGTTCCCGGTGTCGCAACCCTTATAATAGTGTAATAACAGAGGGAGGGGCGGCAGCTAGTGCCCAGAGAGTGCGAAGGGATGAAGCTGACGGGACACAACACGGCGATGGGCAACAACCCGACAGAGGCATGTGGAGGTGCGGGACCCTCAGGGGGCCCGAGAGAAGGGCGGCAAACCACATGACATGGTGGGTGACGGTGAGCCCAGCGGAGTCCAAAGACCCGGAGACGAGCACCGAGATGCTGGAGAGGAGGGTGGTGTGCAAACAAGGCCAAATATAGCTGGTAGAAACGACGATATGCCACGTAACGAAGAGCCCCGAGAAGCACACAGGGAGGTGGGACCACAGAGGGAAGCAGCCCTGGAGAGACCCGCAGAAGTTGATGGCAGAGGAGGACCCCTTCAATGGAAAGGACTACGGGGAGAGGAGGTAAAAATGTGGACAGAGGCAGCTTACTCAGAAATTGTAGATTGGTCTGCACACAGTTTATTCAACCCACCTAAATGTGACGCCACCACCAAACTGTTGACAGAGATGAAAAAGCTCATTTATAACTATGTCTATGACAGACCTTTAGCCCCGTATGCTCTCAAGTTATTTTTCAGCATTCCACATCTCTTCTTGCAAAAAACTCACCGCAATTCTAGACAAGCGGAAAATGTAACAGCGCTAACAAATAGAGTGAAACTGTGGAATGATAGCAAGATGGATGACTTACTCAGTGAAGCCAGAGCATTACAAGAGAGACAAGGCAGACGGCAACACAAAAGAGAAAACACTGAGGACAAGGCCAGGAGATTCGCGGACCAGATGAGACAAGGTAAAGTGGCACCTGCAATACGATCGCTGACAAAGGAGGCAGCTAGTGGGCTGTTGCCTATCACAAGAGATACCATCAAGCTGCTGGAAGAGAAACATCCGCAACCTAGTATATCCGAGAGTCAGAAGCTAGAGGGGGCTTATATACCACCGAACCCCGTCATCTACGAAACAAATCACAGGCGAGAAGATTTGGAAAAAGGCTCTAGGGACACAAGGCAGTGCAGGACCCTCAGGGATGGATGCAAACGGTTGGAGAACAATCCTGAGCAGCACACTTTTCGGAGTTGCAGCGACCGACTTACGCAGGGCGCTGGCAGATCTTGCAAGAAAAATGGCCACTCAAGATTGTCAACACTTGGAGGCCTACACCGCTTGTCGTCTAATACCATTGGACAAGAATCCAGGGTGCAGACCTGTAGGGGTGGGTGAAGTGTTGAGAAGAATCATCGGAAAATGCATAATGGAGGTGGTGAAGGACGATGTGCGGTCAGCGGCTGGAAATCTCCAAGTGTGTGCTGGCCACCAAGCAGGGGGAGAGGCAGCAATTCATGCAATAAGAGAATATATGAGCAAGAAGAATGTGAAGCCGTGCTGTTAGTGGATGCATCAAATGCCTTTAACACCATCAACAGAAAGACAGCAATTCACAACATCAAGGTAAAATGCCCCAGCTTAGCCACCTATGTAGAGAATACCTATAAACAGCCTGCGGACCTCTTCATAGTAAACAACCAAAACTCACGACGTGGAACGGCACTGAAATCAATGGAAGGAACCACACAAGGGGACCCAGTAGCAATGGCGATGTACGCATTAGGTCTCTCGGTGTTGCTATCATTAACAAGACATGAGACGACACATGTTAAGCAGGCGGCCTATGCAGATGATCTCACTGGAGCAGGGAAAGTCAATGATCTCAAGAGCTGGTGGGAGCAAGTATCACAAGTGGGACCAGAAATAGGATACTTTCCAAATGCTAGTAAGTCTATACTGATAGTAAAAGCAGAACATTACGAAAATGCCTTAGAAGCTTTCAACGGTAGTGAAGTGGTCGTAACAAAGGACGGACAGCGTCATCTAGGGGCAGTGATTGGCACAGAAGAGTTCAAGAAGCAATACATGGAAGAGAAGGTCAGAGAGTGGGTAAACGAAATAGAAATACTAGCCAAAATTGCAAAGACGGAACCACAGGCTGCATATTCGGCATTCACATATGGGGTCAAACACCGCTGGACCTACTTGATGCATACCATTCCAAACGTGGGTCCACAACTTCAACCGCTAGAAGATGCCATCAGAGACAAACTCATCCCAGCTTGGATGAAGTCCCACACCCCAAATGCTACAGAGAGGGAGTTGCTCTCACTTCCTCCTAGGTTAGGAGGGCTTGGAATCATCAATCCGGTGAGGAGGGCGACAACGGAACACGAGAACTCAGTAAAGATAACAGAATCTCTCACTGAATGCATCATAGCGCAAGATCCTGACGGCGAAGTGGACCAGGCGGACATCTACAACATCAGAAAGACCATCACGTCAGAGAGGCAAAACTCACAGAAAAATGACCTGGCACAATTGATGCGACAACTTTCCCCGAGACTAACAAGAAAAGTACAAATAGCACAAAAAACGGGTGCTTCAAATTGGCTGACAACACTACCAATCAAGGCAAAAGGCTTCAATCTAAACAAACAAGAATTTAATGATGCTATTGCACTGAGGTATGATTGGCCGATTGAAGGACTGCCGATCGATGCGTTTGTGGAATCAACAACGATGCAGACCACAGCATGATATATAAGAAGGGAGGATTCATCAGCATCAGGCACGATGAAGTAAGAGATGTAACGGCGAACATGCTCAGGGAGGTGTGTCGAGATGTGGTGCGCGAACCATCACTCATTCCCTTGGAGGGAGAGATCTTGCAGCACAGGACGGCCAACACATCCAACAAAGCACGAGTGGACGTTAGTGCAAGAAGTTTTTGGACAAGAGCACAGCGAGCATTCTTTGACGTAAGAATATTCGACCCAATGGCCCATAGCTACAGCGGGCTGTCTCTGGAGGCTGCACACAAGAGGAATGAACAAGAGAAGGTCAGGGCATATGGGGAAAGGATCTTAAATATCGAACATGGCAGCTTTACCCCACTAGTCTTCACCACATCTGGAGGGATGGGACCTAGGGCCCAGTGCTTCTATTCAAGGCTTGCAGAGATCATCGCAGAGAAGAAGAAACAGCCCAGGAGCCACGTTGTAGCCTGGATGAGGTGCCGTCTATCTTTCTCGTTGCTCAGATCAGCACTACTATGCCTGCGGGGAACAAGACTGTCTGCACCACAACCAGCGACGGTGGCAGAAGTGGACTACGAGGCAGCAGTGGCAGAGGGTCGCATAGGAAGGAGACTGGATTGAAGTTGCATGGTGTTGAATAGTAATATCTGATGCTTGTAAAATAAAATGTATGAACAATATTAAATAAAAACCAATGTAGTAGTAGTAATCCACGATGATGAGTCTGAGTGCTGACCCCGGAATAGTAAGTAGCTGAATGACTACCAAGTCGGACGCTTTGATGACTGTTCTGACCTGGTTTAGGGTCCAAAGAGGGGATGCACAGGCTGAGTGGTAAAAAAAAAAAAAAAGTAGTAGTAGTAGTAGTAGTAGTAGTAGTTGTTGTTGTTGCAGTAGTAGTATTAGCAAAAAAAAAAAAAAAAAAAGTAGTAGTAGTAGTTGTAGTCATAGTAGTAGTAGCAGTAGTAGTTGTAGTAGTAGTAGTAGTTGTTGTTGCATTAGTAGTAGTAGTAGTAGCAGTAGTAGTAGTAGTAGTAGTAGTAGTCATAGTAGTAGTCGGTTGGAGAACAATCCTGAGCAGCACACTCTTCGGAGTTGCAGCGACCGACTTACGCAGGGAGCTGGCAGATCTTGCAAGAAAAATGGCCACTCAAGATTGTCAACACTTGGAGGCCTACACAGCTTGTCGTCTAATACCATTGGACAAGAATCCAGGGTGCAGACCTGTAGGGGTGGGTGAAGTGTTGAGAAGAATCATCGGAAAATGCATAATGGAGATGGTGAAGGACGATGTGCGGTCAGCGGCTGGAAATCTCCAAGTGTGTGCTGGCCACCAAGCAGGGGGAGAGGCAGCAATTCATGCAATAAGAGAAATATATGAGCAAGAAGAATGTGAAGCCGTGCTGTTAGTGGATGCATCAAATGCCTTTAACACCATCAACAGAAAGACAGCAATTCACAACATCAAGGTAAAATGCCCCAGCTTAGCCACCTATGTTATTGTAGAGAATACCTATAAACAGCCTGCGGACCTCTTCATAGTAAACAACCAAAACTCACGACGTGGAACGGCACTGAAATCAATGGAAGGAACCACACAAGGGGACCCAGTAGCAATGGCGATGTATGCATTAGGTCTCTCGGTGTTGCTATCATTAACAAGATATGAGACGACACATGTTAAGCAGGCGGCCTATGCAGATGATCTCACTGGAGCAGGGAAAGTCAACGATCTCAAGAGCTGGTGGGAGTAAGTATCACAAGTGGGACCAGAAATAGGATACTTTCCAAATACTAGTAAGTCTATACTGATAGTAAAACCAGAACATTACGAAAATGCCTTAGAAGCTTTCAACGGTAGTGAAGTGGTCGTAACAAAGAACGGACAGCGTCATCTAGGGGCAGTGATTGGCACAGAAGAGTTCAAGAAGCAATACATGGAAGAGAAGGTCAGAGAGTGGGTAAACGAAATAGAAATACTAGCCAAAATTGCAAAGACGGAACCACAGGCTGCATATTCGGCATTCACATATGGGGTCAAACACCGCTGGACCTATACTTGATGCGTACCATTCCAAACGTGGGTCCACAACTTCAACTGCTAGAAGATGCCATCAGAGACAAACTCATCCCAGCTTGGATGAAGTCCCACACCCCAAATGCTACAGAGAGGGAGTTGCTTGCACTTCCTCCTAGGTTAGGAGGGCTTGGAATCATCAATCCGGTGAGGAGGGCGACAACGGAACACCAGAACTCAGTAAAGATAACAGAATCTCTCACTGAACGCATCGTAGCGCAAGATCCTGATGGCGAAGTGGGCCAGGCGGACATCTACAACATCAGAAAGACCATCACGTCAGAGAGGCAAAACTCACAGAAAAATGACCTGGCACAATTGATGCGACAACTTTCCCCGAGACTAACAAGAAAAGTACAAATAGCACAAGAAACGGGTGCTTCAAATTGGCTGACAACACTACCAATCAAGGCAAAAGGCTTCAATCTAAACAAACAAGAATTTAATGATGCACTGAGGTATGATTGGCCGATTGAAGGACTGCCCGATCGATGCGTTTGTGGAATCAACAATGATGCAGACCACAGCATGATATGTAAGAAGGGAGGATTAATCAGCATCAGGCACGATGAAGTAAGAGATGTAACGGCGAACATGCTCAGGGAGGTGTGTCGAGATGTGGTGCGCGAACCATTACTCATTCCCTTGGAGGGAGAGATCTTGCAGCACAGGACGGCCAACACATCCAACGAAGCACAGGTGGACGTTAGTGCAAGAAGTTTTTGGACAAGAGCACAGCGAGCGTTCTTTGACGTAAAAATATTTGACCCAATGGCCCATAGCTACAGCGGGCTGTCTCTGGAGGCTGCACACAAGAGGAATGAACAAGAGAAGGTCAGGGCATATGGGGAAAGGATCTTAAATATCGAACATGGCAGCATTACCCCACTAGTCTTCACCACATCTGGAGGGATAGGATCTAGGGCCCAGTGCTTCTATTCAAGGCTTGAAGAGATCATCGCAGAGAAGAAGAAACAGCCCAGGAGCCACGTTGTAGCCTGGATGAGGTGCCGTCTATTTTTCTCGTTGCTCAGATCAGCACTACTATGCCTGCGGGGAACAAGACTGTCTGCACCACAACCAGCGACGGTGGCAGAAGTGGACTACGAGGCAGCAGTGGCAGAGGGTCGCATAGGAAGGAGACTGGATTGAAGTTGCATGGTGTTGAATAGTAATATCTGATGCTTGTAAAATAAAAATGTATGAACAATATTAAATAAAAATCAATGTAGTAGTAGTAATCCACGATGATGAGTCTGAGTGCTGACCCCGGAATAGTAAGTAGCTGAATGACTACCAAGTCGGACGCTTTGATGACTGTTCTGACCTGGTTTAGGCTCCAAAGAGGGGATGCACAGGCTGAGTGGTTTATAAAAAAAAAAGTAGTAGTAGCAGTAGTTGTAGTAGTAGTAGTAGTAGTAGTAGTAGTAGTTGTAGTAGTAGTTGTAGTAGTCTCTCATTGCTCAGATCAGCACTACTATGCCTGCGGGGAACATGAAGGTCTGCACCACAACCAGTGACGGTGGCAGAAGTAGACTACGAGGCAGCAGTGGCAGAGGGTCGCATAGGAAGGAGACTGGATTGAAGTTGCATGGTGTAGAATAGTAGTATCTGATGCTTGTGAAATTTAGTATGTGTACATTATTAAATATATGGTAGTGGTGGTGGTGATGGTGGAGGTGGTGATGGTAGTAGTAGTAACATGAAATGTATGAAAAATATTAAATAAAAATCAATGTAGTAGTAGTAATCCACGATGATGAGTCTGAGTGCTTACCCGGAATAGGAAGTAGCTGAATGACAACGAAGTCAGGCGCTTTGATGACTATTCTGACCTGGTCTAGGGTCCAAAGAGGGGATGCACAGACTGAGTGGTCTTTTTCAAAAAAAAAAAAAAAAATTGTAGTAGTAGTAGTTGTAGTAGAACGGGAAATTACGGTGATTGGATAGTGAGTGAAAAACTGGAGATCTATCTAACCAAAATTAAGCGACAAGTGAAAGAAGAAATGGAATTTTGAAGAGTGAGGCAAGGAACAGACAGTGGCAGGGACAATAACCGCACTCCCCCCCCCCACACCCCCGAGACCTCTACCAACCAGTACCACCACCACCAACACCACTCAGCATCACACTGGGTAAACCCCCCCCCTTCCCCCACCCACCCACCTGCTGTCATCACGCCAGCGCATGGAGAAGTGAACCAAATCATTCTACACTTCAATGATGCAGAAAAGACAAACATATTGCTGAACATCTGAGGAATATATTGAATACTTACTGGGTGTGCTCTAGATATCTCCCATATCCCTTACCCTACAACCCTACCCTTCCCCCACCCCCCCTACCCTACCCTACCCCCTCTCACCCCTTACCCATACCCCACCCCCTCCTACAGTCCCTTACCCCTTACCCTACCCCTTACCCATACCCCACCCCACCCCCACACCTGCTACCTTACCCAGTGACCTGTGACCCCCTCACTCTCACTCTCACTCTCGCCCTCGCTCTCTCTACCTCTATTACTAGCTCTCTCTCACTACCTCATATCCAGTGTTAAATTAATCACCTTCAAAACCACAGGGACATTATCTCTCTCTCTCTCTCTAGTCTCCACTGATCAACTAATCACTTTCAACATCAGTGAATAATACTATAACCCCCCCCCCCTCCTCTCTCTCTCTCTTCCCTTACTTTACTGACCCCTTCCATCACTGCCCTTTACACTCTCACTCTCACTCTCTCAATCACGCTCTTTATCTCTATCGTGTCATCCTGTTTAATTGTTTACTTAGTTTGTGTAAGTCACGTAGCAACAACAAATTATACAGACACAACAATCTTACACATACATCCCACCAGTCTGTCAGGGGGAATATCAAATATGACAAACAATCATACTAATAGGAAATAAACACTGTAGTACAACAATATATGTAGACATACCGAAATATTTTTGAGTGTTGCTACACAGGCTATGTACGGACGATAAGGTAAACTTATAATTATCTAAGTAATACTGATTTTGGACACAAATCATCTTCTTAGTTAGGCACTGCTTAATAGTTTCCTAGAATATTCGTTAGGACCTGTGTACCTGCCTACAGTTATCTTAGACCTACTATTTAAGGACTTAGTAGAGGAACGGACAGAAATGTGGATATAATAATGAGATAAGGATAAGATGGAGGACGAGGACAGCTCAGACGAGGCTCCATCACAAAGGTCAAAAAATTACAAAAAATGCTGCATATGTACCAAACATGAACACAACTGTGAGCATTGCAGTTGTGTGAAGAGAAATAAAAGTTGCACAAACTGTAATAAAGGGGACAATTGTCGTAACCCTTTAGGTAGAACAGGAACGAGTGGAGAGACGGCAGCAAATTCCCAGAGTGAGCGACGGGAGGCAGATGAGGGAGGCCATCAGGGTGGCAGGGAACCCGAAACAATAAGGGGAGTAGCAAGGGACTCAAGGGCCCCAAGAGAGATAGAAGAACCCCAAGAAGTGGAAAGTAATGAGGAGCCAACAAGAGACACAAGAGAGGGAGACGACAACCGAGACAGAAGAGAGGATGGCAGGCCTCCAAGGGGGCCAAATGAAGCAGGCAGAGGTGGAAACATACTCTGGAAAGGATTACGGGAAGAGGAAGTTAGAATTTGGATTGATACAACGTACTCAGAAATAGTATATTGGTCTGCACACAACTTTTTCAACCCTCCAAAATGTGGTGCCACCACCAACATGCTGAACGATATGACAAAGCTCATTTATAACTATGTCTATGACACATCTTTAGCCCCGTATGTTCTCAAGATAATTTTCAGCATTCCACATCTCTTCTTGCAAAAAACGCACCACAAATCTAATCAAGGCGAAAATGTGACTGCGCTAACAAGAAGAATGAAATTATGGAATGAGAACAAGATGGATGACTTACTCAATGAAGCCAGAGCATTACAAGGGAGACTAGGCAGGCAGCGGCAAAAGAAGAAAAACAATGAAGACGAGGCCAGGAGATTCGGCGACCAGATGAGGCAAGGAAAAGTGGCACCTGCAATAAGGTCCCTGACAAAGGAGGCAGCTTGTGGGTTGCTGCCTATCACAAGAGAAACCATCCAAATGTTGAAAGAGAAACATCCACAACCTAGTGTCCACGAGAGTCAGAGGCTAGAGGGTGATTATATACCACCGAACACCGTCATATACGAACGAATCACAGGCGAAATGATTTGGAAAAAGGCTCTAGGGACACAAGGCAGTACAGGCCCATCAGCAGAGGTGGGCAGGTGCGCGCCATTTGGCGCTCTGCGCTCTGCGATCCGGTGCGCATTACCAATATAGAGGAGCGCGGAGCGAGGAGCGGCAAAATTCTGAAATCGGAGTGCAGGCGGGGAGCGCAGCTAGAAATTCGCGCTCCTTTCTGGCGCTCCGGAGGCGATTTTTCCTGTCAACAACAGGTACAAGAACGTCATTATCGTGTACAGTCATCGTACCGTTCGTACGGTGTTACCCGAGCCTGTCTGACTGTCTGATAGTCAAAAGACACTATAGACTTCAGAGACTTTTATCATTTTATGGTATCGATACTATCGGAATGTTACTTGAATGTATGGGTGGGAGGGTGGTTTGGGGGATGGTGGGGGGAAGGTAGAAGCGTAATTGACTCGTGTTATAAATATGAAGCCGATTGGTGAGGTAGTTTCGCCACCACAGATTTTATTTGTTTTCCTTATCTTCGTACGGATACGCTGGAAGTGGGTTGTGGGAGGAAGTTGGGGGTGTGGTGGAGGGAAGGCATAAGAGTAAGGCACTTGTCACACAAATATGGAACCGATTGGTGCAATCGTTTCGCCGCCACAGATTTTATTTTTTTTCCTTGTGAGGCGACCGATAGTCAGCGAGTGGGTGGGAGGAGGGGTTTGGGGTAGTGGTGGTGCCGTGGTGGGTATGCAGAAGGGTAAGGTACATGTGGTAAAAAACTAAAAATATGAAAGCCATAGGTGCAGTCGTTTCGCTGCTACGATTTTTTTTCGGCGAGTCAGTATATAATTATATACGGACCTGGCACTGGGCGTGACAACTAACATCTGACAAGACCCTAGTCCCGGCCGTATATATATAATTATTATAAATTATATACCGTCGGACCTGGAAGTTTCTGACCTAGTTTCTCAGTTTGGACAGTTTCTGTAATTCTTTATGTCATATCATAGATATCAATGGACAGTCACAATGTCACAAACTCACAATGATATCAATTAAATCATATCATTGACATTTGCAATGATATCAATCATATCATATCATTGACATTTGATTCATTGATATGACATAAAGAATAACAGAAACTGAGAAAGTGAGAAACTTAAACAGTTAAACTTCAGAAAGACACCATGACTTGAGTTTTTTTTTAATGTTTTGAATTCTTGGAATTTAGTGAAGTGAAAGACAAAGGACAAAGTGAAGGACAAAGGTAAATAATTAAATAACTTCTAGAAGCTGTTTTTTTTTTTTTTTTTTTTATATACCTATTTTTGGGAGCGCAGGAGCGCGGAGCGGGAAGCGCATCGGGTCTGCTGACAAAAGGAGCGTGTGAGCGCTGCCGCATTACCTTATGTCTGATGAGCGCGGAGCGCTGCCGCATTACCGGTCCCACCGGAGCGCGCCCACCTCTGCCCATCAGGGCTGGATGCAAATGGCTGGAGGACAATCCTGAGTAGATCAATCTTCGGACTAGCAGCAACAGACTTATGTAGGGCTATGGCAGCTCTTGCAAGAAAGATGACCACCCAAAATTGTCAACATTTGGAGGCTTACACAGCTTGTCGCCTAATACCTTTAGACAAGAATCCAGGATGCAGACCAGTAGGAGTGGGTGAAGTGCTGAGAAGAATCATCGGAAAATGCATAATGAAAGTGGTGAAAGACGATGTGCGGTCAGCGGCCGGTAATCTCCAAGTGTGTGCCGGCCACCAAGCAGGGGGAGAGGCAGCAATTCATGCCATAAGAAAAATATATGAGCAAGTGGACTGTGAAGCTGTGCTGCTAGTGGATGCAACAAACGCCTTTAACACCATCAACAGAAAGACGGCAATACATAACATCAAAGTAAAATGCCCCAGTTTTGCCACCTATGTAGAGAACACCTATAAAAAGCCTGCGGACCTCTTCATAGTAAACAACCAGAACACACGAAGGGGAACACCTCTGAAATCAATGGAAGGAACCACACAAGGTGACCCAGTAGCAATGGCAATGTACGCCTTAGGTCTCTCAGTGTTGCTAACCTTAACAAGCCATGAGGCGACGCAAGTAAAGCAGGTGGCCTATGCAGACGATCTCACTGGAGCGGGAAAAGTCAACAATCTCAAGCACTGGTGGGAGCAAAAATCAGAGGTAGGACCAAAAATAGGGTACCATCCAAATGCCAGAAAGTCAATACAAATAGTAAAAACAGAACATTATGAAAGGGCGGTAGAAGCTTTCAGCGGTAGTGAAGTGGTAGTAACAAAGGACGGACAGCGTCACCTTGGGGCGGTGATTGGCACGGAAGAGTTCAAGAACAAATACATAGAGGAGAAGGTCAGAGAATGGGTAAAAGAAATTGAGAAACTGGCCAATATTGCAAAGACGGAACCACAGGCCGCGTATTCGGCATTCACATATGGGGTCAAACATCGCTGGACCTACTTGATGAGAACCGTTCCAAATGTGAGCGCATTACTTCAACCGCTGGAAGATGCCATCAGAGACAAACTCATCCCAGCGTGGATAAAGTCGCACACCCCGAATGATACAGAGAGGGAGCTGCTCGCACTGCCTCCTAGGTTGGGAGGGATGGGAATCATCGACCCAGTGAAGAGGGCGGTAACGGAATACCAGAACTCGGTAAAGATAACAGGATCTCTCACTGACCGTATCATAGCACAAGATTCTGACGGTGAAGTAGACCAGGCAGACATCTACAACATCAGAAAGACCATCACGTCAGAGAGGCAAAACTCACAGAAAAATGACTTGGCACAACTTCACCCGAGACAAACAAGAAAACTACAAATAGCACAAGAAACGGGCGCTTCAAATTGGCTGGCAACACTACCAATCAAGGCAAAAAGCTTCAATCTCAACAAACAAGAATTTAATGATGCTATTGCACTGAGGTATGATTGGCCGATTGAAGGACTGCCCGATCGATGCGTTTGTGGAACCATCAACGATACAGACCACACCATGATATGTAAGAAAGGAGGATTCATCAGCATCAGGCACGATGAAGTAAGAGATATAACAGCGAACATGCTCAGGGAGGTGTGTAGAGATGTAGTGAGCGAACCATCACTCATTTCCTTGGGTGGAGAGACCATGCAGCACAGGACGGCCAACACATCCACTGAAGCAAGATTGGACGTTAGTGCAAGAGGCTTTTGGACAAATGCACAGTGAGCGTTCTTTGACATAAGAGTATTTGACCCAATGGCCCACAGCTACAGCGAACTGTCTCTGGAGGCTGCACACAAGAGGAACGAACGAGAGAAGGTCAGGACATATGGAGAAAGGATCTTACAAGTCGAACATGGCAGCTTTACCCCACTAGTCTTCACCACATCAGGAGGGATGGGACCCAGGGCCCAGTGCTTCTATTCAAGGCTAGCAGAGATCATCGCAGAGAAGAAGCAACAGCCTAGGAGCCACGTCGTAGCCTGGATGAGATGCCATCTATCTTTCTCATTGCTCAGATCAGCACTACTATGCCTGCGGGGAACAAGAAGGTCTGCACCACAACCAGTGACGGTGGCAGAAGTAGACTACGAGGCAGCAGTGGCAGAGGGTCGCATAGGAAGGAGACTGGATTGAAGTTGCATGGTGTAGAATAGTAGTATCTGATGCTTGTGAAATTTAGTATGTGTACAATATTAAATATAAGGTAGTGGTGGTGGTGATGGTGGAGGTGGTGATGGTAGTAGTAGTAACATGAAATGTATGAAAAATATTAAAAAAAAAAAAAAAAGTAGTAGTAGTAGTAGTAGTAGTAATAGTAGTAGCAGTAGTAGTAATAGTATTAGTATTAGTATTAGTATGTGTAAAAATCCTAGTGTTAAAATATACCGCAATGTTACATCTCTCTCGCCATTATATCGCTATTTGCCCGAGAGGGAGTAGTTGGAATATAGAAAAAAAAAAAAAAATACAATAATCAGTGTTCCTCAGAGCTCTCCCAGTGTATACCACCTCCTCTACGTGGTACCCGTCTTGCAACACGATCCCACCCCTACTCTGTACAACTCTCCAACGCAAGAGTGAAACGATACTCCCAATCTTTCTTCTATTCAACAGCTGAGCTCTGGAACTCACTCCCTGAATCCATCTTTCCCTCATCCTATGACTTAAATTGCTTCAAACTCGGTGTGTCCAGACATTTTGGCTGGAACATTCCTTGATTTTGGCCCTGTCACTCTGTCAACTCTGGGGGAGGCACTCGTCACAGACAGTTTTGCATTTTGTGTCCCTCAAAAAAATACCACACGGTGTGAAATGGCATTGAAACAAGTATATGTAATATAATTGTGCATTCATTTATATTTGTACATATTTCCATCTATCTATATATTTGTACATATTTCCATCTATCTATATATTTGTACATATTTCCATCTATCTATATATTTGTACATATTTCCATCTATCTATATATTTGTACATATTTCCATCTCTATTTATTTGTACATATTTCCATCTATCTATTTATTTGTACATATTTCCATCTATCTATATATTTGTACATATTTCCATCTATCTATATATTTGTACATATTTCCATCTATCTATATATTTGTACATATTTCCATCTATCTATTTATTTGTACATATTTCCATCTATCTATTTATTTGTACATATTTCCATCTATCTATATATTTGTACATATTTCCATCTATCTATATATTTGTACATATTTCCATCTATCTATATATTTGTACATATTTCCATCTATCTATATATTTGTACATATTTCCATCTATCTATATATTTTACATATTTCCATCTATCTATATATTTGTACATATTTCCATCTATCTATATATTTGTACATATTTCCATCTATCTATATATTTTTACATATTTCCATCTATCTATATATTTGTACATATTTCCATCTATCTATATATTTGTACATATTTCCATCTATCTATATATTTTTACATATTTCCATCTATCTATATATTTTTACATATTTCCATCTATCTACTGTATATATTTTTACATATTTCCATCTATCTACTGTATATATTTTTACATATTTCCATCTATCTATATATTTGTCATTAGTTTGTGTTGTATTTGTGTTTCTATATTCCACACATCTATAGTATACTGTACAGTCGATCAATAAAGTATCTGCACCCCTACCCTGATAATCTGGTGTGTACAGCTCGGTAGTATTGGTCGTAGGTCGTAGGTAGTAGGTCGTAGGTAGTGTAGGTAGGTAGTAGTATAGATGGATATAGCTACAGTCAGAGATGCCAACCCTACCAAGCTGTAAACACCAGATTATCAGCGTAGGGGTAAAGATACTTTTTTGACCGAGTGTACAATCGCGCTAATAAGTGATGTCTCGGCACCAAGTATGTCTCGATCAATAGTTGGTATCAGCAATATCTAAGCTTCATTTCTTCATATCGAGTGAAATATACAAACATGTTCCTACACTTACCCACCCTATTCAACATCTGACAGACATTAAGACAGCACAGAGCAAGCCAAACGTAATGACAGCTGGGACATGACTTATTAGCGCGACTGTACATGTGTCTTATTTGTCTGGATTAGTCATATTTGTGGTTTATGTCTATATTTCCGTGTGTCGTTTGTCGCAGCATCTGTAGTTTGTCGCACCATCTATAGTTTGTCGCACCATCTGTAGTTTGTCGCACCATCTATAGTTTGTCGCACCATCTATAGTTTGTCGCACCATCTATAGTTTGTCGCACCATCTGTAGTTTGTCGCACCATCTATAGTTTGTCGCACCATCTGTAGTTTGTCGCACCATCTGTCGTTTGTCGCACCATCTGTAGTTTGTCGCACCATCTGTAGTTTGTCGCACCATCTATAGTTTGTCGCACCATCTGTAGTTTGTCGCACCATCTATAGTTTGTCGCACCATCTGTAGTTTGTCGCACCATCTATAGTTTGTCGCACCATCTATAGTTTGTCGCACCATCTATAGTTTGTCGCACCATCTATAGTTTGTCGCACCATCTGTAGTTTGTCGCACCATCTATAGTTTGTCGCACCATCTGTAGTTTGTCGCACCATCTATAGTTTGTCGCACCATCTATAGTTTGTCGCACCATCTATAGTTTGTCGCACCATCTGTAGTTTGTCGCACCATCTATAGTTTGTCGCACCATCTGTAGTTTGTCGCACCATCTGTCGTTTGTCGCACCATCTGTAGTTTGTCGCACCATCTGTAGTTTGTTGCACCATCTATAGTTTGTCGCACCATCTATAGTTTGTCGCACCATCTATAGTTTGTCGCACCATCTGTAGTTTGTCGCACCATCTGTAGTTTGTCGCACCATCTATAGTTTGTCGCACCATCTGTAGTTTGTCGCACCATCTGTAGTTTGTCGCACCATCTGTAGTTTGTCGCACCATCTATAGTTTGTCGCACCATCTATAGTTTGTCGCACCATCTGTAGTTTGTCGCACCATCTATAGTTTGTCGCACCATCTGTAGTTTGTCGCACCATCTGTAGTTTGTCGCACCATCTGTAGTTTGTCGCACCATCTATAGTTTGTCTCACCATCTATAGTTTGTCGCACCATCTGTAGTTTGTCGCACCATCTGTCGTTTGTCGCACCATCTGTAGTTTGTCGCACCATCTATAGTTTGTCGCACCATCTATAGTTTGTCGCACCATCTATAGTTTGTCGCACCATCTGTAGTTTGTCGCACCATCTATAGTTTGTCGCACCATCTATAGTTTGTCGCACCATCTGTGGTTTGTCGCACCATCTGTAGTTTGTCGCACCATCTGTAGTTTGTCGCACCCTCTAGTTTGTCGCACCACCTATAGTTTGTCGCACCATCTGTAGTTTGTCGCACCATCTGTAGTTTGTCGCACCATCTGTAGTTTGTCGCACCATCTGTAGTTTGTCGCACCATCTGTAGTTTGTCGCACCATCTAGTTTGTCGCACCACCTATAGTTTGTCGCACCATCTGTAGTTTGTCGCACCATCTGTAGTTTGTCGCACCATCTGTAGTTTGTCGCACCATCTGTAGTTTGTCGCACCATCTAGTTTGTCGCACCACCTATAGTTTGTCGCACCATCTGTAGTTTGTCGCACCATCTGTAGTTTGTCGCACCATCTGTAGTTTGTCGCACCATCTGTAGTTTGTCGCACCATCTGTAGTTTCGTTCGTTCATGTTTATCATCCTTTAAGGGGGTGACCTGTTTTTGTTCTGTCCTTTTCTATCTTTCTCTGGCTTGTATCCATTTGGCCCCATTCAGCCTACTGTTTTAATACTTTTATCCCCATCCAGGTGTCAATATTTAACTGGTGAGCGGTAGCGAGCCAGCATGTTTTTTATTTATGTTTGTCAGCAGGCTAAATTTGTACATTTTTCGATAGAAAAATGTTTCCGGCGAAGCCGGATTTCTTCATATAATGCTGGCTCGCTATCGCTCGCCAGGAAGAAATCGACACCTAGATGGGGACAAACGTCTTAAAATAGTTGGCTGAATAGGGCCGAATGGATACAAGCCAGAGACAGAGAGAAAAGGACAGAAATAACCAAAAAGCAGGTCACGCCCCTTAATATTGTGTGTGTATAGTGATAATGTAATGTAATGTAATACTAATAGGTTCCAACTGGTTATTGTGTTACTGGTGACATTATTGATCGCTTATTATCTTCGTCTGTCATACTAATGTTTGTAAGGCGGCCCACCTCGTTTTCTTTGCTCTCTCTTTCTCTCTGGCTTGTATCCATTCAGCCCCATTCAGCCTACTGTTTTAAGACGTTTATCCCCATCCAGGTATCGAATATTTGTCCTGGCAAGCGATAGCGAGCCAGTATATTTTAAAAATATGATTTGACACCAAGCTAAATTTGTAAATTTTTCTATATAAAAATGTGTCCGGCGAAGCCGGATTTCTCCATACAATGCTGGCTCGCTATTGCTCGCCAGGAAGAAATCGACACCTGGATGGGGATAAACGTCTTAAAACAGTTGGATGAATGGGGCCGAATGGATACAAGCCAGAGAAAGAGATAAAAGGAGATAAAAAAGCAGGTGACCCCCTGTAACTGGATATATTCTTACCGCTGATATCGATCGATTATAATCTTTATCTTTCATGCCAA
>CM064480.1:5625020-5637520 GCA_032716605.1 Paralithodes platypus
AAAATACTATCAATAATCTCTTCTTGCAAAATACTATCTATAATCTCTTCTTGCAAAATACTATCTATAATCTCTTCTTGCAAAATACTATCTATAATCTCTTCTTGCAAAATACTATCAATAATCTCTTCTTGCAAAATACTATCTATAATCTCTTCTTGCAAAATACTATCTATAATCTCTTCTTGCAAAATACTATCGGTGTCACACGAGCAATTTTTCCGTCAATTTTTACGAGCAATTGTTGTCTGGCAGGTTCAACATATAAGTTCCGTACGAATTAAGGGGAGGTTTTTAGTTCGTTCCCTAGAATTCCATCAAGCTCAAAATTACACCCCTAGACCCCCTTTCAAGATAAATTTGTACATTTTTCGGTTGAAAAATTTCCCGGCCAAAGGCCGGTTCCTCCTAAATTACAGGGTCGCTATCGCTCGCCAGGATAAAATCGACACCTAAATGGCACGAAAGGTCTTAAAATTGACAGAAATGGGGCAAAAGTTCTTAAAATCACCAAACTAATGGGGCAAACGTCTTAGAATATCAAAAGCAATGGGGCTAAACATGAGGGAGAAAGGGATCCAGAAAAAAATCCCTCAAGTGGAAATCTCCCCTTAAACTAACGAACATTATCTACCGTCGATCTAGTTCCCGATTCCAATGCGAAAGAGCCTCAAAATAGCACGAGAAAAAACTTGCGTTGCTGTTCTGTTTCTGGCTACTATTAGACGATTTTATTCAGATTAGTAACTGTATATGGAAGTCAAAGGGTTGATTGAGATAGTATTTACCCTTTTAATACCCACAGATACTTCCTAAGCTGCATAACATTGTCTAATGATAGCCAAGATAAATTCTAAAACGCGTCAGAGCTTCAAAGGGTTAATCCACTCACGTTAGCAGCGTCAGAGCAAAGACTAATAGGGCCCTGGGCTTCCTGCGCAGGAATTTCACCGAGTGTAACGCAAACATCAACATTCTAGCATTTAAAACACTTGTTCGGCCACACTTAGAATACTGCGACACCGTCTGGGATCCACACACTCACAACAACAACATAAACTAGAGGCCATACAAAACAAAGCTGCAAGATGGATCAGACGTGATTACAGACACACTACATCTGTCACTTTGCTCAAACAAGAAATTAAATTCGACCCACTTGCAACAAGAAGACAAATGCACAGACAACAGATGTTATATAAAATTACCAACAACTTAGTAGACATAGACAAAGATATATATTTACACCCAACAAGTATACGATTTACGAGACGCAGCCACAACCTAAAATACCACACGTATCAGGCAAGCACGGACATATTTAGACAATCATTTTTTCCCGGCAGCATCCAAGAGTGGAATCACCTCCCACCTCATGTAGTTAATAGCCCCACCCTTGATTCATTTAGAACTAGGATCACCAATCATTACATCCCTAATCCTGATCCTGTCCCCAACCATTCCTAGCCCTAAAAAGCACAACCCCCGCATACCATGCCGCCCGAGAGCGGCCCTCTGCGGGTAAACGTAAATGTAAAATTCCTTTATGTGACATTCCAGAACAGCAATATTCCTCAGTACCGGTAATATTGTGTTTTATGTTGTACCCTCTCAATAACATGTTGACAATTACTGAATGTGTGTATGTGGGTGATTGGGATGTTGTCTGTTGGGTTTGTTATGTGTTATTTAAATGTTGTTGTTAGTTAGTTGTTGTGTCACTGATTGTTTTCCATTCTCTCCTGATTATATATCTATCTATCTATCTATGAATATATATATACTGTATATATATATATATATATATATATATATATATATATATATATATATATATTAACCAAAACATTAACTTATTTACCAAGAATGATTATCCAACGAAATAAACCATCAAACAAATTTATGAATCTGGGAAAATGTGTTATCAGCTCTGACAAACTCAGTATTTTCGGCATTTAAGGGGAGATGGGCCGTTTTTCTGGTCCCCTTTCTTCCTCATGTTTAGCCCCATTAGTTTTCAGATGATATGACGTTCGGTCTATATAGTTTGGCGATTTTTTAGACCATTCGCCCCATTTATTTTTTCCAATATTAAAACTTTCGTGTCATTTGCGATTTGTAGACCATTCGCCCCATTTATTTGTGTTCAATATTAAGACTTCCGTGTCATTTAGGTGTAATTTTTTTCCTGGCGAGCGATAGCGAGCCTGTATTTTAAGAGAAACCGGGCTTTGGCCGGGACAAGAGGGTCTTGGGTGGGTGTTTTTTTAAGCTTGATGGAGGTCTAGGGAGGAAACTAAAAATATAATTTAAAATACACATAAACGAGTCAATAAATAGGCACATCCCCCCTTAACCCCTTCTATACCGTTGACGCCCTTTTCATTATATAGTGTGGCAAACTATTAGACGATTTTATTCAGCTTAGGAAGGACCTTTAGTAACAATAATAAGGCTTCAAACTATCGCAACCAACCCTTTTTAACGACCGCAGATCCTTCCTAAGCTGCATAATATCGTGAAAGGATGAATACACTGAATTTCGGTGTGAGCATCCTAGGTTCGAATCCCTGGACTGCCACATGTATTTGTTGATTTCATTAATTGAGTTTAGGAGTAAAGTCGGTTGGTGGAGGTAACATAATAATTAGTTTATTTTTTAGTTTCCTTGGTAGACCTTCATCAAACTTAAAAAACACTCCCTAGACCCGACTTCAAGATAAATTTGTACATTTTTCGATAGCTAGCCTAAGAGATAACACACGTCGCTGGTACTCAAAGGGTTAAACACACATTCTTTCTGGACTGTGAACGCTGGAATGGTTTGCTTTTATCCCTAAGCGGAAATTAATCGAATGATCTAGTCAAAACAACTGTACATTCCGCTCTTTCTCTCTTTCTCTCACTCACACTCTCTCTCTCTCTCTCTCTCTCACTCACTCACTCACTCACTCACTCACTCACTCACTCACTCACTCTCTCTTTCTCTCTCTCACTCACTCACTCACTCACTCACTCACTCACTCACTCACTCACTCAAATCACTCAATCTCTCTCTCTCTCTCTCTCACTCACTCGTCACAACTCACTCACTCACTCACTCACTCATATCACCATCACTACATCACTCACTCACTCACTATCACATCACTCACTATTCTCTCTCTCTCTCTCACTCTCTCCTCTCTCTCTCCTCTCTTCCTCTCTCTCTCTCTCTCTTTTCTTCTCTCTCTCTCTCGCTCTCTTCTCCTCTTCTCTCTCTCTCTTCTTCACTCGATCAGTGGAAGCTAGCCAACGTAACACCGATATTCAAAAAGGCAGCAACTACTATCGTCCAATGTAGCTTAACTCAGTTGTATGTAAAGTGCTAGAAACGGTCATACGAGACAACTCGTAAATCACTTAGAGGAAAAACATACTTAAAGATACTCAACACGGCTTTCGTAAAAAACGTTCCTGTTAACAAACCTCTTAGACTTCTTCCACGATATCCTCAACCTCTACGATGAGAGTAAAGCTGTAGATATTATATACCTTGATTTTCAAAAGGCCTTTGACAAAGTTCCCCACAAACGTTTACTGCTAAAACTAAAAGCGCATGGAATACAAGACGGTGTGTTGAAATGGATAGAAAATTGGCTCAGCGACAGAAAGCAAAGAGTAGTCATAAACGGTAAGGCATCAAAATGGACCAATGTAAGTAGCGGGGTACCCCAGGATCGGTACTAGGACCAATTCTCTTTCTAATTTACATCAACGACATAGATGAGGGTCTCACCTGTACAATCTCAAAATTTGCTGACGATACAAAAATTGCAAATAGCGTACTCTCAAAAGAACAAGTTGACGATATGCAACACAATCTAGATAAATTGTCATGTTGGGCCCAAATTTGGCAAATGAGTTTCAATGCGGATAAATGTAAAGTACTACATATCGGATACCTAAATGAGAAAGCAAACTATTCGATGAATGGCACTCAGCTTAAGAATGTAAACAGAGAAACCGATCTGGGAGTAACAATATCGAGTAACCTAAAACCGAGTCAACAATGTTCAGAAGTTGTTAAGAAGGCAAACAAATAATTGGCTTTATAGGCAGGTCATTTGAGCATAAATCCAAAGAAGTTATCCTAACCCTTTACAATTCCTTAGTCCGCCCTCTTCTGGAATACTGCGTTCAATCCTGGTGCCCTTATTACCAAAAAGATATAAACAAGCTAGAGCGAGTTCAACGTAGAGTTACCAAAATGATACCTAACCTAAAGAACAAACCATACGAGGAGCGTCTTAGAGAATTAAATTTATTTCCTTTAACCCAGCGCAGATTAAGAGGCGACTTAATTCAAGTATTCAAAATAATCAAAGGCATCGACAATATGAACTGTAGTAAGTACTTCACTATCGACCAATCTAATGACACACGGGGAAACGGTTGCAAAATTATTGGTAAATCTTTTAACTCACGCGAATCTAAGAATTTCTTCTTCAATCGAGTTGTCAACTTATGGAATGGGCTTCCGAGACGTTATAGACTGCATCTCCGTTGATTCATTTAAACTCCGCCTAGACAAATATCTAGCATCAAACCCGCGACTGACTGCGTTTGTAAATGAATAACTTTATTTTATCCCCCCCTCAGTTACTAACCCATCTGTCCCCTACTAACTTCCTAATCCTGCCACGGACATTAGTTCCAGGGCAGTAATTCCCTTTCCAATGTTCCCTTACCCACTCTAAATCACTGTTTGGACACTTGATCCTCAGTGTTTTGGAGGACAAGCAACCTAGAAGGGTCACTGTATCTGTTGTTGCTTGATTTCCTTTGTACTCCTTTGTACTCACTCACTCACTCACTCTCTCTCTCTCTTTCTCTCACTCACTCACTCACTCACTCACTCACTCACTCACTCACTCACTCTCTCTCTCTCGCCTACACTCACACGCACGGGAATCGTAATAGTGTAATAGTGGTTTAAGCTTAACCCCTTGAAGCTCTGACGCGTTTTAGCAGTTTATTTTGGCTATCATTAGACGATTGCATGCAGCTTAGGAAGGATCTGTGGGTATTAAAAGGGTAAATACTATCTCAATCAACCCTTTGACTTCCATATACCGTTACTAATCTGAATAAAACCGTCTAATAGTAGCCAGAAAACAGAACAGAAACGCGCATTGGAGCTTGAAAGGGTTAATCGTACTAATGGGTCAGGCTTGGCGTGGAGTGTTCGAATCGCCTTTAAATGCAACCCTAATCCTTTGAGCTATCCTTGCCTCTACATAACAGTCAAGGTGCCCAACTAACGGCGTGTTTTTTAGGCTACTAGACCTTCTTTCTCATCTTAAGGGGAGGCAGACCGTTTTTCTGGACCCCCTTCTCCCTCATGTTTAGCCCCACTAGTTTTGAGATTATAAGACGTTGGGCCCATTAGTTTGGCGATTTTAACACCTTTCGACCCATTTCGTTGTCAATTTTAAGACCTTTCGTGCCATTTAGGTGACGATTATTTCCTGGCGAGCGACAGCGAGCCAGCAATTTTAACAGGAACCGGCCTTCGGCCGGAACATTTTTCTACCGAAAAATTTAGAAATTTATCTTGAAGGGGGGTGTTTTTCTAAGCTTGATGGAGGTCTAGGGAGGAAACTAAAAAAATATATAAATAAATGAATTAATAGACCAAACAAACGGTCTGCCTCCCCTTAAGTAGACGGTGGATCTGCAATATGTACGGAACTCACTTACCCTCAACTACATTATATATATATATAAATTGCTGGACGCCGTGATCCCCGAAGGGGTGGCCACGAACGAAACGCCCTCATGCACCTCTGTCCCTGGTCAGTCGACCCTCCTCCCATCCAGCACCGCCTTCACTCCATCCTTCCATCTCTCATTCGGTCTACCTATCCCTCTCTGTCCTTCCACCTCACTCTCGTACACCCTCTTAGTCATTCTCTCGCTTCCCATACATTCTATATGGCCGAACCATCTCAAGGTGTTCCTTTTTACTTTTACCAGCACATCTACATCCATACCACACCTCTCTCTTACTTCCTCATTCGTCTGTCTATCCCTCCATGTAACTCCGCACACACTTCTCAAGTAACTAATTTCCACCCCTCTCACTCTTGGTCTGAGTCTCTCCACCAACGTCCATGCTTCGCTTCCGTGAGTCAGTGTCGGGATTACCATACTGTCATGCAAGGACTTCTTCACTTCCATACTGACCACCCTATTTCTTGTTACTGCTTTCAGCGTTCCTACAACCCTCTTCCCCTGTTGCACCCTCTCCTGCACTTCTTCATCCATACTCCTATCTTTACTCAGCACACTGCCCAGATACTTAAATGAACTGACATTCTCCATATATATATATATATATATATATATATATATATATATATATATATATATATATATATATATATATATATATATATATATATATTGTGAATGTGTGACTAATCGTTCGAACATTTTCCAATCCATAACTCACTCCCCCCCCTCCCCCCTCCCACCTCCTTAGCTACTATATTTCGAGACAGTCTCTTGGCCGAGGCACAGGCAGGTTTTTGTGTAGAGATTTAAGGAGGGGTATGGTGGGGGTCCTCCTTCCCCCCCCCCCCCACCTCTCTCTTTCTCTCTCTCTCTCTCTATATATATATAGAGAGAGAGAGAGAGAGAGAGGTAAAATCACAAATACGTGTGATCAAATTATGTAGTAAAACTCGCTAGGAATAATGAAACAATGGAACACCAAGCTTTCGTCTATTCTCTCAAGACATCTTCAGGGTAATACGTATTACCCTGAAGATGTCTTGAGAGAATAGACGAAAGCTTGGTGTTCCATTGTTTCAATTTTCCTAGCGAGTTTTACTATCTATCTATCTATTGCCTGACGCCGTGATCCCCGAAGGGGTGGCCACGAACGAACCGCCCCCATGCACCTCTGTCCCCAGTCAGTCGACGCCCCTCCCCCCAACCAGCACTGCCTTCGTTCATGTAGTACAAAGGGTACAAAGGAAATCAAGCAACAACAGGTCTAGTGACCCTTCTAGGTTGCTTGTCCTCCAAAACACTGAGGATCAAGTGTCCAAACAGTGGTTTAGAGTGGGTAAGGGAACATTGGAAAGGGAACTACTGCCCTGCCACTAACGTGGCAGGACTAGGAAGTTAGTAGGGGACATATGGGTTAGTAACTGAGGGGAGGATAAAGTTATTCATTTACAAACGCAGTCAGTCGCGGGTTTGATGCGAGATATTTGTCTAGGCGGAATTTAAATGAATCAACGGTGCTGCAGTCTATAACGTCTCGGGAAGCCCATTCCACAAGTTGACAACTCGATTGAAGAAGAAATTCTTAGATTCGTGCGAGTTAAAAGATTTACCAATAATTTTGCAACCGTTTCCCCGCGTGTAATTAGATTGGTCGATAGTGAAGTACTTACTACAGTTCATATTGTCGATGCCTTTGATGATTTTGAACACTTGAATTAAGTCGCCTCTTAATCTGCGCTGGGTTAAAGGAAATAGATTTAATTCTCTAAGACGCTCTTCGTATGGTTTGTTCTTTAGGCTAGGTATCATTTTGGTAACTCTACGTTGAACTCGTTCTAGCTTGTTTATATCTTTTTGGTAATAAGGGCACCAGGATTGAACGCAGTATTCCAGAAGAGGGCGGACTAAGGAATTGTAAAGGGTTAGGATAACTTCTTTGGATTTATGCTCAAATGACCTGCCTATAAAGCCAATTATTTTGTTTGCCTTCTTAACAACTTCTGAACATTGTTGACTCGGTTTTAGGTTACTCGATATTGTTACTCCCAGATCAGTTTCTCTGTTTACATTCTTAAGCTGAGTGCCATTCATCGAATAGTTTGCTTTCTCATTTAGGTATCCGACATGTAGTACTTTACATTTATCCGCATTGAAACTCATTTGCCAAATTTGGGCCCAACATAACAATTTATCTAGATTGTGTTGCATATCGTCAACTTGTTCTTTTGAGAGTACGCTATTTGCAATTTTTGTATCGTCAGCAAATTTTGAGATTGTGCAGGTGAGACCCTCATCTATGTCGTTGATGTAAATTAGAAAGAGAATTGGTCCTAGTACCGAACCCTGGGGTACCCCGCTACTTACATTGGTCCATTTAGATGCCTTACCGTTTATGACTACCCTTTGCTTTCTGTTGCTGAGCCAATTTTCTATCCATTTCAACACACCGTCTTGTATTCCATGCGCTTTTAGTTTTAGCAGTAAACGTTTGTGGGGAACTTTGTCAAAGGCCTTTTGAAAATCAAGGTATATAATATCTACAGCTTTACTCTCATCGTAGAGGTTGAGGATATCGTGGAAGAAGTCTAAGAGGTTTGTTAAACAGGAACGTTTTTTACGAAAGCCGTGTTGAGTATCTTTAAGTATGTTATTTTCCTCTAAGTGATTTACGAGTCTGTCTCGTATGACCGTTTCTAGCATTTTACATACAACTGAGGTTAAGCTAATTGGACGATAGTTACTGGGTAGGGATTTGCTGCCTTTTTTGAATATCGGTGTTACGTTGGCTAGCTTCCACTGATCAGGCATAGTTCCAGACTGCAAGGATTTATTGAATAGTAATGTCAGTGGATTGGAGAGCTCATTCTTAGCTTCCTTTAGAACTCTAGGCGAGATTGTATCAGGTCCTGGCGTTTTATTTACCTTGAGTTTATCTAAACAATTCAATACTTCTCTCTCTGTAACGGTGATATTGCTTAGAACATCTGAATTATCATCTGAATCGGCGATGGTGTAGGGATATCACTGAGGTCTTCTGTTGTAAAAACTGATGCAAAGAAGGTATTGAGGGCATTACTCATTTGTACTTCGTCTTTGGTGTATTCTCCTTTTTCATCGACTAACGGTCCAACAGTTGAAGTAACTACTTTTTTCTTTCTGATATAACTATAGAATTCTTTCGGGTTTGTTTTACTTTGATTCGCAATATGTAACTCTAAGGTCTTTTTACTTTGCTTAATTAACTTTTTGGCTTTGCGTCGTAGCTCTACAAATTTCACCCGTTCTTCGTCATTTTGTGAGGATTTTAATCTATCATTAGCAAATTTTTTAGCAAGCAGGCAGTTTGAAATATCTTTATTCCACCATTTGGGCTTATTATTATGGCCTGGACGCCGTATTTTTCGATGGTATGCAGTCTTGCACTGCTTTTAGGTAAGTGGTTTCGAATAACTTCCAAGATGTATTTATGTCGTTATTGTTAATTAAAAAGCTCCAGTCAGTTTCTTTAAACATAGCTCTAAGTTTATGGAAGTTTGCTTTCTTGAAATTAGGGACTTTTTCGATGCTACTATTTGGTTCGTTACTAGTAAACTTTAAAGTGAAAGTTATCGTACGATGGTCGCTGTTACTGAATTCATCACCAACATTCAAATTCTCTATCAATTCTTCTTTTGTTGCAAGTACAATGTCAAGAACGTTATTACCACGGGTCGGCATTCGAACAAATTGATAAAGCGAACTCTCTTGCAAGTTCGTATACAAGTCATGTCCGGAGTGTGAAGTAAGAGTATCGCCCCATTTGGTCACAGGTAAATTAAAGTCGCCAAAAATTACGGTATCTTGTGAGTTACTTACATCTGCAATTTGTTCGTAAATTTCTCGGTCAGTTTGCACTGATTGAGCTGGAGGTCTGTATATTAACGCAAGTATTATTTTTTGTACCTTTATTATTCTTTATTAGCACAAAAGATGTGTCGACGTTCACAATTTGAGGTTTTGACACGAGGGTCGGGTTAAGACTTTCTTTGATATAAAATAAAACGCCACCTCCATTTTTATTTATTCGGCTGTTCTCAAACATTACATAACCGGGAAGTGAATACTCTGCTAAAAAGTCTCTATCTTGTGTATTGAGCCAAGATTCTGTTATGCCAATCACATCATAATTTTCTGTAAACACTAGTTCCTCTAAATCTGAAAATTTATTGCGTATGCTACGAGCGTTTGCATAGAAAACATTCAAAGTTTTGGATTTGGGATTCAAGGAACGGCCTTTATTCAAATTATTGGTTCTGGTCGGATCTACATTTACATTCATGGCTGTCCTCGGTCCTCGGTCGTTATCCCTGACGGTTTTGAATTTGGGTCGTGTTGGTGGAGCTTTATCCAAATTCGCGGTTCTTGACGGATTAGTATTTAATTCCTTTGTAGATTGCCGTCCTCGCTGTCTTCGGTCCTCCTTCCTGGTTGTCCTGTGCTGAGTCGATTTCTTCTCCGAAAATCCTTCACCGCATCGTTGAGAAGACGCCCAAAACGCGCTGCTCCCACCTGGTTCAGATGAACTCCATCGTCCGAAAACAAATAGTCATCGTAGTAGAAGTTGTCCCAGGTGTCGACGAATCCCACGTTCTCCTTCCTGCAGAGGTTTGCTAGACAACGATTTGTAGTTCCTCACTCCATCCTTCCACCTCATATTCGGTCTACCTCTCCCTCTCTGTCCCTCCACCTCGCTCTCGTACACCCTCTTAGTCATTCTCTCGCTTTCCATACGTTCCATATGGCCGAACCATCTCAAGTTGTTCCTTTTCACACTTTCCAGCACATCTACCTCCACACCACACCTCCTTCTTACTTCCTCATTAGTCTGTCTATCCCTCCATGTAACTCCGCACGCACTCCTTAAGTAATTCATTTCCACTGCTCTCACTCTTGGTCTGAGTCTCTCAACCAACGTCCATGCTTCGCTTCCGTAAGTCAGTGTCGGGATTACCACACTGTCATGCAAGGACTTCTTCACTTCCATACTGACCACCCTATTTCTTGTTACTGCTTTTAGCGTTCCTACAACCCTCTTCCCCTGTTGTACCCTCTCCCGCACCTCTTCATCCGGTATATACAACAGCATTATACATAGCTATGATACAGATGATTGACATATTTTAACCTAGATGTGTGTGAATGTTGTGTTTGGTCTGTGTTTGTTCGTTGTTTTGTCTTGTGTTTTCCTGTTCTTGCTCTGTCTTGAGTCGGCCATCCCCAAGGGAAAAAAAAGAAAAAAAAAAGAAAAAAGAAAAAAGAGGAAAATGAAAATAAAAAAATAGGAAAAGTGGGGATTGGGCCTGAGCATATAGATAGATAGATAGATAGATAGATAGATAGATAGACATACTTATCATTGACAACCACTATTTTGTATTGTAGCACATTGCCCCTGGTACTCTCATGATTCTGTACCCACATACAGAAAGTGTTTTGTCAAATTGCCTTAAGGGGGGTGACCTGCTTTTTTCTCACCCTTGGTTGTATCCATTCGGCCCCATTTAGCCTACTGATTTAAGAAGTTTATCCCCATCCAGGTGTCGATTTATACCTGGCGAGCGATAGCAAGCCACCATTTTTTGGATAATGAGTTAGACAGCTGGCTAAATGTGTACATGTTTCGATAGAAAAATGTCTCCGGCGAAGCCGGATTTCTCCATAAAATGCTGGCTCGCTATCGCTCGCCAGGAAAAAATCGACACCTGGATGGGGATAAATGTCTTAAAACAGTAGGTTGAATGGAGCCGGAGGGATACAAGCCAGATAAAGAGAGAAAAGGAGATAAAAAAAAACAAAAACAGGTTACCTCCCTTAAATACTCTGGTTCTTCTGTCATATTGTTTATTGCTACCGCTACTCTTGAACATTTGTCAAGAAAAACAATTAATTCTTCATCATCAGTGTCTAAGTTTACCAGTAGCCAACAAGGTTACAATAATAATAATAATAATAATACAAATAATAAAATAGAATAAAATAGAAAATAAAATTAGGAAAAGTGAGGATTGGGCCTGAGTAGATAGATAGATAGACAGATAGATGGATAGATGGATGGATGGATAGATAGATAGATAGATAGATAGATAGATAGATAGATCCTTATGTTTTTATTACATCCTGGAATGATAGTTTTTGTTATATTTTGAAGACCAATATGTGAGTTGGATATAGTGAATCATTAACCCCTTCCGTACCGGCGACGTCTTTTTAATCTGATTCTACCTATATTTAGACGATTTTATGAAGCTTAGGAAGGCTATGTGGTGGCTAAAAGGAATAAATGAGATAGTCTGTAGCCTTTTAATGAGTAGACGTCCTTCCTAAGCTGTACAAAATCGTCTAATAGTTGCCAGAATGTAATGAAAAGTACATCACCGGTACAGAAGGGGTTAACAAATGATGGAATAGTTGGATAATAGTTAGTTAATGTATATAAAAAAATATTAATTATTATCTTGTAAATATGATTAGGTTTACGACATCCAAAATTTACGGCAATGTATAATTTTAATTACTTCTAGTTATTCACGTTGTTCTCAATATAAGCCCTTGTCACACGAGCGGTTTTTCCGTCAATTTTCCATGAGCAAGTTTCTTCTCGCTATATTTAGGGACATTTTCGCACTGGTATCGGTAACTAGACTGAAGGTAGAGTATGTTAGTCGGTTGAATTCTGATAAAGT
>CM064480.1:5642520-5644333 GCA_032716605.1 Paralithodes platypus
AAACAAAATATATAAATACAATAATGATGCAGGTGCAGAATACAAATTATCATAAAATAACCATGAGAGTAAGTGATATACAGTACATATACACATTTATTTACTTACTCATATACAGAACATACGTATATACACGTACGTGCGCACATACATATACATACATATATAGGAACATAAGAACATGCAGTAAGTGTGCACATGTCCGTATACACAAACGCTCACGTATGCACTCAAACATACATACATACAGAAACTGTTTTGGTATGGTCAGGGTAAAGAGTTGAAGGGTAAAGAGGGTGCAGCAATTCAAGTCCGTATATGGTCCGTATGGTCAGGTACAACCTACTACAATGGGAGGTTAATCCTCGGTAGTGTAGGTGTGTGTGTGTGTGTGTGTGTGTGTGTGTGTGTGTGTGTGTGTGTGTGACAGAAGGCGAAATATGGAAGAGCTGGGCGTTCTATTGTTAAGGGTGGAAATACATGGATGAAGATACGCAAACACTCAATGTGTGTGTGTATGTATGTGTGTATAAGAGAGACTGGGTATGTGTGTATGTATGTATGTGTATAAGAGAGACTGGGTATGTATGTATGTATGTATGTATGTGTACAAGAGAGACTGGGTATGTATGTATGTATGTATGTGTACAAGAGAGACTGGGTATGTATGTATGTACAAAGGAGTACAAAGGAAATCAAGCAACAACAGATCTAGTGACCCTTCTAGGCTGCTTGTCCTCCAAAACACTGAGGATCAAGTGTCCAAACAGTGGTTTAGAGTGGGTAAGGGAACATTGGAAAGGGAACTACTGCCCTGCCACTAACGTGGCAGGACTAGGAAGTTAGTAGGGGACATATGGGTTAGTAACTGAGGGGAGGATAAAATAAAGTTATTCATTTACAAACGCAGTCAGTCGCGGGTTTGATGCGAGATATTTGTCTAGGCGGAATTTAAATGAATCAACGGTGCTGCAGTCTATAACGTCTCGGGGAAGCCCATTCCACAATTTGACAACTCGATTGAAGAAGAAATTCTTAGATTCGTGTGAGTTAAAAGATTTACCAATAATTTTGCAACCGTTTCCCCGCGTGTAATTAGATTGGTCGATAGTGAAGTACTTACTACAGTTCATATTGTCGATGCCTTTGATGATTTTGAACACTTGAATTAAGTCACCTCTTAATCTGCGCTGGGTTAAAGGAAATAGATTTAATTCTCTAAGACGCTCTTCGTATGGTTTGTTCTTTAGGCTAGGTATCATTTTGGTAACTCTACGTTGAACTCGTTCTAGCTTGTTTATGTCTTTTTGGTAATAAGGGCACCAGCATTGAATGCAGTATTCCAGAAGAGGGCGGACTAAGGAATTGTAAAGGGTTAGGATAACTTCTTTGGATTTATGCTCAAATGACCTGCCTATAAAGCCAATTATTTTGTTTGCCTTCTTAACAACTTCTGAACATTGTTGACTCGGTTTTTAGGTTACTCGATATTGTTACTCCCAGATCGGTTTCTCTGTTTACATTCTTAAGCTGAGTGCCATTCATCGAATAGTTTTGCTTTCTCATTTAGGTATCCGATATGTAGTACTTTACATTTATCCGCATTGAAACTCATTTGCCAAATTTGAGCCCAATGTGACAATTTATCTAGATTGTGTTGCATATCGTCAACTTGATCTTTTGAGAGTACGCTATTTGCAATTTTTGTATCGTCAGCAAATTTTGAGATTATACAGGTGAGACCCTCATCTATGTCGTTGATGTAAATTAGAAAGAGAATTGGTCCTAGTACCGATCCCTGGGGTACCCCCTA
>CM064480.1:5644433-5786185 GCA_032716605.1 Paralithodes platypus
CAACGAAAAAGATTTTGCATCCCAGGAGCTGGACTGGACGACATTGTGGAAGCCTTCGAAGATACCACAAAGGATGCAAATGAAAATACCCTTTTTGTCATCCATGCTGGTTCAAATGACGTCATGCGCACCAGATCCGAAGAGTTGATGGATAAATATCGCAAGATGATCCAGCACTACAAAAACAAGTCAAGGAATATCATCATCTCAGGCATTCTGCCCAAGATCGACGCACCTGACAAATTCTACGACAAGGCCTTCAGCACAAATAGCCGACTAAAACATTTGTGTCTGAGGGAAGAAGTTAATTCATCAACCTCTGGGACAACTTCTACAACCAGCCTACTCTGTTCCGCAAGGATGGCACTCATCTAAACCCTGTGGGTTCAGCACGCATGGGTCGTCTCCTACACGAAGCAGTCCGCAGCCATGGATCAAAAAACGCCATCCGAGAAGAACCAGCAGTGACATAAATCATCCAACGCCAAGAAAAAAACAGAGGCAACCGAGGACCACCAGCGATAAGGACCGGAGACAGCGAGGACCGAGGACAGCCATGACATAAATGTAGATCCGACAAGAACCAAAAATATTATTGAAGCGCGTTCTGTGAGTTCTAAAATAACAAATTTAAAGGTTTTCTATGCAAACGCTCGTAGCATACGCAATAAATTTTCAGATTTAGAGGAGCTAGTGTTTACAGAAAATTATGATGTGATTGGCATAACAGAATCTTGGCTCAATACAGAAGATAGGAGACTTTTTAGCAGAGTATTCACTTCCCGGTTATGTAATGTTTGAGAAAAGCCGAAATAAATCGAAATGGAGGTGGCGTTTTACTTTATATCAAAGAAAGTCTTAACCCTACCCTCTTGTCAAAACCTCAAATTGTGAACGTCGACGCATCTTTTGTGCTAATAAAGAATAATAAAGGTACCAAAATAATACTTGCATTAATATACAGACCTCCAGCTCAATCAGTGCAAACTGACCGAGAAATTTACGAACAAATTGCAGATATAAGTAACTCGCAAGATACCGTAATTTTTGGTGACTTTAATTTACCTGTGACCAAGTGGGGCGATACTCTTACTTCACACTCCGGACATGACTTGTATACGAACTTGCAAGAGAGTTCGCTTTATCAATTTGTTGGAACGCCGACCCGTGGTAATAACGTTCTTGACATTGTACTTGCAACAAAAGAAGAATTAATAGAGAATTTGAATGTTGGTGATGAATTCAGTAACAGCGACCATCATACGATAACTTTCACTTTAAAGTTTACTAGTAACGAACCAAATAGTAGCATCGAAAAAGTCCCTAATTTCAAGAAAGCAAACTTCCATAAACTTAAGAGCTATGTTTAAAGAAACTGACTGGAGCTTTTTAATTCACAATAACGACATAAATACATCTTGGAAGTTATTCGAAGCCACTTACCTAAAAGCAGTGCAAGACTGCATACCATCGAAAACTCGGCGTCCAGGCCATAATAATAAGCCCAAATGGTGGAATAAAGATATTTCAAACTGCCTGCTTGCTAAAAAATTTGCTAATGATAGATTAAAATCCTCACAAAATGACGGCTAAGACGGTTGAAATTTGTAGAGCTACGACGCAAAGCCAAAAAGTTAATTAAGCAAAGTAAAAAGACCTTAGAGTTACATATTGCGAATCAAAGTAAAACAAACCCGAAAGAATTCTATAGTTATATCAGAAAGAAAAAAGTAGTTACTTCAACTGTTGGACCGTTAGTCGATGAAAATGGAGAATACACCAAAGACGAAGAACAAATGAGTAATGCCCTCAATACCTTCTTTGCATCAGTTTTTACAACAGAAGACCTCAGTGATATCCCTACACCATCGCCGATTCCGATTGATAATTCAGATGTTTTAAGCAATATCACCGTTACAGAGAGAGAAGTATTGAATTGTTTAGATAAACTCAAGGTAAATAAAACGCCAGGACCTGATACAATCTCGCCTAGAGTTCTAAAGGAAGCTAAGGATGAGCTCTCTAAACCACTGACATTACTATTCAATAAATCCTTGCAGTCTGGAACTATGCCCGATCAGTGGAAGCTAGCCCAAGTACCACCGATATTCAAAAAAGGCAGCAAATCCCTATCCAGTAACTATCGTCCAATTAGCTTAAACTCAGTTGTATGTAAAATGCTAGAAACTGTCATACGAGACAGACTCGTAAATCACTTAGAGGAAAATAACATACTTAAAGATACTCAACACGGCTTTCGTAAAAAACGTTCCTGTTTAACAAACCTCTTAGACTTCTTCCACGATATCCTCAACCTCTACGATGAGAGTAAAGCTGTAGATATTATATACCTTGATTTTCAAAAGGCCTTTGACAAAGTTCCCCACAAACGTTTACTGCTAAAACTAAAAGCGCATGGAATACAAGACGGTGTGTTGAAATGGATAGAAAATTGGCTCAGCGACAGAAAGCAAAGAGTAGTCATAAACGGTAAGGCATCAAAATGGACCAATGTAAGTAGCGGGGTACCCCAGGGATCGGTACTAGGACCAATTCTCTTTCTAATTTACATCAACGACATAGATGAGGGTCTCACCTGTACAATCTCAAAATTTGCTGACGATACAAAAATTGCAAATAGCGTACTCTCGAAAGAACAAGTTGACGATATGCAACACAATCTAGATAAATTGTCATGTTGGGCCCAAATTTGGCAAATGAGTTTCAATGCGGATAAATGTAAAGTACTACATATCGGATACCTAAATGAGAAAGCAAACTATTCGATGAATGGCACTCAGCTTAAGAATGTAAACAGAGAAACCGATCTGGGAGTAACAATATCGAGTAACCTAAAACCGAGTCAACAATGTTCAGAAGTTGTTAAGAAGGCAAACAAAATAATTGGCTTTATAGGCAGGTCATTTGAGCATAAATCCAAAGAAGTTATCCTAACCCTTTACAATTCCTTAGTCCGCCCTCTTCTGGAATACTGCGTTCAATCCTGGTGCCCTTATACCAAAAAGATATAAACAAGCTAGAACGAGTTCAACGTAGAGTTACCAAAATGATACCTAGCCTAAAGAACAAACCATACGAAGAGCGTCTTAGAGAATTAAATCTATTTCCTTTAACCCAGTGCAGATTAAGAGGCGACTTAATTCAAGTGTTCAAAATCATCAAAGGCATCGACAATATGAACTGTAGTAAGTACTTCACTATCGACCAATCTAATTACACGCGGGGAAACGGTTGCAAAATTATTGGTAAATCTTTTAACTCGCACGAATCTAAGAATTTCTTCTTCAATCGAGTTGTCAACTTGTGGAATGGGCTTCCCCGAAACGTTATAGACTGCATCACCGTTGATTCATTTAAACTCCGCATAGACAAATATCTCGCATCAAACCCGCGACTGACTGCGTTTGTAAATGAATAACTTTATTTTATCCCCCCTCAGTTACTAACCCATCTGTCCCCTACTAACTTCCTAATCCTGCCACGGACATTAGTTCCAGGGCAGTAATTCCCTTTCCAATGTTCCCTTACCCACTCTAAACCACTGTTTGGACACTTGATCCTCAGTGTTTTGGAGGACAAGCAACCTAGAAGGGTCACTGGATCTGTTGTTGCTTGATTTCCTTTGTACTCCTTTGTACTCCTTTGTACTTTGTACCCCCTTCCTATCTCCCTCCACACTGTATTCACCCCCTTCCTCTCTCTCTCCCTCCACACTGCATCCTCTCTCCTCCCTCCACACACCTTACCCCTCCTCGTGCACTGCATCTCTCCCCTCCACACTGCATTCAGCCACTCGATCTCCCACCTGCATTCACCCCCTCTCTCCTCACTGCATTACCCCTTCTCTCTCCCTACACACTGCATTCCCCCCTTCCTCTCCCCCCAACGCCACAGCCTCCTCTGCATCTCACACACTTTCCTCTTCTTCCTCTCACCCCTCTCTACCTATTCCTGCATTTCACCCCTTCCTTTTCCCTTCAACTGCATTGCATTCTTCCATTTCATTCTCTCTCCAAAGTGAAGTGATCTGAAGAAAGTGACTGTCACCATGCCTCGCGCTTGTGCAAACTGCGCCGGTAGGTTTGGTGAGTCCATGTTTGCTACTATCGATCTTCAAGTCTGCCGGCTCTGCCAGCAACGAGAGAATTTTACAGTGAAATTAGATGAAGCCTACAACAAGATCAACGTCCTCACCATGAAGCTGGAATCACTCCAAGAGTTTGTAACACTCAACGTTGGAGTACCACAAACTTCAATTGTCACCGCAACTCCAGCAGACACCAACGCCCCAACGTCAACTGCCAACAATTCAACGCCTACAGTAGCCACTTCAGCTGATGTTTCCGATACTCAAGATACAAATAGTGACTCTCTTCCCCCTCAAGACAACTTCCGTGTCGTGAGGAACAACATTTGCCCCAAGACCAGGAAACACATACCGATTACCGAGTGTCAAAACCGTTTCCAGATACTCGCAGACTCAGATGACGAAGAGGAAATAGAAGAAGTCCGGCTCGTGGGAGACTCGATGATACGTGGTCAGCTCACAGAGTTTTGCGCCAGGGCACCTAAGACAGGAAGCGTTTTTGTATCCCTGGTGGTGGTGTGGATGACGTAGTTGCAGCAGTTGACGAAGTATCAAAGCTGGCCCCTGCTAATACAATGTACGTCATCCACGTTGGATCCAACGATGTACAGCGAACCCGGTCGGAAGATTTGCTTTTAAATTACCAGCAGCTGATCAAGTCGTTTAAGGAGAAGTCATCAATGATCATCGTCTCAGGAATCGTCCCCCGGCTCGGTGTAGAGAGCCGATTTTACAACATAGCCACCAGCACAAATCGTTGTCTAGCAAACCTCTGCAGGAAGGAGAACGTGGGATTCGTCGACACCTGGGACAATTTCTACTACGATGACTATTTGTTTACGGACGATGGAGTTCATCTGAACCAGGTGGGAGCAGCACGTTTTGGGCGTCTTCTCAACGATGCGGTGAAGGATTTTCGGAGAAGAAATCGACTCAGCACAGGACAACCAGGAAGGAGGACCGAAGACAGCGAGGACGGCAACCTACAAAGGAATTAAATACTAATCCGTCAAGAACCGCGAATTTGGATAAAGCTCCACCAACACGACCCAAATTCAAAACCGCCAGGGATAACGACCGAGGACCGAGGACAGCCATGAATGTATATGTAGATCCGACCAGAACCAAAAATTCGATGAAAGAACGTTCTGTGAGTTCTAAAACCGCAACTTTAAAGGTTTTTCTATGCAAAACGCTCGTAGCATACGCAATAAATTTTCAGATTTAGAGGAACTAGTGTTTACAGAAAATTATGATGTGATTGGCATAACAAAATCTTGGCTCAATACAGAAGATAGAGACTTTTTAGCAGAGTATTCACTTCCCGGTTATGTAATGTTTGAGAACAGCCGAATAAATAAAAATGGAGGTGGCGTTTATTTTATATCAAAGAAAGTCTTAACCCGACCCTCGTGTCAAAACCTCAAATTGTGAACGTCGACACATCTTTTGTGCTAATAAAGAATAATAAAGGTACAAAAATAATACTTGCGTTAATATACAGACCTCCAGCTCAATCAGTGCAAACTGACCGAGAAATTTACGAACAAATTGCAGATGTAAGTAACTCACAAGATACCGTAATTTTTGGCGACTTTAATTTACCTGTGACCAAGTGGGGCGATACTCTTACTTCACACTCCGGACATGACTTGTATACGAACTTGCAAGAGAGTTCGCTTTATCAATTTGTTCAAACGCCGACCCGTGGTAATAACGTTCTTGACATTGTACTTGCAACAAAAGAAGAATTGATAGAGAATTTGAATGTTGGTGATGAATTCAGTAACAGCGACCATCGTACGATAACTTTCACTTTAAAGTTTACTAGTAACGAACCAAATAGTAGCATCGAAAAAGTCCCTAATTTCAAGAAAGCAAACTTCCATAAACTTAGAGCTATGTTTAAAGAAACTGACTGGAGCTTTTTAATTAACAATAACGACATAAATACATCTTGGAAGTTATTCGAAACCACTTACCTAAAAGCAGTGCAAGACTGCATACCATCGAAAATACGGCGTCCAGGCCATAATAATAAGCCCAAATGGTGGAATAAAGATATTTCAAACTGCCTGCTTGCTAAAAAATTTGCTAATGATAGATTAAAATCCTCACAAAATGACGAAGAACGGGTAAAATTTGTAGAGCTACGACGCAAAGCCAAAAAGTTAATTAAGCAAAGTAAAAAGACCTTAGAGTTACATATTGCGAATCAAAGTAAAACAAACCCGAAAGAATTCTATAGTTATATCAGAAAGAAAAAAGTAGTTACTTCAACTGTTGGACCGTTAGCCGATGAAAATGGAGAATACACCAAAGACGAAGTACAAATGAGTAATGCCCTCAATACCTTCTTTGCATCAGTTTTTACAACAGAAGACCTCAGTGATATCCCTACACCATCGCCGATTCAGATTGATAATTCAGATGTTCTAAGCAATATCACCGTTACAGAGAGAGAAGTATTGAATTGTTTAGATAAACTCAAGGTAAATAAACGCCAGGCTGATACTATCTCGCCCTAGAGTTCTAAAGGAAGCTAAGAATGAGCTCTCCAAACACTGACATTACTATTCAATAATCTTGACTATGCCTGATCAGTGGAAGTAGCCAAGCTAGTATCAAAACACAGATATTCAATGCACTAAACTATCCCACCAGTAACGTCAGCTTAACCTCAGTTGTATGTAAAAATGCTAGAAACGGTCATACGAGACAGACTCGTAAATCACTTAGAGGAAAATAACATACTTAAAGATACTCAACACCCGACCGACCATCCCCTGACGACCCCACACAATTACCTGGACCTCGGCCTGTTACTCTTTCTATTAATTTCTGCAACATTCGCGGACTTTCCTCTAACTTTCACTCTGTTGAGCACCATCTCTCCTCCTACAAACCTGATCTTCTCTTCCTCACCGAAACCCAGGTGTCTGTAGCAACATCCAGCAACCCCTTCTCTGTATCCTCCTACTTTCTCTATCCTAGTTTCAAAGCCAAAGGCGGATGTTGTGCATATGTGCACAACAAACTCACTTGCTCTCGTGTTCCCGATTTCGACTCCTCTGAATTCTCAACTTTATGGCTCAAACTTTCCTGTCATTCTCTTACTAAATATTTCTGTGCTGTCTATCTTTCCCCTAACTCTACCAACTTTCCGAAATTCTTTGACTATCTAAACTCTACAGTGGAACACATTCTATCCATTTCTCCTTTCTCAGAAATCTCCATCTTAGGAGATTTCAACGTTCACCACCGCCAATGGCTCTCCTCTCACACTACTGATCCACCTGGTGAACAAGCCTACGTCTTTTCTATCCTAAATGACCTAGAGCAGTTAGTTCAGCAACCCACCCGTATCCCGGATCGCATCGGAGATCGGCCCAACATTCTTGACCTGTTTCTAACTTCTAACCCTTCTTCTTATACTGTCGATCTTTTCTCTCCTTTGGGCTCCTCCGACCATAAACTTATCTCTATCACCTGTCCTATCTCTCCAGTACAGCCACCCGATCCTCCTAGCCGGCGGCGCTTGTGGCACTTTGGCGCTGCCGACTGGGAGGCTCTTCGGCAGTACTTCTTTGATTTCCCATGGAATGATTTCTGCTTCCATGGCCGAGGACCCTCGGAGAGTGCTGAACGCATTACCGAGGTAATCCTATCGGGCATGGAAGCATACATTCCATTCTCTTTCTCTCAGACTAATGCTAAAAAATCTTGGTTTACTCACGCCTGTTCTACTGCTGTCCGCAATAAGGAGGAAGCATTCAAACGGTACCGACGCCTTAAAACTCAAGACTCTCATTCTTCATATGTTTCTGCCCGGAATCAAGCCAAATCTGTTCTTCGACTTGCCAAACACTCTTTCATCAATAATAAATGCACTGAACTATCCAACTCTAGCTCTTCCCAAGCTTTCTGGCATCTAGCCAAAAACCTCTCCAACAATTTCTCTTCCTCGTCTTTCCCTCCCCTTTCCCACTCTGATGGCACAACCATCACTTCTTCCTCTGACAAAGCTAAACTCTTCGCTCAAACTTTTGCTAGAAACTCCACCTTGGATGATTCCGGTGCTATTCCTCCCTCTCCGCCCTCCTCTCTCTTACTTATGCCTAATATCCTAATCTCTTCTAAAGATGTACTTTCTACCCTCTCTGGGCTTAACACTAATAAGGCGTACGGTCCGGACGGTGTTCCTCCTGTTGTTCTCAAAAACTGTGCTTCCGTGCTGACTCCCTGCCTAGGCAAACTCTTTCGTCTCTGTCTATCCTCTAACGTCTTCCCTTCATGCTGGAAGTTTGCTCACATTCAACCTGTCCCAAAGAAGGGTGACCGCTCTCAACCCTCCAACTATCGTCCAATTGCTCTTATCTCTTGTCTTTCTAAAGTTTTTGAAACTATTCTTGCTTCCAAATTTCTTAAGCATTTCTCTTTTCATAATCTGCTCTCAGATCGCCAGTATGGCTTCCTTAAGGGTCGCTCTACTGGTGATCTTCTTTCATATCTTACTAACTCTTGGTCATCCTCCTTTCGGGACTTCGGTGAGACTTTTTCTATTGCACTAGACATATCGAAAGCCTTCGATAGAGTCTGGCATAAATCTTTAATTTCTAAACTACCCTCCTTCGGTTTCTATCCCTCCATCTGTGCCTTTGTCTCTAATTTCCTTTCCGGCCGTTCCATAGCTGCGGTTGTGGACGGCCATTGTTCACTTCCTCACCCTATAAACTCCGGTGTTCCTCAGGGCTCTGTCCTATCTCCTATTCTCTTTCTAATTTTTATAAATGATCTCCTTAACTGTACCTTAACCCTTAATTAGCGGCGAGCAACATAAGTCGAGTTAAATAAAGCTGGACTATGTGGCGGCGCTCGACATAGGTCGAGTGGCAATTTCAGCACGTAATGTGGCTGAGAGAGAGAGACAAGTGGTGGCAGGAGACTAGCGAGCGTATGACTGCTCCAGACCACCGCGGCGAACCTACTGACACAAATCTCAGCTCCCTCCTCCCTCTCTCACTCGCTACATACTCAATTATGTACCGAAAGTACCGAATTACCTGCTTTTTGCACTCGCGTTGCACGGTTATTGCAAGAAAACTATCCATCATACAAGGATCGTTATGGTGTCATTCGAAAGCTCTGTTTATGCCCTTTCAGGGATAGGTACTTGTTTTACGTTCTGGGTCTTATTTAGGCATGAAAATGATCACGTAAACAGCCCTATTTTGGCTAAAAACACCCCGCTGTGCGGTACATATAAATAAACCGCATAGGCCGCTCGAAAAGTGTTAATTCCCATCCATTCATACGCAGACGACTCAACCTTGCACTACTCCATTAGTTTTTCAGAATGCCCCAGCCAGCAATCCCTCAACGACAAACGTAATGAAGCCATAGAACTCTTAAATTCTGATCTAAATATTATTTCCAATTGGGGCAGAGAAAACCTTGTTAACTTTAATGCTTCCAAAACCCAATTTCTCCATCTATCTACCCGTCAGGATCTCCCAGCGGACTATCCCTTATTCTTCAACAATACAAAAATCAACCCTTCATCTTCTCTCAATATTCTTGGTGTCTCTTTTTCTTCTGCTCTCATTTGGAAGGACCATATTACCAGTCTTGCTAAGGCAGCCTCCCAGAAGCTGGGTGTGCTCAACCGCCTTAGGGGGTTCTTTTCCCCTGCACAGCTTCTTGCTCTGTACAGGGGCATAGTGCGCCCTTGTATTGAGTATTGTTCACATGTGTGGGAGGTTCCTCTCACACCGCTCTCCTAGACAAAGTTGAAAGGAAGGCCTTTCGTATCATTAACTCCCGTCCACTCACCAACTCTCTGCAATCTCTCTCTCTCCGCCGCAATGTTGCATCTCTCTCGCTATTCTATCGCTACTATAATAATCAGTGTTCCTCAGAGCTATCCCAGTGCATACCACCTCCTTTACGTAGGACACGTGGTACCCGTCTTGCAACTCAATCCCACCCCTACTCTGTGCAACTCTCCAACCCAAGAGTGAAACGTTACTCTCAAACTTTCTTCTACTCAACATCTGAGCTCTGGAACTCTCTCCCAGAATCAGTCTTTCCCTCTTCCTATGACTTAAATTGCTTCAAACTCCGTGTGTCCAGGCATTTTGGCTCGAACGTCCCTTGATTTTGGCCCTGTCACTCTTTCAACTATGGGGGAGGCACTCGCTATAGGCAGTTATGCCTTTTGCCTCCCTCAATCACATAGAAAAAAAAAAAAACAAAAAAAAAAAAAAAACACACGGCTTTCGTAAAAAACGTTCCTGTTTAACAAACCTCTTAGACTTCTTCCACGATATCCTCAACCTCTACGATGAGAGTAAAGCTGTAGATATTATATACCTTGATTTTCAAAAGGCCTTTGACAAAGTTCCCCACAAACGTTTACTGCTAAAACTAAAAGCACATGGAATACAAGACGGTGTGTTGAAATGGATAGAAAATTGGCTCAGCAACAGAAAGCAAGGGTAGTCATAAACGGTAAGGCATCTAAATGGACCAATGTAAGTAGCGGGGTACCCCAGGGATCGGTACTAGGACCAATTCTCTTTCTAATTTACATCAACGACATAGATGAGGGTCTCACCTGCACAATCTCAAAATTTGCTGACGATACAAAAATTGCAAATAGCGTACTCTCAAAAGAACAAGTTGACGATATGCAACACAATCTAGATAAATTGTCATGTTGGGCCCAAATTTGGCAAATGAGTTTCAATTCGGATAAATGTAAAGTACTACATGTCGGATACCTAAATGAGAAAGCAAACTATTCGATGAATGGCACTCAGCTTAAGAATGTAAACAGAGAAACCGATCTGGGAGTAACAATATCGAGTAACCTAAAACCGAGTCAACAATGTTCAGAAGTTGTTAAGAAGGCAAACAAAATAATTGGCTTTATAGGCAGGTCATTTGAGCATAAATCCAAAGAAGTTATCCTGACCCTTTACAATTCCTTAGTCCGCCCTCTTCTGGAATACTGCGTTCAATCCTGGTGCCCTTATTACCAAAAAGATATAAACAAGCTAGAACGAGTTCAACATAGAGTTACCAAAATGATACCTAGCCTAAAGAACAAACCATACGAAGAGCATCTTAGAGAATTAAATCTATTTCCTTTAACCCAGCGCAGATTAAGAGGTGACTTAATTCAAGTGTTCAAAATCATCAAAGGCATCGACAATATGAACTGTAGTAAGTACTTCACTATCGACCAATCTAATTACACGCGGGGAAACGGTTGCAAAATTATTGGTAAATCTTTTAACTCGCACGAATCTAAGAATTTCTTCTTCAATCGAGTTGTCAACTTGTGGAATGGGCTTCCCCGAGACGTTATAGACTGCATCACCGTTGATTCATTTAAACTCCGCCTAGACAAATATCTCTCATCAAACCCGCGACTGACTGCGTTTGTAAATGAATAACTTTATTTTATCCCCTCCTCAGTTACTAACCCATCTGTCCTCTACTAACTTCCTAATCCTGCCACGGACATTAGTTCCAGGGCAGTAATTCCCTTTCCAATGTTCCCTTACCCACTCTAAACCACTGTTTGGACACTTGATCCTCAGTGTTTTGGAGGACAAGCAACCTAGAAGGGTCACTAGATCTGTTGTTGCTTGATTTCCTTTGTACTCCTTTGTACACACTGCATTCACCCCTTCCTCTCTCCCTTCACACTGCATTCACCCCCTTCCTCTCTCCCTTCACACTCTGCATTCACCCCTTCCTCTCTCCCTTCACACTGCATTCATCCCCTTCCTCTCTCCCTTCACACTGCATTCACCCCCTTCCTCTCTCCCTCCACACTGCATTCACCCGTTCCTCTCTCCCTCCACACTGCATTCATCCCTTCCTCTCTCCCTCCACACTGCATTCACCCCTTCCTCTCCCTTCACACTGCATTCACCCCTTCCTCTCACCCTCAACACTGCATTCACCCCCTTCCTATCTCCCTCCACACTGTATTCACCCCCTTCCTCTCTCTCTCCCTCCACACTGCATTCACCCCTTCCTCTCTCCCTCCCTCCACACTGCATTCACCCTTCCTCTCTCCCTCCACACTGCATTCACCCCCTTCCTCTCTCCCTCCACACTGCATTCACCCCTTCCTCGATCTCCCTCCACACTGCATTCACCCCTTCCTCTCTCCCTCCACACTGCATTCACCCCTTCCTCGATCTCCCTCCACACTGCATTCACCCCTTCCTCTCTCCCTTCACCCCCTTCCTCTCTCCCTCCACACTGCATTCACCCCCTTCCTCTCTCCCTCCACACTGCATTCACCCCCTTCCTCTCTCCCTTCACACTGCATTCACCCCCTTCCTCTCTCCCTCCCTCCACACTGCATTCACCCCCTTCCTCTCTCCCTTCACACTGCATTCACCCCCTTCCTCTCTCCCTCCACACTGCATTCACCCCTTCCTCTCTCCCTCCACACTGCATTCACCCCTTCCTCTCTCCCTTCACACTGCATTCACCCCCTTCCTCTCTCCCTTCACACTGCATTCACCCCTTCCTCTCTTCCTTCACACTGCATTCATCCCCTTCCTCTCTCCCTTCACACAGCATTCACCCCCTTCCTCTCTCCCTTCACCCCCTTCCTCTCTCCCTCCACACTGCATTCACCCCTTCCTCTCTCCCTCCACACTACATTCACCCCTTCCTCTCTCCCTCCACACTGCATTCACCCCTTCCTCTCTCCCTTCACACTGCATTCACCCCTTCCTCTCTCCCTTCACACTGCATTCACCCCCTTCCTCTCTCCCTTCACACTGCATTCACCCCCTTCCTCTCTCCCTTCACACTGCATTCACCCCTTCCTCTCTCCCTTCACACTGCATTCACCCCTTCCTCTCTCCCTTCACACTGCATTCACCCCCTTCCTCTCTCTCACCCTCCATACTGCATTCACCCCTTCCTCTCTCCCTTCACACTGCATTCACCCCCTTCCTCTCTCCCTCCACACTGCATTCACCCCTTCCTCTCTCCCTCCACACTGCATTCACCCCTTCCTCTCGCCCTCCACACTGCATTCACCCGGCCCCTTCCTCTCTCCCTTCACACTGCATTCACCCCCTTCCTCTCTCCCTCTACACTGCATTCACCCCTTCCTCTCTCTCACCCTCCACACTGCATTCACCCCTTCCTCTCTCCCTCCACACTGCATTCACCCCTTCCTCTCTCTCACCCTCCACACTGCATTCACCCCCTTCCTCTCTCCCTCTACACTGCATTCACCCCCTTCCTCTCTCCCTCCACACTGCATTCACCCCTTCCTCTCTCCCTCCACACTGCATTCACCCCTTCCTCTCTCCCTCCACACTGCATTCACCCCTTCCTCTCTCTCACCCTCCACACTGCATTCATCCCGTCCTCTCTCCCTCCACACTGCATTCACCCCCTTCCTCTCTCCCTCCCTCCACACTGCATTCACCCCTTCCTCTCTCCCTCCACACTGCATTCACCCCCTTCCTCTCTCCCTCCACACTGCATTCACCCCCTTCCTCTCTCTCACCCTCCACACTGCATTCACCCCTTCCTCTCTCCCTCCACACTGCATTCACCCCTTCCTCTCTCCTTCCACACTGCATTCACTCCCTTCCTTTCTCCCTCCACACTGCATTCACCCCCTTCCTCTCTCCCTCCCTCCACACTGCATTCACGCCTTCCTCTCTCCCTCCACACTGCATTAATCCCCTTCCTCTCTCCCTCCACACTGCATTCACCCCTTCCTCTCTCCCTCCACACTGCATTCACCCCCTTCCTCTCTCCCTCCACACTGCATTCACCCCTTCCTCTCTCCCTCCACACTGCATTCACCCCCTTCCTCTCTCCCTCCACACTGCATTCACCCCCTTCCTCTCTCCCTCCACACTGCATTCACCCCCGTCCTCTCTCTCTCCCTCCACACTGCATTCACCCCTTCCTCTCTCCCTCCACACTGCATGCACCCCCGTCCTCTCTCTCTCCCTCCACACTGCATTCACCCCTTCCTCTCTCCCTCCACACTGCATTCACCCCTTCCTCTCTCCCTCCACACTGCATTCACCCCCTTCCTCTCTCCCTCCACACTGCATTCACCCCCTTCCTCTCTCCCTCCACACTGCATTCACCCCCGTCCTCTCTCTCTCCACACTGCATTCACCCCCTTCCACACTGCATTCACCCCCGTCCTCTCTCTCTCCCTCCACACTGCATTCACCCCTTCCTCTCTCCCTCCACACTGCATTCACCCCCGTCCTCTCTCTCTCCCTCCACACTGCATTCACCCCTTCCTCTCTCCCTCCACACTGCATTCACCCCTTCCTCTCTCCCTATACACTGCATTCACCCCCTTCCTCTCTCTCTCTCCCTCCACACTGCATTCACCTCTTCCTCTCTCCCTCCCTCCACACTGCATTCACCCCTTCCTCTCTCCCTTCGCACTGCATTCACCCCCTTCCTCTCTCCCGTCACACTGCATTCACCCCTTCCTCTCTCCCTTCACACTGCATTCACCCCCTTCCTCTCTCCCTTCACACTGCATTCACCCCCTTCCTCTCTCCCTTCACCCCCTTCCTCTCTCCCTCCACACTGCATTCACCCCTTCCTCTCTCCCTCCACTGATGGGGCGATATTCTTACTTCACAATGGGGCGATATTCTTACTTCACACTCTGGACACGACCTCTATGCTAACTTGCAAGAGAGTTCACTTTTTCAATTTGTACAATCTCCGACCCGTGGTAATAATATGCTTGACCTTGTACTCGCAACAAAATAAGAATTAATAGTGAATTTGAATGTTGGTGATGAATTCAGTAACAGCGACCATCGTACGATAACTTTCACTTTAACCCTTAATTAGCGGCGAGCAACATAAGTCGAGTTAAATAAAGCTGGACTATGTGGCGGCGCTCGACATAGGTCGAGTGGCAATTTCAGCACGTAATGTGGCTGAGAGAGAGAGACAAGTGGTGGCAGGAGACTAGCGAGCGTATGACTGCTCCAGACCACCGCGGCGAACCTACTGACACAAATCTCAGCTCCCTCCTCCCTCTCTCACTCGCTACATACTCAATTATGTACCGAAAGTACCGAATTACCTGCTTTTTGCACTCGCGTTGCACGGTTATTGCAAGAAAACTATCCATCATACAAGGATCGTTATGGTGTCATTCGAAAGCTCTGTTTATGCCCTTTTAGGGATAGGTACATGTTTTACGTTCTGGGTCTTATTTAGGCATGAAAATGATCACGTAAACAGCCCTATTTTGGCTAAAAACACCCCGCTGTGCGGTACATATAAATAAACCGCATAGGCCGCTCGTAAGGTGTTAAAGTTTACTAGTAACAAATCAAATAGCAGCATTGAGAAAGTCCCTAATTTCAAGAAAGCAAATTTTCATAAACTTAAATCAAAGCTTAAAGAAACTGACTGGAGCTTTCTGACTAACAATAACGACATAAATACGTCTTGGGAGTGTTTCACAACCACTTACCTTAAGGCAGTGCAAGACTGCATACCATCGAAAATACGGCGTCCAGGCCATAATGATAAGCCCAAATGGTGGAATAAAGATATTTCAGACTGTCTGCTTGCTAAAAAATTTGCTAATGATAGATTAAAATCCTCACAAAATGACGAAGAACGGGTGAAATTTGTAGAGCTACGACGCAAAGCCAAAAAGTTAATTAAGCAAAGTAAAAGACCCTGGAGTTACATGTTGCGAATCAAAGTAAAACAAACCCGAAAGAATTCTATAGTTATATCAGAAAGAAAAAAGTAGTTGCTTCAACTGTTGGACCGTTAGTCGATGAAAATGGAGAATACACCAAAGACGAAGTACAAATGAGTAATGCCCTCAATACCTTCTTTGCATCAGTTTTTACAACCGAAGACCTCAGTGATATCCCTACACCATCGCCGATTCAGATTGATAATTCAGATGTTCTAAGAAATATCACCGTTACAGAGAGAGAAGTATTGAATTGTTTAGATAAACTCAAGGTAAATAAAACGCCTGGACCTGATACAATCTCGCCTAGAGTTCTAAAGGAAGCTAAGAATGAGCTCTCCAAACCACTGACAATGCTATTCAATGAATCCTTGCAGTCTGGGACTATGCCTGATCAGTGGAAGCTAGCCAACGTAACACCGATATTCAAAAAAGGCAGCAAATCCCAACCCAGTAACTATCGTCCAATTAGCTTAACCTCAATTGTATGTAAAATGCTAGAAACGGTCATACGAGACAGACTCGTAAATCACTTAGAGGCAAATAACTTACTTAAAGATACTCAACACGGCTTTCGTAAAAAACGTTCCTGTTTAACAAACCTCTTAGACTTCTTCCACGATATCCTCAACCTCTACGATGAGAGTAAAGCTGTAGATATTATATACCTTGATTTTCAAAAGGCCTTTGACAAAGTTCCCCACAAACGTTTACTGCTAAAACTAAAAGCGCATGGAATACAAGACGGTGTGTTGAAATGGATAGAAAATTGGCTCAGCGACAGAAAGCAAAGAGTAGTCATAAACGGTAAGGCATCTAAATGGACCAATGTAAGTAGCGGGGTACCCCAGGGATCGGTACAAGGACCAATTCTCTTTCTAATTTACATCAACGACATAGATGAGGGTCTCACCTGTACAATCTCAAAATTTGCTGACGATACAAAAATTGCAAATAGCGTACTCTCAAAAGAACAAGTTGACGATATGCAACACAATCTAGATAAATTGTCATGTTGGGCCCAAATTTGGCAAATGAGTTTCAATGCGGACAAATGTAAAGTACTACATATCGGATACCTAAATGAGAAAGCAAACTATTCGATGAATGGCACTCAGCTTAAGAATGTAAACAGAGAAACCGATCTGGGAGTAACAATATCGAGTAACCTAAAACCGTGTCAACAATGTTCAGAAGTTGCTAAGAAGGCAAACAAAATAATTGGCTTTATAGGCAGGTCATTTGAGCATAAATCCAAAGAAGTTATCCTAACCCTTTACAATTCCTTAGTCCGCCCTCTTCTGGAATACTGCGTTCAATCCTGGTGCGCTTATTACCAAAAAGATATAAACAAGCTAGAACGAGTTCAACGTAGAGTTACCAAAATGATACCTAGCCTAAAGAACAAACCATACGAAGAGCGTCTTAGAGAATTAAATCTATTTCCTTTAACCCAGCGCAGATTAAGAGGTGACTTAATTCAAGTGTTCAAAATCATCAAAGGCATCGACAATATGAACTGTAGTAAGTACTTCACTATCGACCAATCTAATTACACGCGGGGAAACGGTTGCAAAATTATTGGTAAATCTTTTAACTCACACAAATCTTAGAATTTCTTCTTCAATCGAGTTGTCAACTTGTGGAATGGGCTTCCCCGAGACGTTATAGACTGCAGCACCGTTGATTCATTTAAACTCCGCCTAGACAAATATCTTGCATCAAACCCGCGACTGACTGCGTTTGTAAATGAATAACTTTATTTTATCCCCCCCCCTCAGTTACTAACCCATCTGTCCCCTACTAACTTCCTAATCCTGCCACGGACATTAGTTCTACGGCAGTAGTTCCCTTTCCAATGTTCCCTTACCCACTCTAAACCACTGTTTGGACACTTAATCCTCAGTGTTTTGGAGGACAAGCAGCCTAGAAGGGTCACTAGACCTGTTGTTGTTTGATTTCCTTTGTACTCCTTTGTACACACTGCATTCACCCCTTCCTCTCTCCCTTCACACTGCATTCACCCCCTTCCTCTCTCCCTTCACACTGCATTCACCCCCTTCCTCTCTCCCTTCACACTGCATTCACCCCCTTCCTCTCTCCCTTCACACTGCATTCACCCCTTCCTCTCTCCCTTCACACTGCATTCACCCCCTTCCTCTCTCTCACCCTCCACACTGCATTCACCCCTTCCTGTCTCCCTTCACACTGCATTCACCCCCTTCCTCTCTCCCTCCACACTGCATTCACCCCTTCATCTCTCCCTCCACACTGCATTCACCCCCTTCCTATCTCCCTCCACACTGCATTCACCCTTTCCTCTCGCCCTCCACACTGCATTCACCCACTTCCTCTCTCCCTTCACACTGCATTCACCCCCTTCCTCTCTCCCTCCACACTGCATTCACCCCTTCCTCTCTCTCACCCTCCACACTGCATTCACCCCTTCCTCTCTCCCTCCACACTTCATTCACCCCTTCCTCTCTCTCACCCTCCACACTGCATTCACCCCCTTCCTCTCTCCCTCTACACTGCATTCACCCCTTCCTCTCTCCCTCCACACTGCATTCACCCCTTCCTCTCTCCCTCCACACTGCATTCACCTCTTCCTCTCTCCCTCCACACTGCATTCACCCCCTTCCTCTCTCCCTCCACACTGCATTCACCCCCTTCCTCTCTCTCTCCCTCCACACTGCATTCACCCCCTTCCTCTCTCCCTCCACACTGAATTCACCCCCTTCCTCTCTCTCTCCCTCCACACTGCATTCACCCCCTTCCTCTCTCCCTCCACACTGCATTCACCCCCTTCTTCTCTCCCTCCACACTGCATTCACCCCCTTCCTCTCGCCCTTCACACTGCATTCACCCCCTTCCTCTCTCCCTCCACAGTGCATTCACCCCCTTCCTCCCTCCCATCCCACTGCATTCACCCCTCTCCCTCCCCACTACATCCATCTCCCACCTTCCCTCCCCTTGCATCCCTTCCTCCCTCCCATTACAACCATCCCTCACCACCCCATCCATCGCTCCACCCTCCCTCCCTCAATACTTATAACTGCTCTTATAACTATATACTGTATAGTCTCTTTTTTCAGCTGATGTTAAATTGAATCCCTTAGCATCGTATTTCTCGATTCTTAATGGAAAAATATGATACTGCTATGTCTCGGTGTCATATCATTGCCAAGTTTTTATAATTAGCAACATATTTCGCTACCAAATGTTGGTACTATATTCTATTCATTGTAAGTAGGCCAAACATCTTCTCCACCTACCTCTGTAACTCCAAAACGACTGGAGTAATTGAGTTAACATTTCTACCATTTTGAAAGGGTGAGTCAGGGAATAGATGTGAAAATGTATAGCCAATTTGCTCTAGCCCCTTTTGAGTTACAGAGGATAGAGGTCATGATTTCTCGCCTACTTACAGCGAATAAACTTATAGCCGAGTAATCAGGATGGCGAGATAGCAATTTACCATCAGCTGGAAAAAACCCCAGACTATAATAGCATACCATATTCACTGGCTATAATCCATTCATTATAAGTAGGCGAGAGATCTTAATTTCTATCCTCCATAACTCACAAACTACAGGAGTAATCGAGTTAATATTTCTATACCATTTAGGAAGAGTCAGCCAGGGAATAGGTGTGGGAATTTATGGCCCATTTGTTCTAGCCCTTTTTAAGTTACAGAGGATAGAAGTTAAGATCTCTCGCTTCCTTATAATGAATGGACTATAAGAATACGACCAAACTATAGTAATATTATGCCACCGACAATGATGGGGTATGTGTAAAGGCCGTAGACTTTATCACTCTATATCTATTTTTTTATATATATATATACACTCCTAAGGGGAAATGGGTCGTTTTTCTGGTCCCCCTTCTTCCTCATAATAGCCCCCTTTGTTTTCAGATTATAAGAAGTTCGGCCTATTAGTTTGGTGATTTTAAGACCTTTGAGCGGCTCGCTTGGTGTAGTGACTAGCGTCTCGGACTTCCACCCAGAAGGCCCGGGTTCGCGCCCACGCTCGGCGCATTAAAGATTTTTCACAAGCACTGAGTCGTTACCATCCCTCATGAGCAAAGGGATGGGGTAGTAGTACAGGACCCCAATGGAAATACGCCTAATCGGCCTTATTGAGCTATCCTTAGCTAGCTTAGCATGCGCTAGCTTTAAGAACTATTATTATATTATTATTATTATAGACTTCATTTCGCTTTGTCAATATTAAGACTTTTCGTTTCATTTAGGAGTATTTTTTACTGGCGAGCCCCATAGGGGCAAGACCCGGGAAGACACCACATCACGTGTAATCCCAAAAGTGCCAGCACCGCAGAGGAATAAAAATCAGATACCAGTATGCAGGCACTATAAAATTGGAGCTTGCAAATACGGTCGAGTAGGCACAAACTGTCCCTTCTCCCAACGTGCACCCAAGGACATGCTCGAAATACATGAGACATGGCCTGAACAGCCGAGTTGGGTGTAAAAAGGGGCAGCAATGTAAAAACTTTCATCAAGTGTTATGCAAATTCTCCCTGGAAAACAGGACTTGCACCATTCAGGACTGCAAATATCCCCACACCATAGGAACCAAAAGACCAAACAGAGAGCAACAACCTCCACCAGTACCATCCAATCAAGCCAGGGGACATCCATCCAGAAGAACCCCAATCAGAAGCCAGCGCAAAAACAAATCGCCAAGACAGGAGCCTGAAATGGAAAGCGCAGCTGTAGACATGAGGCAGAACACCCAGAGACCGGCCCACACCAATGATCCATTTTTTTTTCGGAAAACAGTCGAGAAACTAGCTGCCCAACAAGAACAGCTACAACAAATGATGTCAGTAGTGATGGGAAAAATAGACGGACAGGACAACTGGAAGAGGGCCTTCTGGAGCTACCATTAACCAAGATACTGACAGGTAACATCAGAGGGCTGTATCCAAGGTGTAATCAGAACAAAGTCCCCCTACTGCAAGAAATCGCTGCCACCGATAACATATCCCTACTCACCCTGACCGAAACTCACCTGCACAACGATATACTTGATGCAGAGGTGCGGATCCAAGACTTTGAAATATACCACACAGACCGTAGGGATAGAAGTCATGGTGGAGTAGCCATTTATATAAAGAATAAATTTGCAGTAGAAATCCTGGACAGCCACTCAAACGGGACATGTGAAATCCTCACCCTCTCCATCAAGGATCTCAATCTTGTTATAACGGCAGTATATAGGCCTCCAAACACCACACAAGAGCTTTTCAAGGATGTCGTGAACAAAATTATCCATACAGTAGACCACCTGCCAGCTCCCAGCACAGAATTCTTACTCCTTGGAGACTTCAATTTCCCACACATGAACTGGGAGACATTGGAAGTGGTGGGAGGAACGACTGGAGAAAAACAACAAACTAGGCTACTGGCATCTCTTATGCGGACAAAATTCCTAACCCAATTTATATCTGAACCAACAAGATGATCTAACATACTAGACCTAGTAGCTAGCAATAACCATGGGATTATGCACTCATACGAGCTCTACGAGACCACCATGTCGGACCACAAAATCTGCGAAGCGTCTCTCACACTAAATGCCTTGCTCAGTAAACCACAGCAAGGTCAGCAAGAAAAAACAGGAATGGCAAAATTAAACTTTTACCACAAAGACATTAAATGGACCGAAATCAAAGACAAATTAAAGATGGACTGGGCAACCAAAATTGCGGAAGACAGTGCTGCAAATATGCTCTCCAACTTCACCACAATTTGTGAAGAAATATGTAAAGCCAATGTCCCGACTAAAAGTACAGCTAAGAAAAAACACATCCCACGGGACCGTCGCATCCTTATGAGGAGGAGGAGCCTTTACAAAAGAAAATTGGCAAAAAATCCTCCACATCTCAAAGCCACCAACTTTCACAAGGCCCTCCAGGAGATAGAAAGCAAACTCCTAAAATCCCATGAAGACCAGAGGAAGAAGAGAGAAGAACTACAAGCAGTCTAGAACATAAACATATTTCTCTTGTAGGTAGTAGGGGTAGGCAGCCCCGCCCAGGGAAGTACTACCGCCAAGGTTTCGGGAGACTCAGGGAATAGCCTGAATTCCATTTTCTCTCCCAGGCCTTGGTAGCTGGATACATATCTTTCTGCCTCACACATCAGGGGTATCAGGAAAACCCTCTTTATATAACATACACATCCAACTTCACGAAATTGCCCTACATCGCTATCCTCTATCCATAAAACACTACTCTTCCCACTACATATCATACATGTAACACCATACACTTACCTAATAAATATGGCAGTACAATTGTTAAGAGCAAACCTAGTGGTCCCTCGGATATCCACCCCCGGCAGGGTTGGGTCATTGACACAGGGCCCTCCCGGTCGTCATCATGCGACTGTGTCAACAGCATTGCAACGTCCCAAAGCTGCTCGTCGGTGCAGCTTTTTCTTTAGTAATATAAGGGGACTTCACTCTAACATCAATTCTGTACACCAATTTCTTCAAGCAGAATCCCCTACTCTCCTTTTTTTGACAGAGACTCAAGTAACATCCACATCTGACACGTCTAGATTTAATTTTCCAGGTTATCAACTGCTCCAAAATTTCAGATCTAAAGGAGGTGTATGATGCTTTGCAAAATCTGAAATTGCCCTGGAGGAGGTTACTAGTTTCAATTGTCCCTATTTTGATTATTCTATATACAAATTCATTTCTGCTGGTAAATTTAAATACATATGTTGCATCTACCGTTCCCCAAATACTCCTCCAGAGCAAAGTCTTTTTGATTCTCTGTCCTCACAACTCAGTGTCCTCAACTTAAATGCTTCTTCTGAAATCACTGTGTTGGGTGATTTTAATGTCCATAATGTTGAATGGCTCACTCATTCAGCCAGGACTGATGATGCTGGTCTTGAATGTGAGCTATTTGCAGACTCATTTAATCTCACTCAACTAGTCAACCAACCCACCCGTGTACCAGATAATCCTAATCATAATTCCCACCTACTGGACTTATTTTTAACAACCAATTCAGAAAATTATGATGTTACAGTGAGGTCCCCGCTTGGATCTTCTGATCACTGTCTGATACAGGCCACCTGTCTATCACCTACCACACCTTCCCACTCTGAACCTGTTTTGGTGACTAAATGGCATTACGATAGGGCAGACTGGGAGGGTCTTCAAGGTTTCTTTATTGATATTCCCTGGACCTCTTGCTTTTCTAATGATGCACACTCCACCTTGAGCCACATGCAAGATTTTGTAAAAATTGGAATGGAAACTTTTATTCCTCATCAAAAGTACAATAAAAGATCTAATTCACCTAAATGGTTTGACCATAATTGTGCTAGAGTAACTGAACAAAAAGTAATAGCCTACAATGCATACACAAGATCAAAAACACATGAAGCCTTTAATTACTTTAGAAACATCAGAAATCATGCCAAAACTGTATTAAAGCTAACTAAATCAAACTTTCTCCACAAGCAGGCAAATAAACTTCTAAATAATCCAAATGATAACAAAATATTTTGGTCTACTCTTAACTCATTCAAATCCAACTTCACTACTGCTTCATCCATTCCACCATTAAAATCTCCGACTGGCAATCTTGTAAGTGACCCACAAGGTAAAGCTAACCTTCTTGCGGATATTTTCTCCACCAACTCAACCTTAGATGAAATAAATCAAGATGTCCCTGTACTTAATTTTAATTCGCCTGAAATTCCCTCACTTAAGATCCACACCAGACATGTCAAAACTATTTTGCAGAATCTCTCAGTAGATAAGGCTCCTGGTCCAGATGAAATTCCTCCAATAGTACTTAAGAATTGCTCCTTGGTGCTCGCTCCTGTATTGGCAAAATTTTTCCGTCTGTGTACTCATACCTCATGCTTCCCAGTACCCTGGAAAGAAGCAAACATCCATCCAGTTCCTAAAAAAGGTGCCTCTTCAGATCCATCAAACTACAGACCAATAGCTATAACTTCCACTCTTGGTAAAGTCTTTGAAAGTATATTAAATAATCACATAATTAAGCATCTTGAGAATAATAAATTAATCAGTGATAGGCAATATGGTTTTAGACGATGTCGATCAACTGCAGACATTCTTTGCCTTCTTATGCATCAAATCAACCAAGCTACAGACCAACATGGTGAAACACATACAATAGCACTGGATATATCAAAGGCATTTGATAGAGTCTGGCATCAATCCTTATTGTCGAAGATGTCACACTACGGCCTTGCATCATTAGTTCCACTAATTTCTTCTTATCTTCATAACAGAAAAATACATGTAATGGTAGATGGCCTTTATTCTCAATTTCACTCAATAAATGCTGGTGTTCCCCAGGGATCAGTTTTGGCCCCAACTCTGTTCCTCATTCATATCAATGATCTCATATCTACCACTCATAATCCAATACATTCCTACGCAGATGACTCAACACTCCACAGTTCCTTCACATTTACTAAATTCTTTCACCCAACCCGATCTTATAAATTCAAAAATAACCACTGCAATTTCTCTGAACCAGGACCTTTCTAGAATTAATGAATGGGGACAAAAGAATCTAGTTTCCTTTAATGCACAGAAAACCAAGTATATTCAATTTTCTAACCGACAGAATCTCACTGACTCCCATATATTTTTTAATGATGTAAATATTCCCACTTCCCCTAGTATTGACATTCTCGGTGTAACATTAACTACTAACTTGAGCTGGACACATTATGTTAGAAGCATTGCTAAGAATGCCTCTAAAAAACTGAGACTCCTGTACAGAGTTCGAGAATTCTTCACTGGCGAGCAGTTGGCCGTAATATATAAAAGTCATATGCATTCTCAGATGGATTACTGTTCACCTCTGTGGGGTGGAAGTGGAGTGGTTGCATTGAGGCAGTTGGACAAAATTCAAAATAAAGCTATTAGATTAATCAATAACCCTGCAATCATACAGGACCTTCCTACATTATCCATACGAAGAAACGTTGCATCCCTTGCATTATTCTACAGATATTTTCACAGCAATTGTTCCGAGGAACTTCCTTCAATTGTGCCTCCTCTCCACATCTTTCCCCGTAGAACTAGGGCAGCTGAGAGCGCCCATGAATTTACACTTTCTCCTCCACAATGCAGAACTTCTGCTTATCAGAATTCATTTATCCCCAGAGCTACTACTCTTTGGAATTCACTTCCCTCGAATTGCTTTCCACAAACTTACAATCTACAAAAGTTTTAATCCAGTTGTTACAAACATTTTATGAATGGAGGATGCCTTTAGGCACATGGACCTTTTTGTTTTATCTGTGTTTTCTCCTTCCTCCGTTCATTGTCTCTTTAAAAAAAAAAAAAAAAAAGCAGTAACTCTAAGTTTTTCTTCTCATATGCTAACAAAAAATCCAAAAACATATTGGCAGTAGGGCCATTAGAAGACGTTGATGGAAAACTGGTGGCCGACCCAGTGGAAATGGCAGACATTCTAAGGGCACAGTGTGAAAGTGTCTTCAGTCTTTCTAACCCCCACAAAACTGTGGACGACCCAGCGGCTTTCTTCGCAATGCAAGAGCCCTCTCCCTCACCAATACTGACCGACATAATCCCAGAAATTAATGAAATAATTCAAGCCATTGACGACATAGCAGCCGACTCAGCAACAGGTCCAGACGGGTTCAGTGCACAGCTTCTAAAAACCTGCAAAGCTGAACTGGCACTACCACTGCAACTAATCGCTGCCAAGTCCCTAGCTACCGGTACAGTTCCCACATCCCTGAAGGAAGGGGTAGTGAAACCTATTCACAAAGGGGGTAGCAAAGGACTGGCCAAAAACTATCGGCCCGTAGTGCTAACCTCGCATATAACAAAGATAATCGAGCGGGTCGTCAGAAAGCGAATAACTAAACACATGGAGGATATCGACGCTTTCAACGAGGGGCAGCACGGGTTTAGAAAGGGCTGGTCCTGTCTGTCGCAGCTACTTGCCCACCATGAGGCTCTACTAGAAGACATCAGTAAGGGCAAAAACGTCGACGTGATATACTTGGATTTCGCCAAGGTATTTGATAAAGTAGATCATTCGTTCTTCACAAGCTGAAAAATCTAGGTATAGGAGGAAACCTCGGCAAGTGGCTGCACAGCTTCTTAACCCATAGGGAACAGAGAGTATCGGTCCAAGGACACATACCTTTCGGACCCTAGCAAGGTAATAAGTGGTGTTCCGCAGGGGTCTGTACTAGGACCACTTCTGTTCCTTATCATGATAGGGGATATTGATCATGAACTCCAGCACTCCAAGGCCACCTCATTTGCAGATGACACAAGAGTAATGAGGAGGATAGAGACAGCTGACGATGTGGCCCTGCTACAAGAGGATCTGAATCGCCTTCTGGACTGGGCAGATTCCAACAACATGAGGATGAACGGCGAGAAATTTGAATTGCTAAGGTACGGCCCTCTACAAACCATCAAAGAGGGCATCAGCTACCAGGTCAATCAAGAAACCATCACTCCAAAAGAACATGTGCGGGACCTAGGAGTAATAATGAGTACCGATGGAACTTTTTCTCGCCACATCACCCAAACCACCGAGATAGCTAGGAGACTCACAGGATGGATCCTCAGGACCTTCCAAACTAGAGAGAGGGCCTGTATGCCGACACTCTGGAAGGCTCTGGTCCTCCCAAAGGTGGAATACTGCTGCCAGCTATGGACTCCCCACAAGACAGCTAGGTGACATCGTCAAGCTGAAGTCTCTACAGAGGACCTTCACCAGCAGAATCTGGGGTCTCCAACACATGAATTACTGGGAACGCCTGAAGGAGTTGCGACTCTACTCCCTTCAGAGACGACGAGAACGTTACCTAGTGATATACGTGTGGAAGACCCTAGAAGGGTCCATGGTACCTGACGTGGGACTATTCATCAACAACCACATTAGAAAAGGGCGGCTGTGCTACATCAAGAGGACCGAGGCTACCTCACGGAAAATAGCAACAGTCGCCCACAACAACATCAGCAAAAATGGGGCTCGTCTCTTCAATACTGTACCAAAGGCCGTCCGGGAACTGACGGGAGTCACGACCGACTCCTTCAAGCGTCAGCTGTGGACCGATGGCTGGCCACAGTACCAGACCAGCCCCCAACACCAGGATATCCCAGCACCGCATCCAACTCATTAGTAAATAGACGGAATGAGGGAGATGCAGAGCTGCCTGGCCACAGCGGAGGTCCACTTTAGCTGTGTCCACAGAGGACGGAATTCTACCAAGTATAACCAAGTATAGTGAGCCTGCAATTTAAGAGAAACCGACTTCGGCCGGGAAATTTATCTATCGAAAAATGTAAAAACTAAATTCTTGAAGGAGGATCCTTTTTTTGTTTTAGGCTTGATGGAGGTGTAGGGAGGAAACTTAAAACATAATTGTTAAGCCCTGTTTTTCTACAGGATTAACTTGGGTAATGTGAGTTCTAACTGACTGGGTATAGAAGGCTGCATGCACAAAACAAGGTATGAGGAATAGAGAACACAAAATAAGCACACGGTAACAAGACACACGATCACTTTTATTGATGTACACACTTCTATAGGTTTCTTGATGATGATTAATATGAAGCATAAGAAGATATGAATACTCGTACAAGACAAATGATAGAATTGAACAACACTAGCATTAAGTGGATCTGGATGGAGCCTAGTCTCCCACTTCCAACGTTCAGGTATTAATCTTCTGATCACTGGCTTTATTCACAAGTTTATATACTGGAGACCATAAATGGTACTTATAGATTCATATTCACTGTTAGATTTATTACTGGTAGCTCTGGTGCACAAGTAGTAGTTCACAGACTAGATTAGACACGCGTATTTTAGAGCACGGGAATTCTAGTAACCTCAGGGGGGTACTGATCTAAGTTTTATATTCTTGTATCAGAAACACATAGAACGCAAATTAGTGGGCGAACATCAGATATCACTAGGGTTTCACTTCTATGTAATAATATCTGGATATATGGGTAATTACGAGAGTTAATATCGCCTGTTAATTAATAAACACTGATATGCTTAGCACTTCCTAATTGAATGGTTATATATGCTAATGGAATGCTAATCTGAAGGACATGAGTAACTCTCTGTTTGCTAGTCATATGACTAACTTCTGTGGTGAGCATGATCTAATTATCTCTTCTCAGCTCATGCTCCCTCATAGTAGTTACACATGTGTCAGTGCAGCATGGGGCTCAACGTCTTGGCTAGATCATACCGTAGCTAGTGCTGATTTCCATGATATGATAACAAATATGGAAATTCAGTATACATATACAGATGAAGATCATATCCCATTGACCTTAACAGCTAGTTTGGAAAGAGCGCCAGAATTAACCCAGTCAAACAATAGTGTAAATCCAAAACTGCCATGGGGCGGGCTTGACGAGGAGGAGTGTGAGCAATTTTGCACTTTAACACACACTCTCCTTTCTGAGCTTGATCCTGGCAGTGAGGATGCCATTACCTGTGAAGACCCCAATTGTGTTAATGCTAGTCATCGAGAAGAAGTCAGCAAGCTGTACAATAATATTATATCTTGTCTTACTAAGGCTAGTGACATAGTATTTCACAAGCATAACAAAAATTACTCTTTTAACAAACCTGGGTGGAATGACCATGTTTCAGAACTATACCAGGCATCCCGAGATGCTCGTAGTGTATGGCTGGATCATAACAAACCGAGACAGGGACCCATTTTTGACATGTTCACCAGACTAAAGGCTAGATGCAAGTATGCAATCAGATATATAAAAAACAATGAAAATGTATTAAGAAGAGAAGCATTGGCCAAAAACTTTGCTAGCAAAGACACATTGGCCTTCTGGAAGGATATTAAAAAAATGCATAATAGCTGCACACCTCTACCCGTTAGTGTAGATGGGATCACTGGTACTAATAACATAGCCAATCTTTGGAAAACACATTACCAAACTTTGTTTAACTCTGTTGGGCACCAAGGAAATACCATTGCTGCTACAACAGAGTGTAACAAAGAAGAAAAATATGACACAATTAAAGTTACAAGTGAAAAAATCAAGGCTGCAATAAGTAGGCTAGATGCTAACAAATCCTGTGGTTTTGATGGTATATATGCTGAACATTTGAAGTACTCCTCCACTCTCCTCTTGGAGAAACTCAGCAGTTGCTTTACCAGCTTTCTAATCCATGGTTTCCTACCAGAATCTATGATGTCCGTTACCTTGATACCAGTAATTAAAGACAAGGCTGGCAAAATTACATCAAAAGACAACTATAGACCTATTGCCCTTGCCAGTATTGTAAGTAAGATACTAGAGTTAATCATTTTAGACAGAATCTCAGTGTATATCTCAACTAATAGTAATCAATTTGGTTTTAAAAAGAATCATGGTACGGACCAGTGCATCTACACTCTGAAGGAGCTAGTGGATGGGTACATCAAAATGAACAGCTCTATTTTTGCATGCTTTCTTGATGCTAGTAAGGCATTTGACAGAGTCTGCCACAATATCCTGTTTGATAAATTAGCAACAAGGGGAGTGCCATCCTATATACTGAGAATCTTGAAGTACTGGTACGCCAATCAAACATTTAATGTAAGATGGGGTAACATTATTTCGGATTCCTTTACAGTAACCAATGGAGTGAGACAGGGTAGTATTCTCTCACCTTACTTATTCAATGTATATTTGGATGAATTAAGTGATAAATTGAATAAAGAGCAGATTGGATGTTATGGTGGGAATAAAATCATCAACCATCTCATGTATGCTGATGATCTGGTCATTATTGCACCGTCTTCTGCGGGTCTGAGCAAACTTCTTGATATATGTGAATCTTTTGGTAGTAAACATTGTGTTAAATTCAACCCACTGAAAAGTGCTGTTCTTATATTTAGATCAAAATTACTGTATAAAAGTAAACTGCCAAATTTCTCACTCAATAATCAAATTATTCAAGAAGTAAACAAAATAAAATACCTGGGACACATTATCTCAAACGATTGCTCAGATGATGCAGATATCGGCCGTCAGCGCAGACAGCTATATTTACGTGGTAACACCATCTTGAGAAAATTCCACATGTGTAATTGGGAAACTAAAGTCACTTTGTTCCGGACATATTGTTCCTCTATGTACACGGCCCATTTGTGGTGGAAATATAAGAGAGCCACCATAAATGGTCTGTGTACATCCTATCATAATATACTCAAGATGTTCATTGGTCTCTCTAAATATGAAAGCACTAGTATGGTGTGCACACTGTTGGATGTGCAGTGCTGTCGGGCTGTCATCAGGAGACTGGTGTACAGCTTTTCGCAGCGACTGCAATCCTCCAGTAACACGCTGATTGTAGCTCTTTGGTCTAGTGATCATATCTATGAATCCCGTATTATATCTCACTGGCAGAAGCTGCTGCACACATAGTATGTACTGTAATGTAATATATAGGTCTAATTGAACTATGAGCAATGATCTGTGCAATAGGTGTTAACCAACATTGAGCAATAGCCTTAGTTAGCCTATCTGTGTTATATTGTGACAAAATGTGATATGTGCTCTATTCTGTAAATAGGCCTACTGTATTTTTTTATTTTATTGTGTCTTTATTAATATATCTTTGTGTATAATTATTATCTGTGCTCTGACGAGAAGTGTATGTGATATGGACCATTAGGTCGTACTGTATTTATACTGTATCTATCTTATGTGTCTGGAATAAAGAATTATTATTATTATTATTATTATATGAATTATACTGGGGCAAAGATATAGCCACTTCATAGAAATATTAATAAGTGAGTCTCTAAATAGCACTATAACACTGTAGCACTGATAGAGTGAATCTTGGGTAGTATTTGATTGGTCTGGTCCTGGTTATCTTGCGTCCGTGATGTTGGGGGCTAACGACTGGTTCCGCGGCCGTCCAGATGGTCCATATGTAGAAAGTTATCAAGACGGATCTCTTAGAGATCGTTGCTGGTTACACTCTTATATATACCTCTGGTTTCTAGACCTGAATCACAGATATTAGGATCTTCCTGTCAATCTGGATCGGAATTAACGCCAAGCGCATCTCACGTCGATCGCTCAGCTTCCCGGTCTGTATGAAGGTTATAAGGTGTACGCAGATTTCTTTTACGTGGACAGATCCTTCTATCTAAATCTGCCACGGAGTCTGCAGGCTCTGGAACTCAATTCTCAGGAACAAACAATGATAGAGCTAGAGGTCAACACAAGGGACCAGCCACTGTTTGGTGTCTATCTTTCAACTGATTTTACTGGGGGCTGGAGCTCGGTTTATAGGTTCGGTTTTGGACCCTGTAGGCAATAGGGATCTCGAGTTTTGATGGACTTATTTGAGCTCTCAATTGATACAGGAACTAGGTAAGGTGGTGATTACTGTTGTTGTTGTTGTTGTTGTTGTTGTTCCCTAAGCTGCCTGGCCGAACAGCCCCAAGGCCCCGAGTAAGGCCAAGGCCATAAACGAGCGCCCCCACAGAACCCTCCCTGCCGACCACAATAAAGCCTGGGTGACCGAAGCCACTCCATGGCGGGGAGCTGAGAGGGTGCGTAAACGCCCGGGAAACCAAAGCCCCACCCAGGGCCCTGTGCCCCTCAGCAATTATGAAGAGAAAGTTGAGGGGCAAAGGAATAATGTGACGCTTTAGCTTCCAATCTTGGTAGATTGGGAGGTCAATCCACGGAAGAGACGCCGTCACTTGAGATTTAGAAAATATATAAGTAAAAGGAACAGTGAGAGTAAGCTATGATCAGAGCAGAGATCGCTCAGGTGGTGATTACTGTTGTGGCACATGGCTGTATGGAGCCTTCATAATGTGATATAACTGAGCCTTAGTGAGAGGTACTATTTTGGCTATACTGGAAGTATTTAGGGGAGAGAGACTGGATCTACTTTGCGAGGAGGTTTGGGACATCTTTGATAGGAGCGTCTCTCTTAGATTGTTCAGTCTTCATTCTATGGTATAGCTGAGGTGCTAATTTGGTTATCGGAGTATGCAGGAAAGGTTAATGGGTTATTGTGGGTTAATAGAGGTTAGTAAGGGTGTTAGTCATACATGGTTAGTTCATTGATAGGAAGAATTCCTGTGCTACCTGGCAATGACCCGGAAGTCAAAACAGGAGTCAGGTGTACCTCCGCAGGGGTAGGGGTCTCCCTCCTCGGGTGGGTGAAAGGGGTAGGCGCGCGTCCTCTCTCTGTGATGGTCGTCTGGGCGGCTGTGGCTGGGGGCTTGCCATATTACAAGTGTTTGTAATAACCCTCTGTTTATGAGACAGATGTGGGTGTTCGTAATACCAAAACCGAAGGTGCCTTGATCAGCTGGTTTAATTGGTTGGGTTGTTAATTGCATGGTTTGTTGGATGTGGTGGAGACTGGGTTGCTAACTCTGCCACATTTATCTGGAAGTATGGCAATAGAGGTTAGTCACTGGCGAGGCGGCTAGCCTCGCACTGACGATCATTTGGTACAGGGTTGTGAATGGGTTGTGAGGGAATAGATGGCATGCAAAGGGTTAGTAAAGTTCTAATGGTGTTCCTTCCTACTGGGGGAAGGTAGGCTGGATAGGAGTATATATACAATAGGTTTGAGAATGTTAGTAATGGAAAAGTTAAGGATATTCAGGGGGTCAGGAGGGAGTCGAGGAGCGTGGGGGGTTAACGAGAGGGAGAGGGTTAAGGGGGGCTACGTGGAAGGTCTCTGGGCGTAGGGGTGGCATTAGGCTACAGTTGGTATCTTAGACTGGGGGTTAACGACAGGGAAGGTAGGTTAATCAAACGCTACCGGGAGATGAGCAATAGGTGGTGGTATATGAGTCTGGAAATTATAGAATCATGTGGACTGTGGGAAAGATGAGGTTAGCTGTAGGTGTGTGCTTGACTGTGGATAAAAGTAGAGAAAAACATAGTGTATTATTACTCGTCAATACGATGGGTTATGGACACTATTAGTTGACACGATTTCTTGCTGATCTAGTTGTCCCTGGGAACTGCGTTTTCTATGAAATATATACCAAAGAAAGCGGCTGTTCGTAGGGGTATCTTCGTTATTGTTTCGTGGTAGATATGCGTCGAGACAATGGTAAAAGAGGGTTATCTATACAATCTCTGGTTGGGGTAAGAATTAGAGTTACTGCATGGTTGCTAACATCTTCAGTCATTATCTCTGTCTAGGTCTTACAGGAATAATGGTTATATATACAATGGTGTACCCCGGGTATCATCGTGTACTTAATCTAGGGGGGGGGGGGGGGTTCTTACATAAGATCCCTGGATGAACATAGAATAGAATTGGGCAATACAGGAACAATGGAATTTCCTATACCATCTCGTCTGTGCAGGAATATAGTTACTGGATTGCTTCGCGGCATCTTCAGTCGTGAGATCTGGCAAGATAGGGCAGGCATAATGGTTGCACGATGGTGTACCCGTGGGTATTATAGTTTCTTATCAATTATGACATGGGGGTTAACATATTACTTCTCGGATGGAAGAACATACATAGATTTATGGGAGCGGTTTGTCTTCAGAAACTTAGTCTGGCAAGACAAGGTATTTTAGGGTATGTTGATATTGATATCTTAACTTAGGGACAGGGCATGGGTGTATTAAATTAAGGTGTATTCATGTTCATCTCGCCCCTTTACTCCTCGCATTTCTGTAAATGAAGAGGAGTTGGGACAAGAGGAAGAAATGGAGGAAATGCACACCGAAGGTATAGCCCATATCATGACCTCAGACGATACCGAGGAAACCCTGGAGGAGGTAGATACCGACTCCCAGGATTTTTAAAGTATCCCCCGCCCACGATGGCCTCGGCGGGGGACACCATAACTGATCGCACTGCCCCCATTTACTACATGGCCAAAATCAAGGACATTCCTGTCCGCTTGTTAATCGACACGGGAGCTGCTAAGTCATGTTTGTTCAAGTCTTATTATGATCAACACCACCGACTATTTGGCCCCTTGTTACCTACCAAATCAGAACTAATCTCAGCTGCTGATACCTACTTAAATCTCCTAGGAGACACATTGCCCCTGTCAGTAACTACTCCTACCCCCCATGCCCGTTGTTATCACTCGTTCACAGTATATTCCTCCCACTGTAAACATTACGATGGTTTCCTTGGACTTGACCTCCTTCAAAAACTCCAGGCCCAGGTTGACTGCGGCCAGAGGCTGATCTCATTCAAAAAAAAAATCCAACCCAAAGCCTCTGACAAACCAATCACGCAAAAACCAGTTCACAAAAAGAAAAAAACACCTCCACCCTCAACAAACTCTGAGTCAAGATTACCAAGTTGCAGCTAGCACTAAGGTAACTCCTAACCCCCCCCCCCCCCCCGCCTGCCCCGAGTTCTCTCAAAATATCACTCATTCCGTTGAAAAAATGCCTCAACAAACGAAAGAAGACAAGTCCAAGCAACTCAATGATGTAAACCCCCCCATTTCTCCTAACTCTGTCCAGGATCAATCCTCCCATATTTCCAGGACAGACTCTTATGTATGTAAAAAACATTCTACCAAATATTTATGTACACATGTTTCCAGGGAAAATGCCGACCTATGTACCCAACAATGTTTTCCCCATGCCCCCAGAAATGCTCAGCTATTCCACAACCAACAAAATTTCCCTTGTGACAGCTTTCCGTCAGTAGCTCCCTTCCACCCCCACACAATTCACAACCCTAAAAAACTTCAAAACCCCACACTTGACTCACCCCCTCATGACAGACAAACCCACCAATACCATAATAACCTCTAAACAAACCGTCACTGCCACCGACAAAACTCCCCAAATTCGTCCTTTTAACAACCACAAATCAGTACATCAGTCCTCCACCAATAACCCATGTTCTATACCTAACTCTTCCCCCACCAACCCTCCGCAGTCCCACCAACAAATTCCGTTTTCTAAATCACTCACACCTCACCACTCTGATCCTCCCACACGCGCCGTTAATCCCCCCCTCACGGGTGACCCCCACCAAAGTGATTCCCCCCCCCCCCCCTCATGCGTACCAAGCACCTGCTCACCAGTCGGTCCCCCACCATCATTAGCCCAGCTGTAGTTCAAGATAAATGTCCAAATTCCCCCCCGCCATCAAAAATGGGTTAACCTTCGACCCATACCCCAAACTCACATGATATTTTCCCCCACTATCACGTCCACCAACCCCAATCGTTGCCTCCTACAACCCGCCATCATTTCCGCTCGCATAAACCACATTCTAGTGGCCAATATCTCTGAAGAATCCCTGACATTACCAAAAGGCCTCATCATAGGAGACCTCGAAACATTTGATGACCTCCCCATAGATTCCAATGAAACCCCTACCAGTCTCAAATTACCCCCTCTCCCTGACACATTATCCGACCACCAAAAACACAGCATGTACGAACTATTGCTAGAGTTCAGTGACGTATTTGCCCAACAACCCACTGAAATAGGACAGACCGATGTTGAACAACACATCATTAACACCACAGGCCCCCCCCCCCATAACACAACCATCCTGTAGAAAAAATCCCATACAATGCCAGGAAGAGGAACGCCAAGTCCAAGACATGTTAGAGGCCGGAATTGCTACCCCGTCCATCAGCCCCTGGTCTTCCCCTGTTGTCCTAGTAAAAAAGAAAGATGGGTCAACCCGTTTTTGCGTAGATTACAGGAGATTGAATGACGTAACCATTAAGGACGCTACGCCATTACCCAGGATAGACGATTCCCTTGACTCCCTATACGGATCCAGATGGTTCACTACCCTCGACTTGCAAGCAGGGTATTGGCAAGTGCCCATCAAGGCAGAGGACCAAGAAAAAACAGCATTCTCCACTAGTGGTGGCCACCACTACGAATTTAACGTCCTACCTTTTGGCCTCTGCAATGGACCCGCCACTTTCTCCCGTTTGATGGAAGCAGTATTACATGGCCTTACCTGGGAAACCTGCCTAGCGTATCTAGACGATAGCATTGTGTACTCACAAACCTGGGAAGAACACCTCCTCAGGTTGAAACAAGTTCTTCAAAGAATCCGAGCCGCCGGGCTGAAATTGAAACCCTCAAAATGCGAGATTGCATGAAATAAGGTAGATTTCCTCGGCCACGTAATATCTGAACATGGCATTGCACCAGACCCCAAGAAACTTCAAGCCATACAAAACCAACCACCACCCACCACCGTTAAAGGAGTACGTTCTTTTCTAGGTTTAGCCACATACTACAGACGTTTCGTCCCACACTTTGCCGCAATAGCCAGACCCCTCCACCAACTCACCCACAAGGACACCACATTCACCTGGACACCTGAAAGAGACCTCGCTTTTAACACTTTGAAACAAAAGCTGATCCAAGCCCCTATTGTCGCTTTCCCTGATTACCATAAACCTTTCCGTCTTTATACCGACGTATCTCTGTACGCCATTGGTGCAGTTTTAGCTCAAGTAAGAGACGGAGAGGAACATGTGATAGCGTATGCCAGCTCCACACTCAACCAAGCCCAACAGAATTATGCAGCCACCAAGAGAGAGTGCCTAGGGATCATTTGGGCACTCAACCACTTCAGGTCATTTGTGTTGGGCGCGAAACTAGATATAATAACCGACCATCAATCTTTGCAATGGTTGCGTAGGTGCGAAACCAACTCAGCCATCTTGGTACGCTGGAGAGAGACACTAGAGGACTACGATTTTACAATACAGTATCGTCCAGGTAAACTTCACACCAATGCAGACGCCCTGTCACGTTTGCCAGTACCGAAAGACCCCCCCACCAACCTAGCCGCCTTACAAAACACTGAGCTCTTACATACCCCCATCAACCAACATAATTCCCCCCCCCCCCCCCCCCCCCGCCCCCTCACTAATTCAATCTTGGGAAACAAGGATCAGACCACCCTGGATACCGTTAAATATCTTCAAGAAACTGACTCGCTGGGGAGATCAACTTGCCACAGACTCCGGTCACATAGTCCTAGACCCCACTATTGCCCACGACTACATGATTGCCATCCACGAGGGAAACCGCATACACCTTGGACAAAAGAAAATTTTAAAAATCTTTGCGGATCAGTACTGGACCCCCAACCCCTCCAAGATTGCACAACGCGTGACAGAATCCTGCAAACCTTGTTTATTGGGGAAGGATAGATCACGCACCCCAGGCCCAGCTGGTACCATTTCTGCCAACAAACCATTCCAAGTCCTATCCCTCGACATCATGGGCCTATTTCCTTCTTACGCTGGCAACCGCTATATCGTCACATTTGTTGACGTATATTCAAAAATTTTAATAGCCTGCCCAGTTAAAGACCACACAGCCACCACAGTCGCCGCACTGCTTGCCACAGAAGTGTTCCCTATATTCGGCCTTCCCCTTGCTCTTCTATCCGACAATGCCCCCGAATTTAGTGGACACGTTTGGCACCAGTTCACCCAACAATGCGGTATTAAGATCAAACACTCATCCCCGTACTGGCCTCAAGGAAATGCTATATGCAAACGCAGCCATCGCACGATCAACAACCAGTTACGTACCAAAATGATTGCTCTTAACACTTCAGACTGGCCATCACAGATAAAAATGATACAATGGGGCATGAACACCTGTCCCCGAGAAGACGGTATTTCACCTCATGAACGTGTTTACGGCGTACCCCCCCGGTTACTGCCGTTCCACCATCACGCTCACCTCCCCTCCAACACCTCCACAATTGACCCATTGCAACATCTGCAAAACACCCTCCATACCGCCCAAACCTGTCAAAACACCAAAAATTATAACCCCGATGATAAAAACCCTTTCGCCATCCATGACACCGTAATGGTAGCCAACCTCCCTGTCACCAACAAATTAGGCCCTCGCTATGTCGGACCCTAGACCATCATCAAAGTCCCAAATGCCTATCAAGTCATCATTGATTATCACGGCGTGACTCGCACGTTCAGAAATAGATTCGTCCGAGCATTTAAACCTCTAAAACCACAAGACATTACCCCACCCCACACGTCCGACCCTGAATTGAACACCCCTACTACCCCTCCCACTCAGGCTATAAATGTTCCCCTACAAACCCCTAAAGGCCTAAACCCTCCAGCACAGAACCTGCTGATCATTCCTCAACATACCCCACAAACTAACCTCCACAAACCCCAAGCCCCCACTATCACACCTTCCTCCACCATGACAAATTCCTTCACTTCTGATAGTCAAGTACCTCCCCAAAATATCAAAGTACGAAAAACTCCACCCACAACCCCGACCACAACAGAAACCCTCCCGTCTAGCCCTGAAGTACCTCCACCAGGCACCACAGTAAGAAAACCACCACCCCCACCTAAAACCAAGTACACGCCCAACCGCACCACACAATCTACCCGTCACCTCACGCTACAACTTACGCCCACGACTGAAATCCTTTAAACCCTCCAGAAAACACACCCTGATAACAAAGTTCTGTAGAGCTGCCAGACCACTATCCTCCTCCTCCTCTTCTTCTTCGTCGAATTCTCCTCCACAAAGGGAAAGAAGACGAATAATCACAAGCAAACACCACCCCTCTAACTATATTCCAAAAATAACCACCCCCACCCTCCCACGAAAGCAAATACCTTCCCCTTCAACCTCATCCCCTCTCAACCCCCACCTCATCACCCCCAATGGCCTTCTAGATCTGCCCCCCCCCCCCCCCCCAAACTCCCACAAAACCACCTATTTCCACCACCATCAAATCACCAACCCCACCAAAGAACACACCCAACACACTTTCCTACCCCCAACCCTCCCAATTAAACCTCCACTCACTACCCACTCGTCTACCCCCCCCTCCCCCCCCCTCCCCCGCATCCACCCCTTTCCCCTCCACTATCCCTGCGACCCCACCCACGCATCAACCAACCTCATCATCTCATAAAACCCCCAACCAACCTCCCCCTAAAGACTACCCTATGCCAACGACCAACCCCTCCTCACCCACCACGTCTACCACACAAGTAACTCCCAACCAAAGCCCCTCCAAAATGACGTACCCGACCTCCACACCCCCACTTAAATCCCCCCACAAAGTCGCCCCTCCGAGAACCCCCATCAATACCCCCACCCAATCCTCTCCCATTCCTCCTACCACCCTCACTCGACAAAAACCTCCACACGCATCTACCTCTCAAATTAACCCCTACATCACCCCCACTAAATGTCCTCCACCTGTAAAACGTTCTTCCCCTCAATATAAAACATCGTCGAGCGACTCAAGTCCCACTACAAAAATCTACCTTCCCACCAGAACCTCCAAAGGTAGAATCATCAACAGACCCATCAGATTTGAAGACAGTTATGTAAAAACAAAACCCCTTTCTTCCACTAAAAGCCCAAGCCACACAACACACACACCCCTCTTTCTCACACACCTCCATCACGCACCTTACCTAAACCAATATTGCACATTGCCTCCATATATTTTCCCAGCCTGCAACACCACCCAAGACAACCCCAAAAACCCCAGACTCATATCCCCCCTTCACCCCCAGCTCCGCCTTCACGCGTTAATCCCTCCCCTTCAGTTGTTAATCCCTTCACCACACTGAAGAGGCCTCCTGTCAGTCCCACACACCTCACTCAATACCTGACCTCCACCATGAACACATCCACACCATTCGTCACTCCCGTCCCTACCCCCACTGAGGACGAATGCACACCGTTCATAAGACGTATTAAATTAAAAACGTCCACAGGACGCTTAGCCCGTCTACAACGGCCACATCAAGCCCGGGCAGCCGCCCTCCACAACACCGAAGACACATTCCTACAGGTCTACATAGACCTGCACAAGAAACCTGACCCTCGCTCTCTTGCCTGGTGGGACCTTCTACACATCCTCCAAATGACCCACCATGACTATACTTCTCTTTACTTCACCCTTGAGGCTCGAGGACGAGCCTACAACGAAAGAGAGGGAAGTAAATGCCCCAGAACGAGAAGCCCACCACGGAAGCCACGAGCGAGAACAACAAAGAAACGGGAACAGAAACACCCGAAGGAAAGGACCAGGTGAGAGCAGACGCCCCATAGATCAGCGTGAGAGAAGAAAGAAGGAGAGAAGGCACCAAGCCAACCAGTTCAGACAGGCCGAAGCCCGCAGGGCTAAGCAGCTCCAAACCACACCTGCCTATCGCTTTTAACCACTGACCCTTCCCCCACCTCGCGTATCCACTACCCCTCGTGTCCTACACCTCTTACCCGCCAGACTCTACCTTCTTTCTTCTCTCACGCTGATCTATGGGGCGTCTGCTCTCACCTGGTCCTTTCGTTCTGTGGGCCTTTCCTTCGGGTGTTTCTGTTCCCGTTTCTTTGTTGTTCTCGCTCGTGGCTTCCGTGGTGGGCTTCTCGTTCTGGGGCATTTTAATAATAGATACATAAATGAGCAAATAAATACGTCCATCCCCCCTTAACCCATTGGTTGCAGGTGACGTTCCGGAACGCATAGGCAATTTACAGCAATTTCCAGGCTATAAAAGCCTGTAAAAAACGTAAAAATCGAGTGTCAGTGGGCGGGAGCGTGAGGGACCCACCTCCGATCCTCAGAGCAGCGAGCCGTTCACTGAGGGAGACTGTGTCTCGCGCAGGTGTCTCACAACGGAAGGCGTTGAATGTAGCTCTAAAACATGACGTCACTCACCATCTGCGCATGCGTGAGAATCTAGGCCCCCTTGGCCCCGCCCCTCACCTCCGTGGCGTTTAAATATACCCTTCAAACCGTACCACCCAAATCTCTCCATAGCTCACTCGGTAGAACGCCCGCCCGTCACTGAGGAAACCAGCGATCGATCCCACTCGTATTTGGTATATTTTTTATTGTTTTATTTCGTTATATTTGTTATTTTGGTTATTTTTGTTATATTTTAGGGTTGGGTTAGGTTAGGTTAGGTTAGGTTAATCTAATCTAATCTAATCCAATATAATCGTTGTACATTTGAGATGCGGGGCCTAGACTCTCACGCATGTGCTGATGGTGAGTGATGTCATGTTTTAGAGCTACATTCAGGGAGGCTATGTACGTAGCTCTAAAACATGACATCACTCACCATCTGCGCATGCGTGAGAATCTTGGCCCAGCCCCTCAAATGTACAACTATTATATTAGATTAGATTAGATTATCCTAACCTAACCTAACCCTATCCTAAAATATAACAAAAATAATCAAAATAACAAATATAACGAAATAAACAAATAAAAAATATATCAAAGAAGAGTGGGATCGATCCCTGGTTTCCTCAGTGACGGGCGGGTGCCATACCGAGTGAGCTACGGAGAGATCTGGGTGACATGGTTTGAAGGGTATATTTAAACGCATCGGAGGTGAGGGGCGGGGCCAAGGGGGCCTAGATTCTCACGCATGCGCAGATGGTGAGTGACGTCATGTTTTAGAGCTACGTACATCGCCTCCCTACATTCAACGCCGGGTAACGTATACCGAGGAATAAAAATAGGATGTGTAAACATAAATGGGATGAATAGAGGGAAAATACAAGACATTGAAGAGGTATGGAGTGAGTGGGAAATGGAAATGATAGGAATAACAGAAACACACCTTAGGGGAGAGACAAAATGGGAAGGGGATAATATACGCTCATTGGGAGAGGGAGGGAGAAATCAGAAAAGAAAGGGGGAGGGGTAGGGTTAATGATTAGGAACAACTCAAAATGGAAAATAGAGAAACTAAAGGGTGGAGAATCAAAGGAAATGGAGGATATAATGGGAGTGACGCTAGCGAGGATGAATAATGGAAGGGAAAAAAATAACAGCAATAATAGGGTACTTCACGGTGGAAGGGGGGAGAAGGGAACGTGAAGAAAACAGAATCAAGTACCAAGGAATACAGGAAATGATAAGGGGTAGGGAGGAAGAGGAGATAATTATAATGGGAGACATGAATGCACATATAGGGATACTAGGGGAGAGGATAAATGGGAATGGAGAAGCCTTGATCCAATTTGCGGAAGAAAATGACATGGAAATACTGAACCAAACAATGGGAGAGGGGAAGGCGACATGGGTAAGACACGGAGAAGGCCAAAGATCGGCGATAGACTTCATACTAGCGAATGGAAGAGCAAGGGAAGAGATCCAAAACATGTGGATAGATGAAGAAAATGAAGTAGGGATACAAAGCGACCACAGACTCATGGTGATAAACTACACAAAGGAATGGAAAAGCAAAGGAAACACGAGATGGAAGATTAATAGATGGAATCTAAAAAGTGAAAGATGGGTAGAATACAGAGGTTACCTGGAAGAAATAGGGGAAAGAAGAGAGGAGAGCATAGAAGAAATGGACGGAGAGTTGATGATGGACATAAATAGAGCGGCAGAAAGGAGTATAGGAAGAATAAGAAGATGGACAGGAAAAAGAAAACAAAAACCATGGTGGAATGGGTAAATAAAACAAGCAAGAAGTGAAAGAAGGGATGCGAACAGAGAAAGGGGAAGGATGATAGAGAGAAATAGGAGGGAAGGCAGAGAGAGGGAACGAGAAGAAAGACAAGCGGTGAGGGCATACGAGGAGAAAAGGAAGGTAAAAATACTAATACAAGAGGCAATGATAAAACACGAGAAAGAAGAAGTAGAAAAGATCAGAAGCAAGGGGAAAGAGGGCCAAAAGGAGTGGTATAGGATGTTAAGAGGTGAGACCGGTAGAGAGGAAGAAAGCGTGGCTGTGGGAGATAGAATAATAAAGACAGAAGAAGAAATAAAGATTGAAATAAAGCGATACTGGGAGGAAATAGGGGGAGTAAATGAACAAGGGGAGGGGAGGGAATGGAACTTGGAAATGAGAGAGAGAGAGAAGGCTACCAGAACAGGATAAGATGGAAATGGAAAGGGAGCTCACAAAAGAAGAAGAAAGAAGGGGGATAAAAACACAAAAAAAGGAAAAGGCGACCGGCCCGGATGGGATACCAAATGAAATGTACATAGAGGGGGGGGGGGGGGGAGGGGGGAGAGGGAAGAAATGGCAAGAAGGCTGAAGAAAATGTTTAATGAGGTAATGGGAAATGAGAGAGTACCAGAAAGATGGAATGAAGCGAGAGTAACACTATTGCACAAGGGAGGGTACAAGAGTAAGAAGGAAATGAAAAGCTACAGGCCAGTGACAGTGACAAACACAATAGGGAAACTCTTCTGCGGGATATTGAAGGAAAGGATGAAAAGAGCCATAGAGGGAAACGGAATAATAAGTGATGAGCAAAATGGGTTCAGAAGAGACAGGAGGGGGACATAATATCTATATACTAAGCGAAGTGATGGGGAAAATGAAAAGAGAAAAAAAAATGGGTTACTGTGCATTCCTGGATATAGAGAAAGCCTATGATAGAGTAAACAGGGAACTGCTGTGGAAAATAATGGCAAGGAGTGGAATACCAGAAAAGTATATAAACATCATAACATCGATGTACCAAGGAACAAAAGCGAAGTACGCGCTAGGAAATATAGAAACGGGATGGGTAGAAAGCAAGAGGGGGGTAAGGCAGGGGTGCGTATTATCGCCGTTATTATTTGCGTTATATATGGAAGAAATGACACAGAGGATAAAAAGAGTGGGGGAGGGGATTCAGATAAACAAGGAAAGACTGGGGGTACTGCTGTTTGCTGACGACGTAGTTCTGATGGCAGAAACGGGAGGAGGGTTGCAGATACTACTAGAGGAAGCAACGAGATTCGGGGAGGAACTTGAAGTAAGATTTAGTAAAGAAAAGAGCCAGGTGATGAAAATGAATGGAGAGCTTCAAGAGGACGAGGAATGGACACTGGAAGGAAACAGAATGAAGAAGACAAGGGAGTATAAATATCTGGGGGTAACGATTACGGAGAAAGGGTTTGAGAAGGCGAAAAGTGAAAAGGTTGGACAAATGCAACAATGGAATGGGAGACTATGGAGCGCGACAAGGCTAAGAGCGAATAGCTATGAAATAGTGCGAGAGCTGTGGAAAGGATTAGGAGTACCTGCAATAATGTACGGCTTAGAGGCGGTAGAAACAACAGAGGCGGAAACGAAGAAATTAGAAACGGTATAGAATAAAATCGGGAGGACAGGATTGAGGGCAAATAAATACGTAGCACAAGAAGCAATCCGAGGGGAGATGGGGTGGAGTACATTTGAGGAAAGGATTGGGAAAGAGAAAGGGAAGTACAAAGTGAGGCTAGAGGGGATCGAGGAAGATAGGTGGCCGGGGAAGGTATACAGATGGGCGAGCGAGCAGAGTAAATGGAACAGAGAGTGCAAAAAAAGATTGGGGAGGATAAATATAAAACAGGACCGGGTGGGAGGGGAATTTAGAAAACGAAATGAGAGAGAGGAGTGGGTCATACTAGAAAATGGGAGGGGATGTGTCAGAGAGATAGAGAAAGGGATAAAGGAGGAGGGGAGAAGAAAGTGGAGGGAGGGGGTAGAAAATAAAGCCACGCTGGCATATTATAGAGAGAAGGAAAAACCAGCTAGAGAACTATTCTATGATGGAGGATGGGGATCGAAACTACTATTTAAAGCAAGAACAGGATCGCTAGAGACGAATGAGGGAACAAGGAGATGGAATGGAATGGGACCGCACTGCAATCAATGTGAAATGGGAGGAGACCCAATAGTGGAGGATGTAGAACACATAGTAACGGAATGTACAAGATATAATGAGGAGAGAGAGGAGTTGGAGAGGTACATGAGGAATAGAGATGGGGAGAGGGGGTGGGAGGAGATTAAGCAGAGAGAAGATAGAGGGGTAGGGGCGCTATTGGGGTTAACACAGGAGATGGAAACACAAGACATGGAGATGGTGAAGAGGATGTTGGAGAAAATGTGGAGGAAGATAAATGGGGGGGGGGGAGCGGAGGTGAGGGGGAGGAAGTGAGGGGGGCGGGGGGGGGGTTTATAGCAAAAAAAAAAAAAAAAAATGTCTCTTAAACTGTCCTTCTACTCTAAACTTTCCCTCCTACTAACGTTTCTGAGCCAGTACAGATACAAAGGTCAGCCCTGTGGATCTGCACGGTCTGCGGACGGAAAAAGAAGAAGAAGGGTTCTAAAGAAGAAGAAGAAGAAGAAGAAGCTCCCCCTCACAACAGTGTTGCCGAGCGAGCGAGAGCTAATAATTAGCAGTTTTCCCGCATGTCTATGGCAACGCTGCGGGTGAACCCGGCCACCTACGAAGCTCGTTCTGTTCCTTTTGAAGCTATTTTCGCCTAGTTTTCGGCAGAATACAGTTCATTTAATGCAGATGCTTGATTAATCATTCAGAAGTGCCTGAATATGCTCTAAATAGCCCAAATATGCCCGCAGCGTAAGTGTTAAAACCCTTACAAGAGACGATGACGCATTTCTCTTAATTTGTTTCCTTGGTTTTATTGGACGATATTATTCATATTTTGAAGGGTATATGGAAGTCAGGGTTAGTTGAGATAGTCTTTACCCTTATGATTCCCACAGATACTTCCTAAACTGTATTAAATCATCTATTGATAGCCATAATTAACTGTCAAAATTCGTCACAATCTTCAAAGGGTTAAATAATCAAGGTTATGGAAGAGGTATATAAAATAATTTGAGTATACTGATGGCGATTTACCTTTCTAGCTTATATTTCCATCAGTATATCTTGAAATGGTTAGATTATTATCTATCTATCTATCTATCTATTGCCTGACGCCGTGATCCCCGAAGGGGTGGCCACGAACAAACCGCCCCCATGCACCTCTGTCCCCAGTCAGTCGACGCCCCTCCCCCCAACCAGCACCACCTTCGTTCATGTACTTCCTCACTCCATCCTTCCACCTCATATTCGGTCTACCTCTCCCCCTCTGTCCCTCCACCTCGCTCTCATACACCCTCTTAGTCATTCTCTCGCTTTCCATACGTTCCATATGGCCGAACCATCTCAAGTTGTTCCTTTTCACACTTTCCAGCACATCTACCTCCACACCACACCTCCTTCTTACTTCCTCATTAGTCTGTCTATCCCTCCATGTAACTCCGCACGCACTCCTTAAGTAATTCATTTCCACTGCTCTCACTCTTGGTCTGAGTCTCTCAACCAACGTCCATGCTTCGCTTCCGTAAGTCAGTGTCGGGATTACCACACTGTCATGCAAGGACTTCTTCACTTTCATACTGACCACCCTATTTCTTGTTACTGCTTTTAGCGTTCCTACAACCCTCTTCCCCTGTTGTACCCTCTCCCGCACCTCTTCATCCATAGTCCCATCTTTACTCAACACACTGCCCAGATACTTAAAAGAGTTGACGATCTCCATAGCCTGACCGTTCAGCTTCACCTCACACTCTGTGACTTCACCCCTTTCGAAGACCATAACCTTGCTCTTCCCCGTATTTACCTTCAAATTCCGTTTTTCGCACACTGTTCCAAACTCATTTACCAGACCCTGCAACTCCCATTCATTATCACTCATCAGAACTGTATCATCCGCAAACAGCAGTATAGGTAGCTTCCACTCAATTCCCTCCCTTTTCAGCGATACACCAACATCCACTGCTCTTGATAGTATTTCTTTCATGACTCCATCCATATATACAGTAAACAACCACGGGGACATCACACACCCCTGTTTCAAACCAACATTCAGGTCAAAGAACTCGCTCTGCTCACTCTCCACACGTACTGCCGCCTTTGCACCCTCATACATGCTCTTCACTGCTTTCAGCAACTTGCCCTCTACTCCGTATATTCTAAGTACTTTCCACAAACCTTCTCTATCCACTCTGTCATAGGCCTTCTCCAAGTCCATAAAGGCAACATACACCTTTTGTTTCTTCTCCAGATACTTCTCCACAACACAATTCAGGGTAAAAATCTGATCTACACATCCTCTTCCCTTCCTAAAACCTCCCTGCTCGTCGCCTATCCATTTCTCCGTTCTCACTCTCACTCTCTTAATCACTACCCTACTGTATACCTTCCCTACTACGCTTAGAAGACATATTCCTCGGTGGTTACCACACACTCCTCTTTCCCCTTTGCCCTTATATAGGGGGACTATTATGCCAGTCTTCCACTCATCGGGTGCACTCCCCTTCTCCCATGCTAGTTTGCACATTTTCCAGATTATTATGAACTATATATTCTATATTATTTATTTTTACTTTATTTACTCTTTCCTTTACCATTAGTAAGTCTTTATATGGTTAGATTATGGACTTAAATTTTACTATTTTCCTTCCTATTATTGTATGCTGTATAGCCTTGCCCAACGATATATGATGATAATTTAAAGAACTGTACTAAACTAAGCTTGAAAATGAAGAAAGCCGATATACATGTGTGGTGAGGAAGCCTTCCACTAAATAAAGAAGATAATAGGTTACAGTGTTGTCAACATAAAATTAACTGCTAAATAAGTGCGCTATATCTGGATAGATATATGGTTCATATAGCAATGATTACTGACATCTAGTGAAAATAAATGTACCGATATTTAATTCTTACATAGATTCGAGAAGAGTTAATGTGTTATCTAAAAGACCATATTTTGGTGATACTGTACTTTGCAGATTCTAGCTCTAGCGACTTTTTAATGATGTAGCGATATTTATTACTGTTATTGACAGTACTGTGACCAGTTGCCAGCTGGACGTGGTGGGAGGATGTTGTTACCTTGCTCTAGACTCGCTCTCCTCACTCCTGCCTTTACTAAATGTACAACTCTTACAGTACGCAAATATACAAGGCAAGTTCAGTTAATTTCTAGCCTTTCATAGGCGTTTAGGCTACAGCTGTCACCACAAATATATGAGGCAGAGCTTTTGTGATTAAGACTTGTCTTTGTTTATTTTGTGCTTTCACTAGTGGGCCTACTAGGCTACCCATTTTATATCATCCCTAAATTTCACTATATATATTGCTTTGTTGATTATTAGGTGGCATTAATATTAGCACATTTATGGTTTGTTATGCGAGTGTAGCTTATGTAGTGAAAGTACCCTATGACCGGTGTTGGCAACTTGACAGTCACAGTGTATGCAAGGAAGCATGATAATTATATAGGCCTAGGCTAGGCTGTTTCCAAGGTTATAGGCTAATAATATTAATGATAATAATTCTTTATTCCAGACACAGAAGATTAGCCTAATACGGGTTATCTGATAATCTGTATAACAACAACAACTTGATTACGGGATTCCTGTCTTGGGCTATGTACAGGGTGTCAAACGAGTAAACGACGCTGTTTTTTTGAGTGATAACGCAAATGAACTTTTTGTATAGGCTAGCCTAATGATAACAGAAACTCCCCCAACTTTTTTTTTTTTTTTTTTAAGAAACAAAATAGGTAGGCCTAGCCTAATTTTGGTCTCCATATTTTCCATCTTGATTGCTTTTAGATTGCAGGAAATACTGTTTTAAATAGACACCTAAATTCTCAAAAAAATCACAGGGGGGCATGCCCCCGGACCCCCCTAGAGCTCGCTCCGTCGCGCTATAGCCTAGGCCTAATGATAACAAAATAATAAACCATAGGCCTAATGATAACACAATTCATATTTTGTGGATTGACACCCTGGCTATGTAGGCTAGGCATAAATATTTTTTTTTTTTTATCTTACCTTACTCAAGAGACCTTACAGATGCGTGGATTAATGCTATTTTTCTTATTTTTGTAAATTTGATTTTCACTCCCCTAGGCTATACAATTTTCGGTAAAAGTTTATCACCATCCATTTACGAGTTTTTCAGGTAGGCCTAATTTGTTATTGTTTTTTCTTTTTTCTTTGATATACAGTGTTATTTAATACCGTGGACCGTCGCATTTTAGTATTTTCAACATTAGCCTAACGGCCCTAACCTAACCGAAAACTAACCAAAAACTAACCTGTCTCTGCGACGGTCTAAAGCCAGCTCACGTTCCCTGTTTATGGGTTCGTGACGGTCTAAACCCAGCTCACGTTCCCAGTGTTATGGGTGAACAATCCAACAGTTTCTCGTATTTCACTATATAGTGATTTTGCGACGGTAATTACATGTACACTAACAAAGTATCGTTCATGAAAGTGATAAAACACTGATAATCATCGATAGGGCCCGTAACTGGTTGGTCATAAACTAATACCCAATTTTCAGTTATTTTTGTACAGCCAGTCCAGGACGGGAGCAAGATGTTTCGCAGCAAGTGACGGTTCGCTTTACTGCAGCGAATGAGCTTGGACGCTAATTGGAACTGCGGCGAACCGACCCACACCAGGGCTACCAAATCAAGATACTTAAATGTTGAACTCACTTCGCCTTACCTCGCTGTAGCACCGGCAGAGTTCCATATGCTGAGTATTGCAGGCAGAGTTGGCGGATAATACTTTGATTCATTATCCAGGGCGGGGTGAGCAGATTATATTCCAGTGCACTAATAAGCTTTGAGTGCTGACTCATTTCTTACTGCCTAGCCAGGACTTGACTCCACTGTCAGCACTTCCATCCGCTATCATTACTCACGGTCAACTGTCTTCCGACGCCATGATCAGTACTCGCCCTGCTCATGACGTCACAATATCGACGCTCCATATACGCACTAGTTTCCGTGCCCCACTTGAATTCATTTTTTTTTTTTATCTTTCTTTCCTTTTCTGATTACGTACCTTTTAGGCAATATATATTGTATTTATTCCACATTATTCTTATTGTACTTTGCCACTTATGTTGTGTATTTTCTCACAACATAATTACTTAATATCCATTTATCTAATTATTCTTATTGTACTTTTTCCACTTATGTATTTTGTCATAACTGTGGTAAACTATCAATGGAAGTCAAATATTACTAAGCTATAATGAATAAAATAAAATCAATCTAAATGAAAACTACTCTATATCTAAATTGAATTCAATCTGAAACAAGCTCATTTATATCCAAAGGTCTCACATAATAAATGTATATACTGTATAGGGTAAGGTTATAAGGGTTAATATTAGCCAGGAATTAACTCACCAATAGTTCCACGTGGCAATGAGGCAAGGGAGAACCAATGGGGAACGAGACTTCGGTCCCAAGACTCGAGTCAAGTTAAAGAAAGAATAAATGATTACATGGGAATGGACATGATTATTATAATTTATGCTTATCTATCAGTCAGTCATGATGTCGATGAGAGCGTCGTGATGGTGTAGCTGAGTGTATTGCTCACGGTGTATTGTGATTAGAGGCACAAAAGCTCGATCAACTGAGGGCGGAAAAATGTAACTTGGTGTTCGTGAAGGCTCTGGCGTACCTCAAAAGCACACCTTGCTGCCTTGGCAAACCGCCAGGAGCCCAAATTATCGTACCGCATTTAGGTTGCTCTATACGATAAATTATATTAATATATACGATAAATTATATATACTACATGTTAAGACCATGGCAATATTGCTTAATAGCATATTAGGCCTTTTATAACTTAACTTATTTACAATCTTATAATATACGATCTACTCGTCCTACGTCGTTCTGTAGGAGAGATCATGACGTCACAGAGACATAAGAGATCACAAAAGAGTCATATTCTATCGTATTTATACGATAATAACATATTCACTTTAATTCCCAAGTTTCTGATTACTAAGACTAACATTAACCCAGGAACTGCCGGGAGACTCTTAAGAGTTCCCCCGGCGGACTGCGGGAAGACTCTTAACCCTCCAGCCCCGGGGGCTATAGCTTGCGACTGTGCTCCGGTACCGGGTGTTTTGACGATCTTTGGCCTATGTTAACTACTCTGTAAGTCAATGAATATGTCATGTAATGTTATGAATAAAAAAGAATAATGTTCCACAAACCTTCCTCTGTCGAATGGCGTTGAGTAGAGGTCTCTAGCCCCTCTGGTTGCATAATGGTGAGCGCGGGAAGACGAGTGCTTTCGGCGGCAAATTCTTCCCGCGTTCGGACGCGTCGCCTCGGCCATGGCTACGACGCACCTAGCCGCTCGCCGCGCCAAAGTATTTATCTCCCTTAGACGATTTTAGTGTTTGATATTGAGAATGTGATGTTTATTTGATATTTTCTAGTTATTTTGAGGCCAATTATATAAAATATGTTTATTAGGGTATCACTGTCACTGATATAATTTTCACTCGATACCGTACATTTTATTAGTAATTGAGGTAGCTTATTGTTGTATTAGGCACTGATTATTCGTTATCACAGGTGTTTATTATACTTTGGCCATCAAATATTAGGTCTTGTGTCACTTTCACTTTGACAAATATGCTTTAGAGTGTCACTGTCACTGATAATGCTCATTTTCACTCGATACCGTACATTTATTAGTAATTGAGGTAGGTTATTGTTGTATTAGGCACTGATTATTCGTTATCACAGGTGTTTATTATACTTTGGCCATCAAATATTAGGTCTTGTGTCACTTTCACTTTGACAAATATGCTTTAGAGAGTGTCACTGTCACTGATAATGCTCATTTTCACTCGATACCGTACATTTTATTAGTAATTGAGGTAGGTTATTGTTGTATTAGGCACTGATTATTCGTTATCACAGGTGTTTATTATACTTTGGCCATCAAATATTAGGTCTTGTGTCACTTTCACTTTGACAAATATGCTTTAGAGAGTGTCACTGTCACTGATAATGCTCATTTTCACTCGATACCGTACATTTTATAGTAATTGAGGTAGGTTATTGTTGTATTAGGCACTGATTATTCGTTATCACAGGTGTTTATTATACTTTGGCCATCAAATATTAGGTCTTGTGTCACTTTCACTTAGTTATTTGATTTGTAAACGATTTATATACAATTTATTGTGTCTTTTTTCACTGATTTCTATATTTCTATAGGTTCTAATCATATGAATGTCACTTGGTATATACATATGTGTCACTTTCACATATTATTATGGTGTAATTGTATTTGTATCAATGTTCTCATAATACATGACTTTTGTATTACAATACAGTAAGGTCTCACATAAAACGAGTATATGGTCGATAAACGAGGGCGTTTTATGCGATTTCGTTTTATGTGAACACAGCATTTTGGTGGCCCAATATCGTCAATGTTCACTGGAAGCGTAAATTTCCGTCAGGAGCGTACGATATTTTGTAGGTTTTGTACGATATTTCGGCGTTCTATATGAAAGCGTACGATATTTCGGCGCTCTATATGAAAACTCCTCGGATTTGCCCCACTTTGGCGGCGGACTCGTTTTATGTGATCACATTCGTTCTGATCAAAAATAAAATATTAATATTTTAGGTCGGTCGTTTTAATCGAGACTCGTTTTATGCGAACACGTTTTATGCGGGACCCTACTGTACATTGGTTTTCTTCCACTTTTTGCCTATATATAATTATAGTGTACATATTGTCATTTTATTTGGCAATTTCAGTATGATTATTAGAACTCCAGCTTGGAGTGGTAATCAAAGAAGCAATCTACAGCACAGAGTGCCACCTTGCACTCCACACACTCCAGGGTTGACTTTTTACCTGACCTCGGCTTCACCCTGCTGTTGTAGCAGACATGGCACCGCTTCTGCTGTGTTCTTCCGGATTCATTCTGAGGCAGGGAACCAAGCCTGTGCCTAGTCAAGTATTGAGCAGACTGCAAGCGGTCAATAACGGCGGGCCCAGGATGTGCCACTGCCCTCTGTGGCATAGCATACTTCTCCAGGAGCTCCGTCAACACCTGCTTTTGGAACCTCCGCAGGCTATTGAACTACATGGGTGTGTTCACATTCCGAAGCTTGTATATGTTGTAGGCATTCAGAACTGACATGTCCACCATATGCAGAAAGAACTTTTTGTACCATCTGCACGAGGTACGCAGGCAGTCAATGAAGCCTATCTGCATGTCGGACTTGTCCACCAGCCTCATGTTGATGTTGTAGTCCAGGACAGCATCGGGCTTGGTCACCCTGGCCTGGGTGCGGCGATCCACCTTGCCAGTCTCCACCATTTCCCCCTTGTGGATGGTGGTCAGGAGGTTGACCTTCCGCTGGTCGTGCCAGTGGATAGCCAGAATGGGCCCCGACTTCTTCTTGAACACATCACCTTTTTTGGTCTTTGGAGGGAAAGGTGGCATGCCCTTCCTTTTCCCTCGTACTGTGCCTACAGTCCCCGTCTTGCGCTCATGCAGGTACTGTGAGAGAGTGGGGGACGTGTAATAATTGTCCGTGTAGAGGACGTGATTCTTATGAAAGTAGCGGTCCATCATGGCTTGCACCACTGCTCCGCCAAAGCCAATGAGGGGGTCCACAAGCAAGTCCCCTTCCTTCCCGCTGTAGACCAGGAAGTCCAGGACATAGCCAGTTTGGCAGTCGCACAGCACAAAGAATTTTATGCCAAAGCGATGTCTTTTTGAGGGGATGTACTGCCGGAAGCTGAGTTTTCCCCGGAACAGCACAAGAGACTCGTCAATGACGACCTTGCGGAAGGGCTTGAAGTAGGAGGTGAAGCGTTCTCGCATCATCTCATACAACGTCCTAATCTTCCACAGCTTGTCTGGGAGGTGGACGTCAAGGTTGGTGACAAGATGGAGCGCTGCGAGGATATCAAGGTACCGGTCGCGAGACATATATTTCCCGAAGGCAGGGGTGGATATCAGATCATTGGTGATCCAATAGTCAGGCAACCTATGCTTCTTGACATGAGGCATTAGCATGGTGAGTGCCAGGAACACCATGAACTCTTTATGAGTCACTGGGGTCCACTGCCTCATGTGGCCCTTGGTCACCTTTCCCAAAAAGTGGACCTGGAATTGGTGCTGCTTATTTGTCTCTTTGACAACATAGCCTACCACCTCCTCATCAAAGAAGGCCTCAAACAGTTCGTGTGGTGGAGCATTGGGGCCTGCAGGAAAATTGGGGGTAACGCCTGAACCCTCCAGTACCTCATCAAAAGCTGGCACATCAGGGTTGTATGCATCCTCATCAACTACGTCTTGCCACTGAAAAACGTAGAATGGGTCTTGTCTACGCTGACGAGGAGCTCCAGCTGGTGGCCCAGCACGCCCACGGCCAACTCGGGAGGCGCGCGCCCTAGGGCGGCGAGGGCGGCGGCCAGGGCGGTGGGCAGCACGACGCCGGGCCAAGCGGATGGGTCGAGGGTCGTCGATGTCCATATAGTCATCGTCAGAGTGGTCATCTTGCCCTGACGGTGGACCTATGTAATCATGGCCAGAGTCTTCAGAGAGGTGCCCTTCATCATCAGTGGCCCCCACATAATCTGGCGGGGAACCAGTGATGCGTGGGCGGCGTGCGGGTGGGCGAGGTGGGGAAGGAGTGGCAGGTGAGGCTGTGTCCCCCCGAGGTCCCGGGCTCCTTGGCCTGCGACGAGTGACAGAAAGCAATGTTTCACTGTCACTAGGGCCAGGTATTGGTGATGCGAGCTCAAAGACTTCTTCAGGAAGACATGTTGAAGGCGGGAGAGGTGGGGAGGACCGTGGGGAAAGTTGCGGGGACGTATGGCTGGGGCCGGCCGGGGTGGACGCCGCGGGAGCCTCGAACAAAACTCTCTTACTTTTCTTAATTTTCTTGGTATATTTCCTACCTTTCCCCTTTTCGGCAGCAGTATGTCTCCTGTCGGGGGACCTAGGAGGCAAATAGGCCGAAAGTGTGGGGTCCTCAACCCTTGGCAATGGTGGGGGTGGTGGGGAAGAATGCGGGGCATCCGGGTCATCTTGGGTGGCGTGGGTAGATAAGGGAGACAATGGCGGACGAGAAGGGTCACCACGCTGACCCTCACTCACAGCCTCATCCTCACCAAGTAGTTTTGCTTGTTCCCTAGCTGCCGCGGCCGCCTTCTCAAGTATTTTCTGCTTATACAAATGTAGCTTGAAAGGCGATTTACCAGGGGAAGGGCTTGGCGTCGTGTCACTTAAGCGAAATTTGGTGAGTGACCTTGAACTCTCCCACTCGCTCACTCTTTCAAGTTCACTGTCTTTAGGTAAACCAGCTTCCTCAACAACTGGTACATCACCTTCATCACTGTCATGTTCTCTCGCAAATCCCAGGAATTGCTCTTCTTTATCACTCTCATGGCCATAATCACTCGACTTATAATTACTGGAGTCGTCACTGACTTCATCATCAACATTATGCTTGGCATCAGCTCGCTCATAAAGTCTCAATGTCGTCTCAATACCTCCGGGAGATAACACATTTAGGCGATGGCGTCGGGGTAAGGCGCGACGAACAAGCAAGGGCGTCGTAGGAAGCACGGTATCGGACACAGCGGAATCACTATTTGGCGTACTGTCCATGATGGCGTCGGGGTAGATACTGTTGCTGTGGCGGAGTTTACGCCTGGTGGCGCCACCTACCGTCCCACGATACCGAAAATGTACGCGCGGCATTCGAAAGCACGCATGCAAGCAATGGGCGTTCAAGAGCCCTTCCGGGTTGCGCGGGCCGAGGTTGTTATGGGCGTTCAAGAGCCCATCCGGGTTGGAGGGGTTAAGTGTAAGGGGAAAAAAAATCTATTTGAAACACCTTTTTTTTTTTTTTTTTTTGCCCCTGGGCCATGCCAAATATCACTCTTCCACCTCCCCTCCTTCCCCACTTTCCTCCCCTCATTCAGTTTTCACCTATTTTCCCTGTTATTCCCTTATCCTGTGGTCTATTTTCGTGCTAACATTAGCGAGTTGGTAGCAGGGCATTGTCATCACTGTTACCAAGCGTGGGAAAGAGCGAGAGAGAGACTATTGCGGAACAGTGTCTCCAGAAGTCCGTAAGGTATATAGCGATAGTATAGAAAATAGGTTAAGTACGATTACTATAAGTAGAAATTATGTGCTTAAGGAAATTGACAGACTGAAACCTCATAAATCGCCTGGTCCTGATGAGGTATATGCTAGAGTATTAAAAGAATGTAGGGATGAGTTAAGTTACCCATTAACATTTTTATTTAACAAGTCATTGGAGACAGGTATAGTTCCAGAAGCTTGGAAGCTTGCAAACGTAGTTCCGATCTTCAAAAAAGGTGACAAATCAATAGCATCCAATTACCGTCCCATTAGTCTTACATCAATCATAGGAAAGCTACTAGAGTCAATTATTGCTAGTAAAATTAGAAACCACTTAGATACATTTAATTTAATAAATTCTTCTCAGCATGGATTCACTCAGGGACGTTCTTGCCTTACTAATTTGCTTAGTTTTTTCTCAGAGCTATATGAAGCAGTAGATAATGACAAGTCATATGATATAATATATTTAGATTTCAGTAAAGCTTTCGACAGAGTCCCCCATGAGAGATTGATGAGAAAGGTTGAGGCGCATGGAATAGGTGGGGCGTTGTTGGGATGGATTAGGTCATGTCTAATTGGTAGGAAGCAGAGAGTCAGCATAAATGGTATGAAGTCAGAATGGGGAGCAGTCAAAAGTGGTGTCCCCCAGGGATCTGTATTAGGTCCTCTGTTGTTTGTTATATACATAAATGACCTTGATTTAGGTATAACTAGTAGGATAAGTAAATTTGCAGACGATACCAAAATGGGGAGAACAATTGATTCAGATAGAGATATAGAGTGCCTCCAAAGGGATCTAGATACCTTACACGAATGGTCAGTAAATTGGCAGATGAAGTTTAACATTGACAAATACAAGGTATTAAAGATAGGGAAGATGCATACAAATGTTAAATATAAACTAGCTAATATGGAATTAGAAAACTCGAATTGTGAGAAAGATCTAGGTGTGTTTGTTAGCAATGATTTGAAGCCTAGACAACAGTGTATAAGCGTTCGAAACAAGGCAAACAGGATTCTCGGGTTCATCTCTAGGAGTGTGAGTAACAGAACTGCTGATGTTATCTTAAAACTTTACTTGTCATTAGTGAGACCCCATATGGATTATGCTGTTCAATTTTGGTGTCCTTATTACAGAATGGACATAGATTCATTGGAGAGAGTACAACGTAGAATGACAAAAATTATCCATAATATTAGAAATCTTCCGTATAAAGAAAGGTTGAAGAAATTAGGCTTACATTCATTAGAGAGACGCAGAGTTAGAGGGGATATGATAGAGGTGTTCAAGTGGGTTAGTGGGATTAATAAAGGGGACATGACAAATGTACTAAAGCTCAGTGATAGCGAAAGAACTCGTACCAATGGCTTCAAATTAGATAAATTTCGTTTCAGAAAAGATATAGGCAAATATTGGTTTGGTAACAGAGTTGTAGATGGGTGGAATGGACTACCAAGTGCTATAGTGGGATTAAAAACTATAGGGAGCTTTAAGATAAAATTGGATAAGCATATGGACGAGAAGGGTTGGGTGTGAAGGGGGATCAGCAGGGTTGGGCCAATCAGCGCTCTGCAGACCCCATAATCCTGCGTTAATCTAACCATTTTGGTAAGATGATCCTCAGGGTATTAGAGTGTTCAGCCTATAATTGGGCTTTGTAATTGGGGTTGTGTGGGACAGGGATCTGCCTTGCTTAGGCCAATCGGCTTTCTGCAGACTCCCATTTTCTTATGTTCTTAAATACGTCAGCACAGGAGTGTGGTATCTCATACCCCCCATGCGCACTTCTTAGGTTAAATACCGCTCAAGTCGTGGGAACTGGGAAAGTACCGGTAGCTAAATTGACACTGACCAACACTGATTTTTCTTTTATTATTTTTGTAGCCTAGGCCTATTAATATACTGTATATTCTAAAGTATGTTTTAATAGTACTTAACCTGACAAGCGCGATATAGACGTAGGTGCTAGGGTAGTTATTTGTGCATTTCTAGCCCTGAATTCTGACAGAATTCGTTATATTTACAATATAAACCATTATTTGTTTTCGGTATGCTTTTATTTTACATATATGATGTATATATGAACCTTCAAGAGTGCTAAAATAAGTGGGAAAAGCATTTGGGTGGTGAAAAACGAAGATATTGGCCACCCGGTCATAATCTCAGGCGAGAGAGAGAGACAGGCAGCCTTCCCCTCTCGCTGTCTGGGAGTCAACTGAGACGAGCGGGGCGGTGTGTGCCGGTGTCTGGGTGTTGCATAACGATCTTTTATGCAACCCACTTGTGCTACATTATCGCGGGAGAGAAAAATAACCGATAAATGATGATAATAAGAGGAAAAATAGGTGATAATTGAGGAGGGGAGGGAGGGGGGAATAAGGTGGGGAAGGAGGGGAGGGGGGTGGGTGAGATTTACATGGATGAGTACTGGAGGGGAATTATCTCACCTAGAGACAAATTCCTTTTGTTTTGATAGGCCCTTTTTTTTTATGGAAGGCTTTTTTTATGGTCCTGCTTCCGTGAGGCCTATCGCGTTCCCTATAGGAAGCCTTCCGTGAGGCCTATCGCGCTTGCCGGGTTAAGGAATAGGTTAATCACCAACATGCAGCTTCTTAATATACCGGTACCGGTATTGTATTACAGTACAGGTATATACAATTATAAAATAATACATTTTATGCAATTAACACATCACTGGACGATGTTATACAGCTAAGTAAGGATCTCTTACATTTCGAATCCCATCTGATGCACCCGGGGCATTTAAATTTTTCAAATGACTCACTCACTCACTCACCAGTAATGTTTTGACGGATACATAAGCAGAGCTTTTTAAGATTATCCGTATCAATTTTACAGTCTACTTCCTTCATTAATTTAACAGTAAATGTTTAGAGCCTGTTGTGCCCTTATATACTCAAAATGTTTGTTATATATATTTTTGAACTCATTTACACTCGTGGCAGCAATCACATATTCTGGCAATCTGATAAACATTATCTCAATTCATTCCATACATATTTCCTAATATGAATAAAACAGTCTAATATCAGACAGAAAGTAGAAATAATATGTCATCGTGTCATAATTTAAAAAGGTTAAATCAGGTATTACATGATAGCCTACACATTAAACGAGGAAGTCCCGGGACTCGAACCTGAGACAACTCACAAAAACTATAACTTTCCAGCACAACGCTAGACCGAGACATACTGTAGATTGTTTTATAATTGTTAAGTCGGTTTAATGTTATTTTAATACCACGAATTTTGTTGATATATTTGAAGATTAATAATGAATATATATGCTCTAAAGAGTATAAGAAAATTTGTTTTAACCCTCGGCGAAACCTAATAAAAAAGTATGGTACTAAAATGTCTTTTTCGTAACAAGGTTGTCAATACGGTACTTCCAGTTATCGATAGCTCTAAAGATCATATGAAAATGTGTTAAACCCTCGGAAAAACCTAATATAAAAGTATGGTACTAAAATTTAATTTTCGTAACAAGGTTGTCAATACGGTACTTTCCCATTATCAATGTACAATCAAAGCTGAAGATTGCAGAGTAAACACCGTAGACTTCATCGACTTTTCGTTCACCTTCATATAATCGACAGCCATTTTATTTTTTTTTATTTTTATTTTTACTAAGGGATTAGTACTCAACCAGCGGGGGTGTGGGGGCAGCAGCCCCCACCCATAATACTAGGTTAGGTTAGGTAAGGTTGTTAGGTTAGGCTAATGTCTTTTCAAATCACTATCGGGGGACGTGTCTCAACATGGATCGATAGGCCTAATGGGGAAAATAGGTTTTCCCGAGATTTCTAATTAATTACAAACACTATATATTGATGTAAATGAACAATTATTTTTATAAAAAACACTCCGAAAATTCGTGGTATTAAAATAACATTTTTCCGATAAGTCTTTCTTAAAGTTTAACCCTTCAACCCCGGGTGGTACACGTGTGTACCATTATATTTTGCCCCCAGGAACCCGGGTGGTACAACATTGTACCATTGCTTGAAAGCCTGTGAGCTTCGTGTGCGAGGCGTCGGTCCGACGCATGTAAACAACAGCCGGCTGGACCGACGCCCCGCATCTCCGGCCACAAGAAGGAGAGCGTCGCTTGTTCGTGTGTGCCTGTATGTTGTTGTTAAGTATCGAAAAGTAGTGTAAAGTGGCCTTTTTTGGCCATAAAGTTATCTCCAATGAAATCATCATCACAAATCAAGCACTTGACTTAGAGAGCTCTACTTAACGCCATTCTACAGGTAAATAACACAGCTACGCTTGGGGATGCGCGGGAATGCGGGAAGCAGTCAGCATAACAATGATACGGTAGCCTAGCCTAGAAGTTTTTCGACCAAAACACCCGGATTTCGGGGAATATTTATGTAATGCGTAGCCGGGGCGGGAGGGTTAAACTGAATAAAATAGTTTCCAGAAAATAATATACTGGACGGGTTAATGTCAGCTAATGACCACTAAACCCAGTGCACTACACCAATTAAAAAAAATTGTGGAGATAGAGAGGAAAAGTAATGGTAATTGAGACACAAATATACGCTAGCTAGACACCTAACCTAACCTAATAAGTTACACTAGAAAAATATCGCTAAGTAGGGCCTATTCTTTGTATTGGAATACAAAATATAAATATATTTACTAAGAAAGTTAAATTTGGAAGACGGGTACAGTCATCAAAAGGAAATTATCCATGTTTTTTTGCGTACGGTACTTATTGGTTACCTTGCCCTATCCAACAATTTTAAAACACGGCCCCCACTAGTGGGGAGGGCGGTAATATGAAGACCAGGGAAAATGCAGGGTTAAAGGGGATAAAAAGAAAAATAGCTCTTATTTGGCCATAACCGTTTGCCATGGGGTACAGAATAAGTTGAGAGGGGAACCCCCCCCCCTCTTCTTTGTGGACAGCAGTGGGCAAAATTCCTAATCGACCCTATTGTTGGATCATGGGTAAATACTAATTTCCATTATGATTTTTTCAACATCCTTATTCTATAATATCTTTCAAATATTGAGACAAAATTAGTGGTAGTTTCGGTAATACAATAAGTACAGACTGCTTTTTTTTTGCAAAATTACCTGGTAAGGGTTGTGTTGTTGTTGTTGTTGTTGTTGTTCCCCAAGCTGCCTGGCCGAACAGCCCCAAGGCCCTGAGCAAGGCCAAGGCCATAACCGAGCGCCCCCACAGAACCCTCCCCGCCGACCACAATAAAGCCTGGGTGACCGAAGCCACTCCATGGCGGGGAGCTGAGGAGGGTGCGGAAATGCCCGGGAATCCAAAGCCCCACCCAGGGCCCTGTGTCCCTCGGCAATTATGAAGAGAAAGTTGAGGGGCAAGGGAAAAATGTGACGCTTTGGCTTCCAATCTTGGTAGATTGGGAGGTCAATCCACGTTAGAGACGCCGTCACTTGAGATCTAGAAAATATATAAGTACAAGGAACAGTCAGAGTAAGCTATGGGTATGGCAGAGATTGCTCAGTTCTCACTCTAATAGACCAGCCCATCACCACATGACTAGAACCCAATCCTCTCAGCATCAGCTAGGAAAGGCCCTAGAAAGCCGCCTTTGGCGGGGGGATAGCTCCCCTATTTCAACCCTTTTCGGGGTTGGGCACCCGCCGGGGTTGTGTTGGCGGGCGTACCGTCCGCTTTGTTTACATATTCGCACGCTCGCACTTACATGCACGTCTAATTTCACTGCTTTTTTATTACAAAATTATCCCACGGCCAGCTGTTATTTGCCCCTGCTGGTAATATATATGATGATGACAATAAGTCATAGGGGGTGAAGGGGGGCTCAACGCATTATTGTATCCCACGCTGTTGGGTACAGTACACGGCCAGGTGTTGGGTAAATTGTTTTGTTACCAGCCGTGGGATACAATAATGGGTTGAGGGGGGCTTTGTCACCCTCATGACTTATTGTCATCATCATATATATTACTAGCAGGGGCAAAAACCAGTGGGCTGTGGGATAATTTGTTAATAAAAAAGCAGTCAAATTAACCAAATTTAACTGCAAGCGTGCGTCTATGTAAACAAAGCGGACGGTACACCTCCTAGGGGAGGTGTGGTGGAGTGGTCATGCCACTGGATTGGTAATCCAATGGACCCGGGTTCAAATCCCGATATGTCAATGGGAAGATATTATTGGGATTGAATTTGTGCTGTACCTAGTATCAGTGCATTACCACAAAGCCCACCGAAATGCCAAAAAAATACCCTCATTGTTCCCTGATTAAATAACACTGTATGAATATTCCCATATTTAAAATATGTTACAGGGGGACAATGACTAGTGAGTTCACTGCTCAATAGGTGGCGTTCTGAGAGTGAGGGTCTGAGTCTGGAGGGTGAGACGGTGAAGCACTTGAGCGAAGCAACCAGCCGCTTCAGAGATGGAGCTCCTTCGAGCCATGATGGATGCTTCACATGTCTCACTCCCCAGACTGGAACAAGACCTCACGGGCTTCACCGTGTTGAGCGGTGGAATGTACAGGCTCTCAGCCTATGCCCGAGAGGGAGTAGTTGCAATATAGAAAAAAAAAAAAAAAAAAAAAAAAAAACGACCAATGTGATGTGGCGGCGTCTACGCCGTGGGGCCACCTCCCGAGGCTGCCAACCGCGGATGGCTGCCGACCCTCCACGGCCGAAGACAAAATCAACGACCAGTGGAGGAAAACCGGATGCCGGCCGCGGGGAGCAGTTTCGGGAGCCAAACCGTCACAACCATCCCCTGTCCCCTCCTTGGAGCGGCTTCGGTCGCGCCGGGAATTTCCACACCTCTCACACCACACACACACACATCACACAGTTTTTCCTACACCGAGAAATGACTCTCCGGCTGTCATTTCTCGAAGACTTCTTCTAGCCGGAGACATTGAGAGCAACCCAGGACCCACGTACACATACATATGTCCAACTTGCTCAAAACCCATCACTTCGAGTCGCCATACTAAGGGTTCAGTTCTCTGCAATTCATGCGGGAACTGGACCCACTTCACCTGCACAACACTTGCCTCCAAGAAACACTACACAAACACCTGGACCTGTTCCTCATGCCCCTCCCTCTCCCAGTCAAATCCCTCACCTAAAACCCGTCCACCTCTCCTCCCCAACCCACCTAACCTTCCCATATCATCCACTCCCCCCCCCTAAAACCCATCCACCTCTCCTCCCTATCCCACCTAACCTTCCCATACCATCCACATCCTCAACTCAACACACCACACCCCATCCTAATCCATTCCAACCCCCATCTCCTGCTCCCCAATCCCCACCCCCACCTCACCCATCCCAACCCCCAGCCCCTCTCACCCCCACCCCATCCTCGTGCAGCAGCACCCAACATACATCGTGCACATAACATTAACATTCTTCAACTGAACATAGATGGCATCAACACAAAGAAACACGAACTCTCACACTTCATCAAACAACACAACATACACATTGCCATCTTACAAGAAACAAAACTCCGCACAACACAAAAAACACCCACATTTCATAATTTCACCACCATCAGACAAGACCGGGCTGTCGGCGGGGCCGGTGGACTCATCACCCTGGTACACAAAGAAATATCATACATAGTAACCAGAGTACAAACCAAATCCCTCCTCCCCCCAAATGATAACACAACAGAAATACAGTCAATTAAAATACGCACTGGCAACAACTCCAACATAACCATCATAAACACATACATCCCTCCCCAAACATCCCCTACAGTACCAAATGAATACAGACCACACTTACAACACATCACAAACACCCCACACACCCCACACATCATCCTGGGTGGTGACTTCAACGCCAAGACGTCGGCCTGGTTTGTCGACAACCCCGACACAGACAGAGGGCTGGTACTACAAAACCAAACCGATAACCTCATCATCCTTAACGACATCCATCAACATACCCATATTCCTCACCAAGCCCTCTATAACCCATCATCTCCAGACATCACCTTTTGCTCCCCAGAACTCGCCCCCACAACATCCTGGAGGGTGGTCAGAACCTTAGGCTCTGACCACCTCCCGATCATAATCACCACCAAAACCAGACTCACCCCAGCTAGCCACAAACACACATACACCAATTATAAAAGAGCTAACTGGGAAGCATTCACAAATGAGACAGAACAACACTTCACAACTCTAAACAGTACACCCATCACTAACATCAACAATGCTGTACACATACTCAATAAAACTATCCAAAACGCTGACAAGAAACACATTCCAAGAGGTAACAGGAAAATACACAACCCCAACTTCACACCAGAAATTCAAAACCTCATCAGACAACGCGACATACTGAAACACTCCCCAGTACCCCACACACAAGACATCACACAACAAATTCAAGCACTCAACACCCAAACTAACAACAAAATACAAGAACAACAAAAACTAAATTGGAATAACTTCCTACAAACACTTGATCACAAAACAAACTCCAAAAAACTCTACAAAACACTAAACAGCATCACACTTTCCAACAGCAACACAACACAATCACATGCTGCAATCACAACAACAGACTCTACTCCTTCATGTAAACAACAAGCAAACACTCTCATCAATCACTTTTCACATGTCAGCCACCTAAAACCTCACAAAGACGACCGACGTGTCATCCGACGTAAGAGACAATTCCCCACAGACCCTGACTATACACCCTTCACCAATCACCAGACAAAGCATATCATCAACAATCTCAAGCACTCACCCGCCTGTGGCCTAGACAACATAAGCAACATACACCTCAGACACCTGGGACCACAAGGCATACAAGCACTCACTAACATATCAAACTACAGCTATTCACACAACACAATACCAGACATTTGGAAGCATGGTATCATCATCACATTCCCCAAACCCAACAAAGACCCCACGCTACCCTCCTCGCACCGCCCCATCACACTTCTTTGCTCCCCCTCCAAAGTCATGGAACGCCTAGTATTACAACTAATTACACCTGACCTACCCCTAGCTCCAACACAACATGGCTTTAGGCCACTGCACTCCACAAACACTCTTCTCACAGACCTTACACAAAGAGCTTTCGACGGCATCAACTCAGCTAGACCACCACACAGATCACTATTAGCCACACTCGACATTAGTAAAGCCTTCGATGCCATCCCCCGCCACAACCTCACAAACATGCACAACAACACAAAAAGGTGGCTGGCCAACTTCCTAGCAGGCAGATGTGCACACGTATCTTTTGCCGGTCAGTCATCTAAAATCAGAAACTTTCCAAACGGAGTCCCACAAGGATCCGTCCTATCGCCCGCACTCTTCAATCTGTACATGCACGATATAACTACACCCAATACGCCCCAAATAAACTTAGCCTCCTATGCAGATGACATAACACTCACATGCACACACCATGACCCAAAAAGAGCAACAGATCTCCTTCAACCCTATCTCAACACACTACATGGTTGGTGCACTACAAACAGACTTAATCTAGCCCCAGCCAAATCCACCGCAACCCTGCTCACAAGTTGGACAGGAGAACACGAATACATCCCTCAACTCACCATAAACAACACACACCCAAAATCCTAGGAGTAACATATGATACTCATATGACATTCAAACAGCACACCACAAACATTAAAAAGAAACTGACACCCAGACTTAACGCCCTCAGGTCACTTGCTCACACAAAATTTGGACACAACAAAGAAACTACCACCACAGTATATAAACAATACATAAGATCAGTGATGGAATACGCAAGCCCAGCCTGGGCTTCTAAGCTAGCTGAAACACATCATAAGACCTTACAGACTATTCAAAACAAAGCCCTGAAGATCATTACAGGCTGCACAGCTACTGCACCCACAGATCACCTACATCAAGAAACCAAAATCCTCAAAGTCAAAGACCATCTGGACATGAGAGGCACTCAATTCCTGGCAGCAGCCTCCACGAACCAAGACCACCCACTAAACTACATGGCAACACACCCACAGACACCAAGAAATATCAAAACAACACCCAGCACACGGTATCACACACAATTATTGTCCTCTCTCCCTCCCTGCCCACCCCGAACCAACTTCCAGAAGCACATCCATACTCATATCTCTCACCGATCCATCCACTCACTCACAGACAACACGCAGCTGCATGCACGACCTCCCGAAATCCATCCTTCCGAATCCTCCCTTCCTCGCGAGGACAGAGTCCACCTGGCCAGGCTGAGATGCGGACACCATCCAGCTCTCCTGAGCTATCAGAAGAGACTGGATGACTCCGTTGTCGACGCCTGCCCGTGATGTAACACAGCACCCCATACCATTAAACACATCATAGAAGACTGCATTTCACACAACCACTTACGCCAACAACACAATCTACACTCAATGAGAGCTCTGTGGGAAAGCCCGATCGTGGCCATGGCCTTTCTCAGGGACTCGGGGCTGTTCGGCCAGGCAGCTTAGGGAACAACAACAACAACCTTTACCAATTGACAGTTGATTCGGCGAGACTACTAGTACTACCGGTACCGTACTAAATCTTTCAATGAGGAATGACTATATGACTTACGGGAGGGAAGCATGGATGTTGGTGGAGAGACTCAAACCAAGAGTGAGAGGGATGGAAATGAGTTACTTGTGAAGTGCATGCAGAGTTACATGGATGGATAGACAGGTGTATGAGAGAGGTGTGGTACTTACACTAGTTGTACTTACACTAGTTGTATTTGCGGGAGTGAGCATGCTCCTTAATTCCCGCCTCCTAAGATATGTTTGTCATACCGTGCTTTGAAACTATGCACTGATGGTGCAGACACTACTTCGGCTGGCAATTTGTTCCACCCACTAATCGAGTTGGTAGGAAATCTTTTACTTTTCAGATCAGATTTACTATTAAGCACTTTTAGTTTGTAGCTGTGACCTCTTGTTCTCTCACCTCCATCTCTCTCTATGAAGTTTTCTTGGTCAATTTTGTCAAGACCTCTAACACATTTGTATATCTGAATTTGCTGTCCTCTTTTCCTTCTCTGTTCCAGTGTAGGTAGATTCAATCTCTCGAGCCTCTCTTGGTACTCAAAATTTTCCAAACCTGGGATCATCCTCGTAGCTGCTCTCTGTACCCTCTCAATTTTGTGGATATGTTTCTTCATGTGAGGGGACCACACTACAGATGCATATTCCATCCTGGGTCTTATTATTGCCGTTATTATTTGTTTCATGGTGTTTTCATTAAGATAATTGAAAGACATCCTGATATTTGCCAATAGTGCTAGTGATTCTCTCACTATCTTACTTACGTGGCTTTCTGGAGACATGTTATCCTTAAATTCTATCCCCAAGTCTTTTTCTTTTTCTGCTTTGGGAATCACTTCGTTTCCTAGTTTATAATCTTTTCTAGGTCTGTACTTGCTTTTACCCATTTCTAGAGTCTTACATTTCCCTGCATTGAACTCCATATTCCATTTGATGCTCCATTCATGGATCTTTTGCAAATCTGCTTGGAGCTCAAGGCAATCCTCCTGGGTTCTGATCGTTTTAAGCAGCTTAGCATCGTCCGCAAACATGCTCATGTAGCTTGTTAGTCCCTCAGGTAAGTCATTTACAAATATTAGAAACATGATTGGGGCTAGGACAGATCCTTGTGGTACCCCACTCGTAATTTGAGTCCAGTTTGACGATTTCCCCCTTACTGTTGTTCTCATCTGTCTTCCGCTAAGGTAGCTCTCCATCCATTTCAGCAGTTTGTCTCCTACTTTTCCCTCATGTTTTAATTTCCACAGCAATCTCTTGTGTGGAACTTTGTCAAATGCCTTTTTAAAGGCATGTAGATGTGTTGGAAAGTGTGAAAAGGAACACCTTGAGATGGTTCAGCCATGTGGAACGTATGGAAAGCGAGAGAATGACTAAGAGAGTGTCTATCCCTCCATGTAACTAATAGAAGATTTTGTTCAGTTTAAGAAGGGCCTCCAGCAATTAACAGGCTTTGAACTATCTTACTTAACCCTTTTTACTGCCATAGATCCTTTTTTAAGTTGCAAAAAAATTCTAAATACAGTCGACCCTTGATTTAACGGACCCCGATACAACGGATTTCGGATTTAACGGACTCTGTCCGTAGCCGGACAACAGACCCAGCAATGGACAAAGTCCGTTGCTCAAAAAATTGTCCGGTAATTGGCTGGCGCGGCGCACCAGTTTCCCGGCAAACCCCTGTATTTCTATGTTTTTTATTTGTTTATCTCGGTGATGAAAGAAATGATAATTATCGCGAATAGACTCGCAGCGTTATTATACATAATTTATTTGGGAAAGTGAAGCTCTATGGAATCTTTATAATATACTCACATAGATTCCACTGTAGGAGAATAGTTTTGATGTAAATACTACCGCAACTACGAATCTTGTGTCCGAGACCTAGTATATTAACCTAACCAAACAACCTAACCTAACCTAACCCTAGACCCAGTATGTGGGATACAACACTAGCCCTTGCATGCCAGCTACTGTGGGTTCATATATTAGACATACAGTAACATCTTTGTAGAACATAACACTTTACCGTAGCGAGTGTACTCCATTCCGAACACTTTTTGTAAACATTGAACACGTCCGTAGCTGCTAGTCTTTAAAAAAAAAAAAAAAAAAAAAAAAAAAAAATTATGTGCAATATGTAAGGAATGACATTAAAAACTCCCGGAAAGTTAAAAATCTTTATTTTCGAGGCATATTAGGGCTAAATCGGCGAAGTCCGAAGGCAGTTTTCCAGCTACAGACTTTTTCCAGCTACGGACACCGTTTCCCCCCTATTAGTCCGTGAAATCGAGGGTCGACTGTATAGCTAGAATTAAATTAAAATGGTGTCATGGTGGTGAAGGGGTTAAAATATACCAGTACAGTATGTATGTATGGTACTTATATTTAGTTGTTATTGTTGTTGCTGTTCCTCAGGCTGTCTGGCCGAGCAGCCCCAAGGTCCCGAGCAAGGCCAAGGCCATAACCGAGCGCCTCCACAAAACCCTTCCTGCTTACCACTAATAAAGCCCGGGTGACCGAAGCCACTCCAAGGCGGGGAGGTGAGGAGGGTGCGGAAACGCCCAGGAAACCAAAGCCCCACCCAAGGCCCTGTGCCCCTCAGCAATTATGAAGTGAAAGTTGAGGGGCAAAGGAAAAATGTGACACTTTTGCTCCCAATCTGCCAAACTCTAGGTTGGCAGTAGGGAGGTCAATCCACGGAAGAGACGCCGTCACTTGAGATCTAGAAAATATTTAGGTAAAAGGAACAGGCAGAGTAAGCTATGGGTAGGCTATGGCAGAGATCGCTCAGCTCTCACTCTGATAGACCAGCCCATCATCACATGACTAGAACCAAATCCTCTTAGCATCAGCTAGGAAAAGCCGTAGAAAGCCGCCTTTGGCGTGGGGATAGCTCCCCTATTTCAACTCCTTTCGGGATTGGGCACCCGCCCTATTATTATATTTAGTATGTAGGCCTACCTGATTTTACAGGCCTTTCTATCTTCTCAGCATTGATATAATAAACTTTTTTGTCTCTCCAGCAATTACAGACTAGCTGAAGTTGGGAGGTTTGAGTCTCCTAAGCTAAGTGGGAAGTACAACACTGGTCAGCTGTTTATGCACCGCGTCTTTGGGTATCGAGGAGTAGTGCTCTTCCCATGGCTTGCAAGAGTTTATGACAGAGATGTCCCTAATGTTAAGGAATCAAAGTAAGTATGAATATCTTGTTCAACTGTACCAAATGTCAACTGATTGAATTTGAAATGCAATATTACCTACCTCTAAAGGCAGATTTACACTATCACTTTTCCTGCCATTTTTTATATGCACATTTATTCTGGTGTTAGCAATTAAATTGAAGGTTGATTACTATACTTGGCAAAACCTCTTTAGTATATTTCAAAAGCAACCAGATCAGAGTTAGATTTTTTTTTTTACATGGAATATCCCAGGTATAAATTTCTTGTTAACCATTCTGTACCGGTGACGTTGGTTTCATCATATTCTAATTCTGGTAACTATTATACAAATTTATTCAGCTTAGGAAGAATCTGTGCTAGCTAAAATGACTAAATGAGATAGTTTGCAGCCTTTTTAATTGTTATAGGTCCTTCCTAAGCTGAATAAACTAATGCAACCCCTTCTGTACCGGTGACGTTATTTTTCTTATAATATGGCAACTATTGGACGATTTTGTTAAGTTTAGAAAAGACTTCTACCAATTAAAAGGATACAGAATATCTCAATTAATCCTTTTAACTACCGTATATCCTTCCTTATCTTAACCCTCTCTGACATATGATGCAATTTTGAGCCTATTAGGGATACTTAAAAGCCTTTGTTACCATCAGGGGTATTTAGAAACCTTTAGTTTAGTTACTTCAACCTCTGCAGTTGTCTTTAACTAATTTTGGAGAGGTAATTATAAGAGTGAGAGAACTATTTCTTAATGCTAATCTGGCAACCTCCGCATCATATGAGCGTGAAAGGGTTAATAAAAGCATCAAAATGTAGCCAAAATCAAATAAAAAAGACGTCGCTGACTTGCCGGCACTGAACGGGTTAATCGTTGCCAGAGTATAGCAAAAAGGCCGTGATCAGTACAGAAGGGGTTAATTGACCACTTGCGAGTTTCAGGCTACAAGTATAAGGAAGTTGGAGTTGTATACATTGATATTTAACAGAATTACCAGCTATAATACGGTTGTAGTTCATTTATAAATACATCAAATCCAATTCAACATACTCCTTAGCCATCAGAAACCTACATTATTATTGTATTTCTATTTACTATCGGTGTCTACAGCTCCAACTTCCTTATAGCCTTAAACTCGCAAGTGGACAATTCTATGTGTGTTGTTCCAGACCGATAGAGGAGAGCCTGAACTACAGCCAGGTGGGGAAGGAGGTGAAGGGTCGAGCACACACATACTACCAGGTCCTCATAGACTCCAGGGACTGTCCTTATATTGTGAGTGACAAACTATATTACCGTACATATACACTATACAGGGTGTTATAGGTAGCGCCAGCAAACTTGACAATAATCTTAACCCCTTAACTTCTTATAACTCTAAATGGATGAAAGCAATCGGGCTGACTTGTCTATCATTTGGGAAGATACGACCAGGAAATAGGTGTGGATATTTACAGCCAGTTTGCTCTAGGCCCTTTTAACCCTCCAGCCCCGGCTATGTATTATATATATATTCCTCGAAACCCGGGTGTTTTGGCCGAAAAACGTATAGGCTAGGCTACCGTATATTCGTTAATCAGACTGCTTCCCGCATTCCCGCGCATCCCCAAGCGTAGCTGTGTTATTTACCTGTAGAATGGCATTAAGTAGAGCTCTCTAAGTCAACTGGTTGAGCTGTGATGATTTCATTGGAGATAACTTGATGGCCAAAACAGCCACTTTACACCACTTTTCGATACTTAACAACAACATACAGGCACACACGAACAAGCGACGCTCTCCTTCTTGTGGCCGGAGATGCGGGGCGTCGGTCCAGCCGGCTGTTGTTTACATGCGTCGGACCGACGCCTCGCACACGAAGCTCACAGGCTTTCAACCACTGGGCGTTCAAGAGGCCTTCCGGGTACCTGTTATATGCTTTTTTATGGGCGTTCAAGAGCCCTTCCGTGGTGAGAGGGTTAAGTTACAGAGAGGTCAGGGATTAAGATTATTGTCAAGTTCATTGGCGCTACCTATAGTCAGTAGCCAGCCCTTAAGCCGCTGTCACACGAGCGATTTTTCCGTCAATTTTCCATGAGCAATTTTTTTCTCGTTATATTTAGGGACTTTTTTGCACTGGTATCGGTAACTAGACTGAAGGTAGAGTATGTTAGGTGGCTGAATTATGATAAAGTGTCATTTTTGAAGCTTTCAGACCATAATTGCTCGAAAAACGGCTCGTGTGACTCCGGCTTTACTCCCACAAGGGGTAGGGAAGATCAGCAAGAGACACAAGAAATAAAAAATAGGTGACAGGAGAACACATATAACAGTTCGCCCACAAAAAACAAGCACACAATCATCAACCACACAGGGTCTTAAACCGGAACAATTGTTATTGAAGACGACTGAATTTGAGAAAAAATGCAGGAAAATTTACATGAAATAGCATTGTTTTGGCCATTTTATCACTTCCCAAGACATAATCTGAATTATAAACCATAATTTTAGCTTTACATATACTGTACAATAATAAAGACTAGAAATAATGGACTCAAATTTGTTTGACATTGCAATTCCTGTATTTCCCATTTTCTCAGAGAGCACAGACAGAAGCGGTGACATTTCTCGGTAACCAAGACAACGGTCGAACATTGTATGCAGTGCCGGGCCTGGACTATATTGGCCACGAGGATGTTATGCCCTACACCACCGCCACCAAGAAACCCATCAGACACGACCTCTTTGACAAGTTCCTCTCACATCTACCAGAGCAAGGTTGGTTTTGCTTACATTTGTGTCAAATTTGTTTAATCCCTTCTGTACCGATGATGTATTTCTTATTATATTCTGGCAACTATTCAACAATTGTATTCAGCTTAGGAAGGATGTCTGCCAATTGAAAGGGTATATAATATCTCCATTCATCCTTTTGTATGTATGTATGTATATACTCAAGCCCAATCCCCACTTTTCCTTTTTTTTTGGGGGGGGGGGGCTCAAGACAGAGCCCGACTAGGGACATAACAACAGAAAACAATGAACATGCAAAAACAAAACACAAATTCACACACATCTAAGTCATCCAGGAGAAGACCAGGGTCACCAAGGTCCCTCCAGCACTTCCCCGGCCCCCGACCACCCGAAGAGGTTCCGATCTCGGCAGGCAGACATGCAGCAGAGCGAAACCACTTGCCCGCCCACCACACTTCCAAGCGCACCCTTCATATAAACTGTATCCCCGGGCCAGGCGCCTGATTGACAATTATCTAGTCAAACTTGCGCCTGACTCCTTCCCCCAAATGACCACGTGTTCACTCATCTATTCACAAGCATTCTCCATTCATTCCTGTTTATTACCACTTCCCTTACCTGATCTAGTCATTCCTCTATCATCCAAAGCTTGTCTTACACAGTCTCTCCATCTCAATGGGGGTGTTCCTGCCCTTCTATCTCCCCTTGTATCTGACTTACATATTCTCTTTGTAAGCCTTTCATCTTCCATTCATTCAACATGACCATACCAGCTCAGCACCCTTCTGTCCACTCTGGCCGAAAAATGTTCCTGCTGCCCCACTCTCCTACGTATCTCTTCATTCCTCAATCTGTCTCTACGAGTAACTCCACACATACTCCTCATGCATATATACTCCTTTAGCTACCATATATCCATCTTAAGCTTCATAAAATCGTCTTAATGTAACTGAAATCAAATATAGAAGACGTTACCAGTACAGAAAGGGTTAATACTTTATCAGAATGTGTAAGTGTTGTTCACCAGTTCCTAGTCAACTCAATCAGTAGACTATTTCCACTAATGCATTTCTCTTTGTGTCACTGTTACTGTTTTGCTGTATTTAAAATTCTTCATATCCCCTTAGATCCGCCGTTCTGTGCGCGCGAGACCCTCAACGCCTGGCAGGAACGCAACCACCCCTGGCTAGAGCTGTCTGATGTACACAAGGAAACAACAGAACGCATCAGGGTGACAGTTATACCTTTTTACATGGGGTGCAGGGAGTCTCAGAATGCTAATGTTTATTGGGTGAGTATTTGACAGTTTTGACACAATCCCAGCCATAAATTTATTCTTCACTAAATAAATTTCCAAGGCCAGAGACTACTTTAGAAATTAATCAAGTGACGAACACATGTTAACAGAGAAGGGGCTCGAAATCGCAATAAAAAAAAATAATTTAATTTTATAGGCTTAGTTACATTCATGCATGTTTGAGCCCTGGTCACCCAAAGATAGTTGAGGAAGCAGAGAGGGTAATCACCAACTGCAGCACAGCAACAAGGCAATCGGAGATGGCAGATTTCGCCCCTGCCGTGCTGTCGGAGACGGCCACAAGTTGTTTGAGGCTCTGACACTATTATTATCATCATCACTACTATACTACAGTAATAAGTAACGGCCCGTTCTTAACATTAATCGTCAATTACAAACCCCAATGTACTTGAATAAACTAATGAAAGCATATGGTCCTCCCGGGATTCGAACTCGGAACACCACACCCAGAACTCAAGCATCTAAAGTTCTAAACCATTACACCACCAACAATATCAGTCTTTTGCAAACATTGGTTGTTAGAGGGTCTGTCCAAGCAAAAGGTGTTTTAGAAGCTGGAATAATTCAAAGCCGATTCTCTTCTACATGTATTTTTGCAAGCTATATACCAGGTACGAATATGAGGTTCATTTCATGTTACAGGCAATAACTTATACTGTACTGTCTTCTAAACATAAGGCTTAATAAGATTATTTTTATTTCATTCAGTTATCACGAGCATACAATTATGAAAGAGATAGAGAGAGTGGTAATACGCCTGCTCCGGGGACCGGCCGCTCACTGTAAACAAGAAAAGTTCTGCTCAATATTGTCAACTCCACGAGAGATATGAATTAATGAAGTAGACTCTTACAGGGAGAATTCAATCTGATTTTTTCATTGGAGCTAGTTTGAATTCAGTCAGGGTTACGGGTATGACAGTAGAGCGACATATATTGAGCGAAAATAGCATGAAAGTCCCCGCCAGACGTATACAGGACTTCCCTATAGAAATCACTGCACTGAAAGGATTAAGACAGTCACTACTAGGCCTAGTATCACCATCATCACTACTATCACCATCATCATTACTACCGTCACCATCATCATTACCATCATCACTACTATTTGAGTTAAGCAATGTTAAGTATGTATATACTCAGACACATATCCCATAGCTGGGGGTGGCCAACTCGAGACAGAGACCGAATAGAAACAACATTTAAAGTTCCAATTCTTAGGGTCCTGGACCACTTTCACATTCCCTCGTCCCTTTCTCTGTCTCGTCTAGTAGGGGAAGTCTACAAGGTACAAAGTCTATATTATTTTATTATTATATACAGGTATATATCCCCCTGGTATCTGAAAGGGGTGTGGTCCCCCTGTAATAGGGGTGTCTCTGGTGATAGCTGTCCCCCCTGGTATCTGAAAGGAGTGTGGTCCCCCTGTAATAGGGGTGTCTCTGGTGATAGCTGTCCCCCTGGTATCTGAAAGGAGTGTTTCCGGGTGGGTGGGAGGGACTCGATAGCCTTGGCGGGCAACCTATGTAGGGGGAAAAACCCTACACAAATTACCGATGGGCGACATGCTAATCGGTGCCACTTATAGGTGGCGATTTCTATAACAGATTAAAAAAAAAAAAAAAAAAAACACACACACACACAGACATATATATTAATTAAAATGTAAAACTTGCAAACTAAACAAACCAAAATTTGGACAAGGACAATATAAAGTCAAATTAAATTATCAAAATCGCTATGTGGAAACAACGCTTACTAAAATGAAAATTATTAAATAAAATAAAAGAACACAATCCACCACATAGGGTGTACATTACTACATATATTTGTTTTTTTGCTAGACGCCATAATTCCCGAGAAAGGGTGGCCATGAATATTAGATGTTTGTCACAAATCTTTAGGTCAAGTTGCCCGGGCTTGACATCTAGCAATAACTTTTGACAGTGCGGGCTCGATCCGCCGACCCTTTGATCAGCAGCTGACGCTCTACTGTGATGTACCACATCACACTTTTTAAAACCTTATTTAATTTAAATGTATGTGTATTGTATATAAGTTTATGTATATTACAAAAGATTTAGAAAAAGCCTATGACAAAGTAGATTGGGAAGGTCTGTGGGATGTGTTAACAGTACAGTATATGGTGTGGGAGGAAAGTTGCTAATGGCAGTAAAAAAAAAATATAGGAATGCAATGGCAAATGTGAAGGTAGGGGATAAGTTAAGTGAAAGTTTTGAGGTCAATGTAGGAGTAAGACAGGGATGTGTCATGTCAGCTTGGTTGTTCAATATATACATGGATGGAGTGATTAGAGAATTTAGGGCGGGATCAATGGGAGTTGGAGCTAGACTGAAATCAGAGGGAAGAGCATGGAAGATTTTAACATGCCTATATGCGGATGATGCAGTCCTGTTGGCGGAAAATGTAGAAGAACTTCAGAAAGTGGTCACAGACTTTGACAGGGTATGCGAAAAGAGAAAGTTAAAGGTCAATGTAGGGAAATGTAAGGTAATGGTGTTTGAGAGAAGAATGCATGAAACCATACATTTTAAGGCAAAATATAGAATTAAGAAACATGAGAAAAGTTGTAAAATAAAAATGAAAAATGAAGTACTGGAAGAGGTTGAAAGCTTTAAGTATTTGGGAGCTTTACTATGCAAATATGGTAAAATAGAGAGCGAGATAAAAGAGAGAAAAATGCAAGGGAGAAAGGTGATTGGAGAACTTGATAGTATTCTCAAAGGAAGAATGGTTAGTCAGGAAGTTAAAAAGTCACTGAGAAACAGTGTGCTGCTCCCAACACTCTCGTATGGAAGTGAAATATGGACAGCAAGTGACGAGGACCTCTCCAAACTGAGAGCTGTGGAGATGAACTTTTTCAGAATGGCAGCTGGTGTGAATAGGATCTATGGGACAAGTAATAGGGAAGTGTATGAGTCCTTTGGAATGGATGAGCAAGCTTTAGGCATTGATTGTGGAGTGGTTGAGTGGATAAAGAGAAGTACTTTGAGGTGGTATGGTCATGTTCAGAGAATGGATGAAGACAGAATGCCAAGAAAGATATACACTCGACCTTCGATTTAACGGACCTCGATATTTCGTATTTAACGGACAATACATACATACATACATAACATTTTAAGACTGAGTGTTCCACACATAAGTGCAGTTTCAGTCTCTTGTCCTAATGGTGGCGTTCCAGGCAACCCTGTTAAGGGCTGCTTCACTTGTCAAGTTCTTGGATTTGAGATCGGCGCGTATAGTCCGATCCCAGGTCTTCCTCGGTCCACCCCTTGGTGCAGCTCCCTCCACAATCACAGACCTGCATTTTGTCACCCAATTTTGTTCATCCATTCTCTCCACATGTCCATACCATCCCAGTCTACTTGTACGCATCACCTCGCTAATACTCTTTATACCTAAACGTCTCCTCAGCTCAACATTTGTTATTCTATCCTGTAGCCTGGCCCCACACATCCATCTCACCATTCTCATCTCATTACGCTCCATTCTGTTGACATCCTCTACTTTAACGGCCCATGTTTCTGAGGCATACGTCATTGCAATTCTAACACATGAGGCATACACCTTTCCCAGGGGGAGAGGCATTCTTTTCATGGCCAGATTGGCATCAATTCTCTGAACTTCCCCCAGCCACACCTAATTCTAGCAACAGTGGCAGCCTCAGCCCCACCACCGGAGATGGTATCTCCTAGGTAACAAAACTTGTTCACCAGCTCCAAAGACTCATTTCCAAAATTCACAGCCACAGGATCATCACTTAACACAAGCTCGCCTTTGCACACTACGCACTCAAATTTCTCTATTTCTGACTTATCCTTCGGCAGGGGCCCCTTTATTCTACTACAGCGCTTACTCCCATGGTGTACCCAACATCGACAGATGCTACATTGAATTGAGTTAACGCCCACTCCCTTTCCACACATGTACGTAGCCGGACACATTTTCCAGTAACGGACATTGTCCGTTACTGGAAACTTTGTCCGTTAGGTGGCGGGCACATAGTAAGAAAAACAACTTTATTTGTATCATTGAATTGTTTATTCTCTTCTATCTACTGTTTACCTATATTGTTTTATTCTCTTCTATCTAATTAGGTTGAACTTATATAGAGAAAGTTTAAAATCTTTATTATTTTGGCATATTTGGGCAAAAATAGAAGTCTGGAGGGAATTTTCCAGTAACGGACAAATGTCCGTCCCTATTAGTCCGTTAAATCGAGGGTCGAGTGTATAGGAGTCAGGTGAGTGGAACAGCTAGTAGTGGAAGACCACCTATGGTATGGGAAAAGAAAGTAGAAAAATATATTGAAGAAAAACTTCCACGTAGTGGAAGGGGCATTGTGGCACGGGCAAAGGAGGCATGTCTTGACAAAGTAGCCTGGAGACGTTTCTGTCATGGCCATCCTTTAGCGGGGGTTTCCCAGGGGGAAACAAGGCGTCGGAGATGATGATGATGAATATTACAAAATACAGTTATTGAATTGAAATTTTAGATCCGGACTCCCGTGGGAACTGCTTTATGCAGGCAATTTAGTCCTAATAGCTGGCAATGTGCAAGATGCTGAGGCCAAATTCAGAAGATGGAGAGAGGCCATGGCGAGCAAGGGTTTAAGAGTCAGTATTAACCCTTGTCTAGCAGGGTGTTTTGGGCTCATTTGGGCATATTCAGGCCCTCCTGCATGATAAATCAAGCATCTGCATGAATTTTTTTTTATTTAGCAAAAAACTAGGCACTAAAAGCTTCAAAATGAGACCAGAACGAGCTACGTAGCACTCGTGGTTCTCTTGCAGTGGTGCCACGAACATGGAAGTTTAGCATATATCGGTATATTTTTCCCAGCTATGCTCACTATTGGCTACACTGCCGGCCTCTCGAGAACACAGGGAACATGAGTTAATGGGCGGTGGTAAGCCCTGGGAGTCGGCTGTCTGGCCCGCTGCTCTCCCGGCCATTTGCACTCGATTTTAACCCTTTAAAAGCCTTAATAATGCTCCTAACTTGCTGCAAATTGGTGCACGACTTAAGTCGAGCGCCGCTCTTTAAGGGTTAACAAAACCATGGTTATGCATTGTAGATTGAGACGAGGCTATGTGGAAAAGAGCGGTGCATACCCATGTGCAGTGTGTGGAAAGGGTGTGGGCGCTAATCGATTCGGTGTAGTGTCTGTCGATGCTGGGTGCACCATGGGAGTAAGCGCTGTAGTAGAATTAAAAGGACCCCTGCCGAAGGATGAGTCAGAAATCGAGAAATTTGAGTGCGTAGTGTGCAAGGGCGAGCTTATGTTAAATGATGATCCTGTGGCTATTGTGACGCCTCCCGGCGCTAGCAGAATGGTTGCGTGGGGCATTGCAGCTCGCTAGCACTCGCCAGGATGGGGGGATGGGCTACAGTTGTCCTAGAATGATCTGCTTTATGTTATTAGTGTCGTGTTGCCACAGACAGTCTAGAAATGGTCTTTGTTTTGGTCTGTGACTGCGCCTTGTATTTTATATTCGCTATAATATAAATGTTGCTTGTGTGAGAGGCGAGCGAGAGAGGGTGACGGGGTACACCTGGCAGTGGGGCGAGCTATCACGCGGCCCGCTTGGGCGCTGACGGCGTTGGCGGCCGGGTGGTCAACTAGTCCCTGCTCATCGCGACCTCGTGTTTTTTACCAGCTCAGAGCTGGCCTGACACGCGTATCGTCTACATCCTTTGCAATTCTGTCCCCCATACTCGCCACTTTGCATACTATTTCTCTCTCTCGACTTCTCCTTTCTCATTCTCTAATCTTTATTAAACTCAACATCCCTTCTGGTTTCAGCATAGACGTTCACCGTCGGCCAGTCGATTGTACGCGAAGCTCTCAGATATTTCTATGTATTAGGCTTTAATGAGGTTTGGAGAGACGGACTTTTCCGTGTGTGTCCTCTCTCGGGAAGGTTGTAGACCGGTATATGTCTCCCTGGTAGGGTGTTGAGTGATTCTGCTTAGTTATTTAAAACTAGACTGGGGGTAAGGTTACTGTGTCGTTGTCTCCGATGTGTGCAGTGTTAGCTAAGCCCTGCACGACATCGACAGGTACTGTGGGAGCCTAGGTTGTCTTCGGGTGGGGTTACTTTGCGAGCACAGCACTGTGGTGTGAGAGGGCCATAGCCTATCCCTCACAACATAGTGCTGCCTCTTTGTGTTGACTTCTGAAGGATCGCCAGGATAGAACTAGGTACTAGAGACCTAGATTTATCAAGAGAGCATCCCAGTCATATAACGTAATCTTCATTATACCACCTTCGGACAACGTTAGGCTACGAGCCGCATGCTCGCCCATTGTTGCCCTGCCTTGATACCCCAGCTAGACTTTATTAACCGAGCAGACACTGGTTAGAGATAAGCTCCATTATTATATGTGTGCCACATTATTATTCACTGCACTTTTGAGCCGAGGTTGTTGTTGAGTTGCACAACCCTAGTAGGCTGTTGCGTTGTGTCACGAAGCATTTCTTTAGTTGTCGAGCATTACTACCTTTGCGTAGGCTTTATGATTCGCCTGCCTATTATTACTATATGTCCTAGTATTTATTGTGACCCGTATTCTGCATTATAATTGTTCAAGATTCTTTACGAACATCTTCCCAGCATCAGACTTATTTCAGAAGTTTCCAGTTGATGTTGCAGGACTAGCATTGCACTTTCTTTAATACAGGAGTGCCAGTTATTTGAGTATCTACCGTAACGTTAAATAATCACGTTACTTATCTTTTCTTTGTGTAACCTAAACGAGTAATCTTTTACTGTTTGAGAATAGGCTGTTTCATCGAGCGTCAGCCTAGTGTGTGTGTGCACCAGTTACCGAGTCATAGGATACCTCGTGGTCCAGGCACGACTCAGGGTGGTAATGGTGTTTTGTTTTTCCAGTGTTTAAGGCAGGGGTTGGATCTAGTGTTACCGTTGTTGCATTTTGCCATTATCTAGTCCAATGTTGAAGAGCCCTGTGTCTTTGAGAACCTGGATCGTAACAAATGGCGACCTAGCTCAGGATCTTGTGAACTAAGAGATAATTGCAGGATTGTTGTAGTCATTTGTTTTATTGAGGAATATAGTGGGCACGTTAATTTTTTTTTGGCAAAGTAGTATAGCACTTGAGAGTCTTCAGACATTTTTGGCAAGTGAATAGTGCTACATAAGAGTTTGGGGTACTTCTTTTCTGAATATTGTGGTGAGAAATTTTTGTGAGCATCATGTCTTATACCGGGTCAGAGGAGAATGGAGACACAGTACGTAATGTCGAAACTGAGGAACAGTAGCATGATGAAAGGGTTAATCGGGTGAACTGTGAGGAGGATGCTAGGATATTTTTGCAATGGCCTGTTACTGCCGAGCGGTTGGAGGGTATGGATCGGTACGGTCTTCAATGCCTGGCCACAGCTATCGGTCATGCGGTTACTAGCAGCATGACCAAGGATAACTTGATAACGTGTGTACTGGGCAGGGTGACTGGTGAGCGAGATGGGTTGAGTGCTCAGAGCCTTTCGGCCATGCTTCCCCTACACTCGACTCCCAGCCATCCCAGTAGTTTTCCGACTCCGGGTACGCTTCCGCAGTTGGGTGGTGACTGGCAGGGTGGGTTGCCCCTGGGGGGACCACCGGTAATTTCAAACATTGTAGCACCTTCACCTCCTCAAGGGTTATCTCCAGAATTATTGCTTCAGCTCGAATTAGCTAAGATCGAAGAGAGAAAGGCTATCAGGGCAGGTGAGCAGCAAATAGAATTAGCCAAGATAGAAGAGAGAGCCAAGATAGAAGAGAGAAAAACTATCAGTCAGCAGCACATAGAGCTAGCAAAAATCCAAGCTGACTTAGAGTCGACTAGGTACTGTGCCGACATGGACGTAGAGAAGTCGCGAGGAGAGGCAACGGGACAGCGACTTGGGGCTGGTAACCGTGTTCATGAGCAATCTCTCTCGCACTTATTGAAACTGGTTCCGGTGTTTGATTAGAGTGGTGTTACAGAATTTTTCGCACGCTTTGAGAAGAAGTGCCAGGAACACCAGTGGCCAGAGAATAAATGGGCAGCACTTGTATCCTCTAGATTAATAGGCAAGGGTCTTAAAGCCTATGATGCGTTGCCTATAGAGTCGTGTATTATCTATGAGAAACTCAAGGAGGCTGTCCTGAGAGCATACGAACTACAACCAGATACGTACAGATTGAAGTTCCGGGGTGTTACCAAGGGTCGGGAGAGCACCTTTTTGGAGCATGCCTGGGAGCTGTCCGATGCTTTTGGGAATTGGCTGAGGTCGGAGAAAGCTACTACGTTTGACGACATTAAACAGTTGGTGCTTTTAGAGCAGTTTTTCAAATGCACGGGCGGCGACCTGACGTTAAACCTTAAAGAAAAGCAACCAAAAACTCTACAGGAGGCAGCTGAGATGGCTGACCTCCGGCTATCACTAATTCGTGGGTGCGGGTTTGCCCAGCGTAGTGAGGCAGGTAACAAGGGGCGTGACGCCCCACCCCCCCGAGTTAGTGATATACCTTATGCAAACAAGTACAAGAGCCATGATACCAAGACTGACCACAAGATTAGCACCGTCCGATTTAAGAAGGGGCCGGGCCCTTCCCAGTACCAAGGGAAGCCCAAAGGGGAGTTGGAGTGTTATCATTGTCATGAAAAGGGGCACTTTGCAAGAGTCTGTCCTAGCAAACCACCTACAGCAGCTGTGTCTTTGGCCTGCAACATTGGTGTGTCTCCGAAGTCATCTGAGTTTGCCCGGGGCAGTTCGTCAGAGGCTGAGGCACAGCCAATGCAGAAGCACCTGGGAGGCTCGAACCCTGCTCAGGATGTTTTTTGCGACCATAGAGGGCGGGGTTGCGTGATGTGGGCGGGGCCATGGAGTAGAGGTCTTGCGCGATACAGGTGCTTCCCAGACTCTGATGAAAAACTTGACTGGCTACCTTATAAACGCGGCTCGGGTGGTGGTGGTGCAGGGTATTAATGCAACTCGGTCATACTCGCTGGTGCGGTTGGAGTTGGAGGTGGATGGTGTGGCACGTGAATTGGATGTCGGGATTGTGGAGAAACTGCCAGTGGAGGGCGTCGACCTTCTTCTCGGCAACGACTTTGCAATGCCCGCTTCTGAGGTTCTACCCTTAGTCGTTGCCGAGAGGCCGGCCGACGTGAGTAGGGAAGAGCAAGAGTGGGTCGAGCGGTGCCAGACACAACCCATGGCGTGTGTTGTCACCCGAGCTCGGGCAGCTAAAGTGTCACAGCCTAGTCCTCCGTCTTCAGACCAGCGGAGGAACGATCAACAGGAGGAGGCTGAAGCTGGAGTTGGTTTTAAGAGTTTTTACTCGGCGGCTCTCCTGGGTGATTCAGTATTAGCACCATTACTTAATTCTGGAGTAGCCCCTGGGCCTGTCATCGAGAGTGACGAGGCTGGGCATGACGAGTCTCCACGACAGCAACGTTATGTACATCGAGAGAGACAGAGGGAGCAGCCCAGTATCGGGGAAGGTCATGCATTGCTCCGGGAGCAGTTAGATCGCTTGGCACCCTCAGATATACGTTGGTTGCAACTAGAGGACCCTGAGCTCCAAACGTGTGCTAATGGAGCTGTAGAGGACGGCGATGCACAGCCAGGAGATTTTTTTTATTTAGAAGGCATCCTCTATAGGCGTTTTCAAGACCCTAAACGTAGTTGGCAAGAGGGGTCCGGAGTAGTGGACCAGTTGGTGGTGCCACGGGAGTGCAGGGATAGCCTACTGAGGTTGGCGCATGACATACCACTGTCAGGACATCTAGGGGTGAGAAAAACGGTGGCGGCTTTAGAAAAATTGTTTTGGTGGCCGGGGTTGAAGGGGCAGGTGGTAACCTGGATTGCAAGGTGTCATACGTGCCAGAGGGTTGGAAAACCTAACCAAACAATTCCGAGAGCCCCGTTGCACCCCATTCCTGTCAGTGGACCGCCCTTCAGTAAGGTCATCATTGATATGGTCGGACCCCTACCCCCTACTAGTGCCGGTAATAAATTTCTAGTAACTATCATGGATGTGGCCACTCGTTATCCTGATGCATATCCGGTGAGAGGTGGCACGGCGAGGGCTGTTGTCCGGAACCTGCTCTGGTATTGCTCGCGGTATGGTTACCCGCAAGAGGTGCAATCGGACCAAGGTTCTAGTGTTACATCTAATCTGTTCAAACAAATTATGATTCAGCATGGCATCAGCACTGTCGTCTCTTCTGCGTATCACCCGGAGAGTCAAGGGGTGTTGGAGAGGTGGCACGCCACGCTGAAAAGCATGCTTCGATGTTACTGCGCAGAGAACGGAAAGGATTGGGACCTTGGTCTGCCGTATGTTTTGTTCGCGGCAAGAGAAGTACCTGGAGAGAGTCTCGGTTTCAGTCCGAATGAGCTTGTTTTCGGGCATCGGGTGAGGGCCCTCTCCACATGGTGAAGGAGATGTGGGAGGGCACTGGGCATGTTGTTCTGCGAGATAAGTTGCAACCTCTTGTTCCTGAGCGACAAGAGGAGTTGTTTGCTAGGCTGTGGCAGTCCGTCCGCATGTTTGTTGCTTCTCCAGGCCTGATGTGCGGGGTAGAATCCGACACGGAGGCTGGAGACGGTGCAGGGCTCGAGTTGGTTCCCTACCGTGTGAATCCTGCTCGACAGCCTGTGGTGAAGGCGGAGCTGGACAGCGTGTGGAGAGGGTGTCTGAGGGATGAGGAATGTCGTGAGTGGTCGTTGCCAGTGGCTTTGCAACCTGAGTTTGGTGGCAGAGTCCGTGTGTGTGTTGATTGCAAGAGTGTGGAAGCATTATCCCTGACAGACGCCTATCCATTACCCAGAGTTGACGACACCATAGACCGCTTCGGGGCTGCCTCGCTCATCACGAAGGTAGAACTAGTGAAGGGTTATTGGCAGGCCCCGTTGCCGGGAAGAGCGAAGAGAAGTGCCAGTTTTGCGATGAACTGGGCAGTTTATCAGTGTCAGGTGTTGTTGTGCTGCCGGAACACAAGTTGGATGTGTGGGCACTGATAATGTTTTGGCTTTGTTTGCAGGAGAACCCTCGCTGTTCAGTCAGTGTCTGTCGCGGGTGGAGGATCCGGGGTAGGCTACCACAGTATGTTGGTATAGCCTCCTGTCTTGGCTCGCGGTGTATTTTTGCGCTGGTGCTTGTTGGCTCGCGTGTGTAGCATCAGCGTAGGGTCGCAGGGCAGGAGTTGTTGGCTTTGATTAGACGAAAATTAGGCTACATCTATAGTAGCCGCCAAAAAACAACATTAAAATAAAATATGAAAAATTAAATAAAAACTCTTTCTTTTTAATAATTAATTTTAAGATAATATTGTAGCTGAGTACTGAGTGTAGATGATTTTCTCTCAGTAGGCTGTGCTTCTTAAAGCTCGCTCTGGGAGCACAATGTTATGAATTAATGTATTATGTTTGGGAAGGGTGATAAGATTTTTTTATATATAAAATGTTGTTGTATTTTTTTTTTTTTTTGAGGAGACTGAGCTTGCATTCCATGAGTGGCAGAGTAGCTAGGAGTGGCAGATTCTGGCGACATTCTGCCTGTTCAGATATGGGCTCATGGTTGAGTGTCCCATATCTTGGGGGGGGTGTGACGCCTCCCGGCGCTAGCAGAATGGTTGCGTGGGGCATTGCAGCTCGCTAGCGCTCGCCAGGATGGGGGGATGGGCTACAGTTGTCCTAGAATGATCTGCTTTATGTTATTAGTGTCGTGTTGCCACAGACAGTCTAGAAATGGTCTTTGTTTTGGTCTGTGACCGCGCCTTGTATTTTATATTCGCTATAATATAAATGTTGCTTGTGTGAGAGGCGAGCGAGAGAGGGTGACGGGGTACACCTGGCAGTGGGGCGAGCTATCACGCTGCCCGCTTGGGCGCTGACGGCGTTGGCGGCCGGGTGGTCAACTAGTCCCTGCTCATCGCGGCCTCGTGTTTTTTACCAGCTCAGAGCTGGCCTGACACGCGTATCGTCTACATCCTTTGCAATTCTGTCCCCCATACTCGCCACTTTGCATACTATTTCTCTCTCTCTCGACTTCTCCTTTCTCATTCTCTAATCTTTATTAAACTCAACATCCCTTCTGGTTTCAGCATAGACGTTCATCGTCGGCCAGTCGTATTGTACGCGAAGCTCTCAGATATTTCTATGTATTAGGCTTTAATGAGGTTTGGAGAGACGGACTTTTCCGTGTGTGTCCTCTCTCGGGAAGGTTGTAGACCGGTATATGTCTCCCTGGTAGGGTGTTGAGTGATTCTGCTTAGTTATTTAAAGCTAGACTGGGGGTAAGGTTACTGTGTCGTTGTCTCCGATGTGTGCAGTGTTAGCTAAGCCCTGCACGACATCGACAGGTACTGTGGGAGCCTAGGTTGTCTTCGGGTGGGGTTACTTTGCGAGCACAGCACTGTGGTGTGAGAGGGCCATAGCATATCCCTCACAACATAGTGCTGCCTCTTTGTGTTGACTTCTGAGGGATCGCCAGGATAGAACTAGGTACTAGACCCCTAGATTTATCAAGAGAGCATCCCCGTCATATAACGTAATCTTCATTATACCACCTTCGGACAACGTTAGGCTACGAGCCGCATGCTCGCCCATTGTTGCCCTGCCTTGATACCCCAGCTAGACTTTATTAACCGAGCAGACACTGGTTAGAAATAAGCTCCATTATTATATGTATGCCACATTATTATTCACTGCACTTTTGAGCCGAGGTTGTTGTTGAGTTGCACAACCCTAGTAGGCTGTTGCGTTGTGTCACGAAGCATTTCTTTAGTTGTCGAGCATTACTACCTTTGCGCAGTCTTTATGATTCGCCTGCCTATTATTACTATATGTCCTAGTATTTATTGTGACCCGTATTCTGCATTATAATTGTTCAAGATTCTTTACGAACATCTTCCCAGCATCAGACTTATTTCAGAAGTTTCCAGTTGATGTTGCAGGACTAGCATTGCACTTTCTTTAATACAGGAGTGCCAGTTATTTGAGTATCTACCGTAACGTTAAATAATCACGTTACTTATCTTTTCTTTGTGTAACCTAAACGAGTAATCTTTTACTGTTTGAGAATAGGCTGTTTCATCGAGCGTCAGCCTAGTGTGTGTGCACCAGTTACCGAGTCATAGGATACCTCGTGGTCCAGGCACGACTCAGGGCGGTAATGGTGTTTTGTTTTTCCAGTGTTTAAGGCAGGGGTTGGATCTAGTGTTACCGTTGTTGCATTTTGCCATTATCTACTCCAATGTTGAAGAGCCCTGTGTCTTTGAGAACCTGGATCGTAACACTATGAATTTTGGAAATGAGTCATTGGAGCTGGTGGACAAGTTTTGTTTCCTAGGAGATACCATCTCTGCCAGTGGTGGGGCCGAGGCTGCCACTTTCGCTAGAATTAGATGTAGCTGGGGGAAGTTCAGAAAACTGCTGCCAATTCTGACCATGAAAAGAATGCCTCTCCCCCTGAAGGGAAAGGTGTATGCCTCATGTGTTAGAAATGCAATGACGTATGCCTCAGAAACGTGGGCCGTTAAAGTAGAGGATGTCAACAGAATGGAACGTAATGAGATGAGAATTGTGAGTTGGATGTGTGGGGCCAGACTGCAGGATAGAATAACTAATGACGAGCTGAGGAGACGCTTAGGTATAAAGAGTATTAGCGAGGAGATGCGTACACTCTGATGGCACAACCATCACTTCTTCCTCTGACAAAGCTGAACTCTTCGCTCAAACTTTTACTTTTTTTAGAGCGTGGGGGAGCTATCCCCCCGCCAAAGGCGGCTTTCTAGGGTTTTTCCTAGCTGATGCTGAGAGAATTGGGTTCTAGTTATTTGGTGATGGGCTGGTCTATCAGAGTGAGAACTGAGCGATCCGTGCCATACCCATAGCTTACTCTGACTGTTCCTTTTACTAGATCTCAAGTGACGGCGTCTTTTCCGTGGATTCTCCTCCCAATCTGCCAACCTAGAGGTTGGCAGATTGGAAGCCAAAGCGTCACATTTTTCTTGTCTACTACGCACCAGCTCGCTAATACTCTTTATACCTAAAAGTAGGCCTAGGCTGACCACGGTGCGATGGCGGCAGGGTAGGCCTAGGTTCAAGCACACTTGGAATTTCTATTGCACCTTCCTCGAACACTTCAACATCAGGGTTCTCACTATCATCTGATATATGATATAAATCCACTGCATCATCACCCTGAAAGCCCTCAAACTCAATTTCACTTACGTCTTTTAGTTTGTCAACCAAGCTTTCACCACTGCTTGCTTCGAAAGAACTTTCACTTCCTATGGCCAAAAGTTCTCTCTCAATGGCACTTTCACTCAACAAAACTTTCGCTTTCTTACGGTCAGGCTTTTTCTCGGTCGCAGTAGGCGTCAACGTAGCTAGCGGGGTAGTAGTAGTGGGGCGCGTAGGTTGCACAGAATCGGAAACGTCGGAAGACATTTTCGCTATATCTCGCTATGGCGGGCACGTACGGACTGATATGATAGTAGTTGAGGCGTGGTGGCGCTGCGATTGCCCCTGCGAGAAAATTTTCACCGCGCGTCTTTCAAAGCACGCTTTCAAGCATAGGGATTTTTAAAGGACAGCCGGGCTCCGGCCCTTCGTAAGTGGTGTCATTTTAAAATGACACCTGGGCTGGTCCAACTGCCTCAATGCAACCACTCCACTTCCACCCCACAGAGGTGAACAGTAATCCATCTGAGAACGCACATGACTTTTATATATTACATGTACGGCCAACTGCTCGTCAGTGAAGAATTCTCGAACTCTGTACAGGAGTCCGAGTTTTTTAGAGGCATTCTTACATGCCTACAAATGTGTCCAGCTCAAGTTAGTAGTTTAATGTTACACCAATGTCAATACTAGGGGAAGTGGAATATTTACATCATTAAAAAATATATGAGTCTGAGATCTGTCGGTTTAATGTACAGTAAACTTCCGTTAATCCGAAGGGCAGCGGACCGGCTCTCGTTCGGATTAGGTGGATTTTTCGGATTATCGGCCTTTACACCCCTATGAACCTGTGTATGACGACAAACATTGAGACATTAGGAGTCCACCCAAATGACACAATGGTTCACACACACATATCATATGTTCATGTACATCACTTCAAACAGTTTTTTACCATTGTCCATTGTAGCCTATTACCTACTTCAACACATTTTTTTTTTTGTCCAGATTAATGGGTCCAAAGGGACTCTGCTGATATAAACGTCTTCGTTCTATCTTCCGTCCTACTAGCGAGTTTGTCCTTGCTCTTGAAGATCAGATGTGGTTTCGGGAAGTATGCCTTAACAACGGCACTTCCTGAGAGTTCTTGTAATTTTCCTTTTGTGATTTTCCTTTGTGACGTGCTCTGTATATTATATTGTTATTGAAATCACCCCCTTTTGTATTGTTTTCTTGGAAAGCACCCTTGGGATGCTTCCGATCACTGAACTATAATATAGCGTATCGTCCGTAACATCCAAAGGTGCGTTTTTCAAGCTCAAGGACTAATACGTTCCCAAAGGTGCGTTTTTTTGTTTCCCCAAAAGTCTCAAGACTGAATGTGCGCTTGCAGAAAATGCGGTGCAAGCCAGTAGCCGCATCGGAGCGTCCCAGAGGATGCGTTTCAAGAGCAAACACAAACTCTTCTAGCAGACGATGTGGAGAAGAAGAATGACTAAGGTGTTTACGATTATATCAGTAGTCTTCCTTTGACCACTGAATCCTGAATTTTTTTGAAGTAGATAAAGGCTACAATGACAATGGTAACTTTTAAAGTGAATTCCATGAACATATTGATATGGGTGTGCTCCATTAGGTGTCATTTGGAGTGCCTAATGCCTCAAAAAGCTGACTTTGGGACGTTCTGTGAAAGGTGCGTTTTTCAAGCTCAAGACTGAATGCAGCTTGCATACAATGCGGTGCAAGCCAGTCGCGCATCGGAGAGCGTCCCAAGGATGCCGTTCAAGAGCAAAACAAACTCTCTAGCAACGATGTGGAAGAAGAATAATGACGAAGTGTGTTTACGATTATATCGAGTGCTTCCTTTGACCATTACTCTGAATGATTTGTAGTAGATTATAGGCTACAAAATGACAATGGTAAACTTTTAAAGTTGAATTCCATGAACATATGTATGTGTGTGTCTTCCATTATGTGTCCCCTTTGAGTGGGCCTAATGCCATCAAAAAAAAAGGTGACTTTGGGACTTTCTTGAAATGTCGTGACCCATCGGGTGAATTCGGATTTGGCCTCAAATTGAAAAATTCGACTATTGGGAGCAATTCGAATCATCGGTCGTCGGATTAAACCCCTCCCCCCCGGCTACGCATTACATAACATATTCCCCCCCCGAATATCCGGGTGTTTTTGGCCGACCAAACGTCTAGGCTAAGGCTACCGTATCATTGTTCTGCTGACTGCTTCCTCCCCCGCATTCCCTCCCTCCCCGCGCATCCCCAAGCGTAAGTGTGTTATTTACCTTTAGCAATGGCCCGTTAAGTAGAGCTCTCTAAGTGCAAGTGCTTGATTGTGATGATGATTTCATTGAGATAACTTTATGGCAAAAAACAGCCACTTTACACCTACTTTTCGAATACTTAAACAACAACATAACAGGCACACACGAACAAGCAAGCGACGCTCTCCCTTCTTGTGGCCGGAGATGCTGGGGCATCGGTCCATCCGGCTTGTTGTTTTTACATATGCTTCGTCGGAACCGACGCCCTCGCACTAACACGAAGCTCACAGGCTTTGTCAGCAATGGTTATCACAATTTTTCCCACCCCCCGTGTTCCTGTGTGCAAAACATATGGTACACACACGTGTAGCCGCACCTCCGAGTTTTGAAGGGTTAACTGACTTTTATGTACTTGTTTTTCTGTGCATTAAAGGAAACTATATTCTTTTGTCCCCATTCAATAATTCTAGAAAGGTCCTGGTTCAGAGAATTGCAGTGTTTATTTTTGAATTTTATAAGATCGGGTTGGGTGTAAGAAGGTAAATGTGAAGAACTGTGGAGTGTTGAGTCTCTGTCGTAGGAATGTATTGGATGATGAGTGGTAGATATGAGATCATTGATATGAATGAGGAACAGAGTTGGGGCCAAAACTGATCCCTGGGGAACACCAGCATTTATTGAGTGAAATTGAGATAAAAGGCCATCTACCATTACACATATTTTTCTGTTATGAAGATAAGAAGAAATTAGTGGAACTAATGATGCAAGGCCGTAGTGTGACATCTTCGACAATAAGGATTGATGCCAGACTCTATCAAATGCCTTTGATATATCCAGTGCTGTTGTATGTGTTTCACCATGTTGGTCTGTAGCTTGGTTGATTTGATGCGTAAGAAGGCAAAGAATGTCTGCAGTTGATCGACATCGTCTAAAACCATATTGCCTATCACTGATTAATTTATTATTCTCAAGATGCTTAATTATGTGATGATTTAATATAATTTCAAAGACTTTACCAAGAGTGGAAGTTATAGCTATTGGTCTGTAGTTTGATGGATCTGAAGAGGCACCTTTTTTAGGAACTGGATGGATGTTTGCTTCTTTCCAGGGTACTGGGAAGCATGAGGTATGAGTACACAGACGGAAAAATTTTGCCAATACAGGAGCGAGCACCAAGGAGCAATTCTTAAGTACTATTGGAGGAATTTCATCTGGACCAGGAGCCTTATCTACTGAGAGATTCTGCAAAATAGTTTTGACATGTCTGGTGTGGATCTTAAGTGAGGGAATTTCAGGCGAATTAAATTAAGTACAGGGACATCTTGATTTATTTCATCTAAGGTTGAGTTGGTGGAGAAAATATCCGCAAGAAGGTTAGCTTTACCTCGTGGGTCACTTACAAGATTGCCAGTCGGAGATTTTAATGGTGGAATGGATAAGCAGTAGTGAAGTTGGATTTGAATGAGTTAAGAGTAGACCAAAATATTTTGTTATCATTTGGATTATTTAGAAGTTTATTTGCCTGCTTGTGGAGAAAGTTTGATTTAGTTAGGTTTAATACAGTTTTGGCATGATTTCTGATGTTTCTAAAGTAATTAAAGGCTTCATGTGTTTTTGATCTTGTGTATGCATTGTAGGCTATTGCTTTTTGTTCAGTTACTCTAGCACAATTATGGTCAAACCATTTAGGTGAATTAGATCTTTTACTGTACTTTTGATGAGGAATACAAGTTTCCATTCCAATTTTTACAAAATCTTGCATGTGGCTCAAGGTGGAGTGTGCATCATTAGAAAAGCAAGAGGTCCAGGGAATATCAATAAAGAAACCTTGAAGACCCTCCCAGTCTGCCCTATCGTAATGCCATTTAGTCACCAAAACAGGTTCAGAGTGGGAAGGTGTGGTAGGTGATAGACAGGTGGCCTGTATCAGACAGTGATCAGAAGATCCAAGCGGGGACCTCACTGTAACATCATAATTTTCTGAATTGGTTGTTAAAAATAAGTCCAGTAGATGGGAATTATGATTAGGATTATCTGGTACACGGGTGGGTTGGTTGACTAGTTGAGTGAGATTAAATGAGTCTGCAAATAGCTCACATCCAAGACCAGCATCATCAGTCCTGGCTGAATGAGTGAGCCATTCAACATCTTACTAACCCTTGGTCATCCTCCTTTCAGGACTTCGGTGAGACCTTTTCTATTGTGCTAGACATATCGAAGGCCTTCGATAGAGTCTGGCACAATCTTTAATTTCTAAACTACCCGCCTCCAGTTTCTATCCCCCCATCTGTGCCTTTGTCTCTAATTTCCTTTCTAGCCGTTCCATAGCTGCGGTTATGGACGGCCATCGCTCACTTGGCTGCGGTTATGGACGGCCATCGCTCACTTCCTCATCCTATCCCGTGTCAGGCTCTTTCTTATCTTCTATTCTTTCTAAAAAAATAATCTCTTCTCAACTACTCAGACGACATACTACGACTCAAATTATTTCCAGAATCCAGCGCACATTCCCTCAAAGACAAACGTAATGAAGCCATACAACACTTAATTATCTTCTGATCTAACTACAGTACTGTAGTATTTCCAATTGGGGCAGAGAAAACCTTGTTACCTTTAATGCTTCCAAAACCCAATTTCTGCATCTATCTACCCATCCAGAACTCCCAGCGGACTATCCCTTCTTCTTCAACAATACAAAAATCAATCTTTCATCTTCTCTCAATATTCTTGGCGTCTCGTTTTTTTCTGCTCTCACTTGGAAGGACCATATTACTATCTATCTATCTATTGCCTGACGCCGTGATCCCCGAAGGGGTGGCCACGAACGAACCGCCCCCATGCACCTCTGTCCCCAGTCAGTCGACGCCCCTCCCCCCAACCAGCACCGCCTTCGTTCATGTAGTTCCTCACTCCATCCTTCCACCTCATATTCGGTCTACCTCTCCCCCTCTGCCCCTCCACCTCGCTCTCATACACCCTCTTAGTCATTCTCTCGCCCTCCATACGTTCCATATGGCCGAACCATCTCAAGTTGCTCCTTTTCACACTTTCCAGCACATCTACCTCCACACCACACCTCCTTCTTACTTCCTCATTAGTCTGTCTATCCCTCCATGTAACTCCGCACGCACTCCTTAAGTAATTCATTTCCACTGCTCTCACTCTTGGTCTGAGTCTCTCAACCAACGTCCATGCTTCGCTTCCGTAAGTCAGTGTCGGGATTACCACACTGTCATGCAAGGACTTCTTCACTTCCATACTGACCACCCTATTTCTTGTTACTGCTTTTAGCGTTCCTACAACCCTCTTCCCCTGTTGTACCCTCTCCCGCACCTCTTCATCCATAGTCCCATCTTTACTCAACACACTGCCCAGATACTTAAAAGAGTTGACGATCTCCATAGCCTGACCGTTCAGCTTCACCTCACACTCTGTGACTTCACCCCTTTCGAAGACCATAACCTTGCTCTTCCCCGTATTTACCTTCAAATTCCGTTTTTCGCACACTGTTCCAAACTCATTTACCAGACCCTGCAACTCCCATTCATTATCACTCATCAGAACTGTATCATCCGCAAACAGCAGTATAGGTAGCTTCCACTCAATTCCCTCCCTTTTCAGCGATACACCAACATCCACTGCTCTTGATAGTATTTCTTTCATAACTCCATCCATATATACAGTAAACAACCACGGGACATCACACACCCCTGTTTCAAACCAACATTCAGGTCAAAGAACTCGCTCTGCTCACTCTCCACACGTACTGCCGCCTTTGCACCCTCATACATGCTCTTCACTGCTTTCAGCAACTTGCCCTCTACTCCGTATATTCTAAGTACTTTCCACAAACCTTCTCTATCCACTCTGTCATAGGCCTTCTCCAAGTCCATAAAGGCAACATACACCTTTTGTTTCTTCTCTAGATACTTCTCCACAACACAATTCAGGGTAAAAATCTGATCTACACATCCTCTTCCCTTCCTAAAAACCTCCCTGCTCGTCGCCTATCCATTTCTCCGTTCTCACTCTCACTCTCTCAATCACTACCCTACTGTATACCTTCCCTACTACGCTTAGAAGACATATTCCTCGGTGGTTACCACACACTCCTCTTTCCCCTTTGCCCTTATATAGGGGGACTATTATGCCAGTCTTCCAGTCATCGGGTGCACTCCCCTTCTCCCATGCTAGTTTGCACATTTTCCATACCCATTCTATCACTATCTCACCACCATACCTCAACATTTCCCCACACACTCCATCTGTTCCTGGTGCTTTCCCCAACTTCACTCTTTTCATGGCTTCCCACACTTCTGACCTCCTGATCCCCACCTCCTCCTCCACTACTTCTCTTCTTCTCCCTCCCATACCATATCCAGCTATGTTTGCTGGCTCTTCATTCCTTTCATTTAGCAACTCACTGAAGTACTCCCTCCATCTTTCGACTCTCTCTTGCTTCTCGGCTAGCATTCTCCCATTCTTATCTTTCACACCCTTACTGTTTCCCTTGCTACCTTCCCTAACTTCTTGACTTCTTTCCAGAACAGTTTCTTACTCTCCCTCCATTTTACACTCAGATTCCTTCCAAATTCCTCATCTACTCTTCTCTTACTTTCCTTCACTACTCTCTTCACCACCCTCTTACTCTCCACGTACCTCGCTCGTTTCTGTCTCTCGGAATCTTCATTCCCTCTACTACCCAACCACTCTCTATATGCTTTCTTCTTTTCTTCCACAGCTATTCTTACCTCTTCTGTCCACCATGCTGTACCTTTCACTCCCCTCCCTCTTCTCCTCACTCCACACACGTCCTCACATGCTGCACAGATCTCATCCTTAAACACCTTGCTCATCTCCTCCACTTCCTCCATAACTTCCAGGTCGAACCCACCTAGTCGTCTTTCCACTGCTCTCCTGTACTCCTCCCTGACTTCCTCCTCCTGCAACCTCTCCACCCTCCTCACCATTCCACCCTCCTCTCGCCTCCCTCCCGCTCTCCTCACCCACTTCTTTTGTATCCTAACCTTAGCTACCACTACATAATGATCAGACAGACCCCCTCCAATACCCCTATACACCCTAGCATCCATCACAGATTTCTTCATTCGTTCATCCACACATACATAATCAATCATAATCAAGATGCAGCCTTGCTAAAGCAGCCTCCTAGAAGCTGGGTGTGCTCAATGGGTTCTTTACCCCTGCACAGCTTCTTGCTCTGTACAGGGGCACAGTGCGTCCTTGTATTGAGTATTGTTCACATGTATGGGGAGGATCCTCTCACACCGCACTCCTAGACAAAGTAGAAAGGAAGGCCTTTCATATCATTAATTCCCGCCCACTCACCAACTCTGCAAACTCTCTCTTCACCGCAATGTTGCATCTCTCTCGCTATTACAAGAATCAGTGCTCCTCAGAGCTCTATACCACCTCCTCTACGTAGGGTATGTGGTACCCGTCTTGCAACACAATCCCACCCCTACTCTGTGCAACTCTCTAACCCAAGAGTGAAACGTTACTGGTACTCTCAGACTTTCTTCTATTCAACAGCTGAGCTCTAGAACTCTTCCAGAATCAGTCTTTCCCTCCTATGACTTAAATTGCTTCAAACTCTGTGTCCAGGCATTTTGGCTCGAACGTCCCTTGATTTTGGCCCTGTCACTCTTTCAACTATGGGGGAGGCACTCGCTACAGGCAGTTCTGCCTTTTATCTCCCTCACTCACATAGAAAAAAAAAAAAAAAATGGGATGGTATTTATGTGGAGAGAATGGATGAACAAAATTGGGTGAAAAGATGCAGATCTGTGATTGTGGAGGGATCTGCACCAAGGGGTGGACCGAAAGATCTGGGATCGAACTATACGTGCCTATCTCGAATCCAAAAACTTGACAAGTGAAGCAGCCCTTAACAGGGTTGCCTGGAACGCCGCCATTAGGACAAGAGACTGAAACTGCACGTATGTGTGGAGCACTCAGTCTTAAAATGTTATATTTAGTAGCAGTCTCTACGTTTCCAACGTAGGGCTTATGATCTCAGCCGCTACCACAGCGGGCCGATTTATCGGTACTCACGCGAAGTACCAAATAATCTCTAGAGTTGCACCTCAATTTACTACTAGGCACGTTGTACACACTCCGAGACGACTAAAGAAGGAAGAGAAAGCGAAGGAGAGAAAGAATTGTTATAGTTACCCATTTAATCTAGCTGCTCTCCTCATAGCCATGCTCCATTTTCTATGAGCCTACCCCAGTACATGAAACAGTATCAGTCACTTCGCGCCCACCGTCGATGTCACACGCCTTTTTTGTCTGTGCTTCGCGAGTGCCTGCTTTGCATCCCCTTCGCTTCGACTTAGTGAGTGTGAGCCTTTTCAGGCTGTTGAAGTTTTAGAAGGATGTTCAGTGATGTAGGCAGCACTTTACTACGGTTTTATGGCGTATTTATGGGTGTGCGCGTAGTGGTGGAGACGTGTTTATTTATTTATTTTCTTCGGGGGTGGTTGGTCCTCAACGCCGCGTAGCGGTCGTTGTGTGTCTATTCTACCCTCGCTTTTCGGGTTCTTGTTCACTTTAACTACCCCTTAACGTAACTTGGGGGGGATATGCTTCCCGCGGGATGCATTGTGTTTCTTTCCCTTTTTGACGTGCTTTTTGTTTTATTGTTTTTTCATATGACTACGTGTCGATGTTTTACAAGACTTGAGCATGAGGTTTCTCTGGATTCTGCTTTTGTGTGAGCATATGGCACACAGCCTTTATTCTCTCACAAACATGCTGCTTTGGTCTCAACTGACCTATAGCCCTTCTGACTTGTTTATTCAACATGTCCATAGTTGGTGGTCTTGTATTTCGTTCGCCTGGTTCACGCTTTTGTCAGTTCCTTTTCGTTTCCCCGGGCCTACTTAGCTCGTGGATACGTGGTTCTGGTGAAAATGTCGGTCAACCCCTAGGCTATCCTAACTTTTATTTTATTCCTTTAACGTACTTGTGGGGATTCTCGGGCAGTGTTTAGCTTTGTTACTAGGTTCTTTCACTCAGGGATTGACGCTGCCCTAGTGTTTTCTCTTTTCTGTGTAACTAGGCTAAGCCTGTTTTTTTACCTTGAGCTGACCGCCATCGGATTGGGCCACACAGGTCCTTTCCTTCTGTTTTCCTCTTGTCTCTACTGACTTGCTGGTTAAGTTCTTCTACACTCTTGTTAAAATTCTCACCTTTGTTTTTGTGTGTTTAACCCTCCAGCCCCGGCTATGTATTATATATATATTCCTCGAAACCCGGGTGTTTTGGCCGAAAAACGTCTAGGCTAGGCTACCGTATATTCGTTAATCAGACTGCTTCCCGCGCATCCCCAAGCGTAGCTGTGTTATTTACCTGTAGAATGGCATTAAGTAGAGCTCTCTAAGTCAACTGGTTGAGCTGTGATGATGATTTCATTGGAGATAACTTTATGGCCAAAACAGCCACTTTACACCACTTTTCGATACTTAACAACAACATACAGGCACACACGAACAAGCGACGCTCTCCTTCTTGTGGCCGGAGATGCGGGGCGTCGGTCCAGCCGGCTGTTGTTTACATGCGTCGGACCGACGCCTCGCACACGAAGCTCACAGGCTTTCAAGCACTGGGCGTTCAAGAGGCCTTTCGGGCAGCTGTTATATGCTTTTTTATGGGCGTTCAAGAGGCCTTCCGTGGTGAGAGGGTTAAGCTAATCGTTTTTTTGCCTTGCGCTGCCTGCCGTTGGAATGGTCCACACAGGTCCTTTCCTTCTGACTTCCTTTTGTCTCAACTGACTGGGAGGTCTCGGTCTCGTAGCTCTCGGTAAAATTCTTGTTTTTCTTACATTTTACCTGTTTCTGTTCTTCCCCTGCCTGTGTTTACTTGATCATAAGGGGGGTGGGGGGATGTATGGAAACTGTACGCGATAATAAGGGCCCCGCTCACAGGGAGGATATGCTTGGACAAGTTGACTCGACTTTCGTGTTTACTCACGTTTTTTCGCCACACAGGCGAGGGTCTTCAGGTGTCCTCAGCTCCTTCATCTTCTTCATCTTTTTAAATCCGCCCTACAAGCGCCTTTATCTTTTTGATGTGCCCTGTGCCTTGTCAAGGCCTAGGCCACATAGCTTTTTCACTTGACTTGGTTTTAAGCGCCCTGTTATGCCCCCTTTTTCATGTACCTGGACAGGGCTCCTTGGACAACGGCTGATTGGCTGTTTTCCTCTCCCTTATGTCCTGCTCCTTGTGTCCTCCTTCTGTACCTGGTTCCCACCCTACAGGCGGCCTCCTAGTATATTGGGTGGACCCAAGGACCACCTGAAAAGTCCTAGGACTCGACCCAAAGTGGCGATTGTCCTGTGTGTTTTGGATTCCCTCCCCTCCCCTATTTAAACTTATAGGGTACTGTTGGGTTGCTCACACTTGACCTTTTTCCTTCCAGCTGGTGCCCGCTCTACTGCCGGCTGTCCCTACGCTGCCGCCACTTCGCCCCCTCCTCCCTCCGCTCTCCCAGAGGGTTCTCAGGTATTTCGGATGGGACCTTTTTTCCCCAAAATTGGTTTGGACCTGTTCCCAGGGTTGGGTCTCGCTAAGGAGCTTGTCCCAGCCCTGGTGTTTAAGGTCTCTGGGGTGGGTGGTTTTTCCTTGACTTTCCTGTTATCCTTGCTACTTAGCGTCTTACTGGATGTTGTCTTACTTGAGTATTACATGCTGTTTTGGCTATACTGCCTCATGTCTCACCTCCACTGGTGTGTAATGCTTCCCCCATTTTTCTGTGCTGTGATGCCGGCTTCTCCCTGCTCTCGGCCGACTTGTCAGCGGTCGGCCTTGCGGGATCATCGGGAATGCTGCCTCCACACGGCCTGCTACGGGAAGGATGTGTACGATCCCCGCCGATGTGGAGTTTGTCTCTCCGCTCTTCAACTGCTGGAGACTCTGCCTACATCGGCGGAAGGACAACGGGCCAGGACGTCTCTCCGTCAGTCGTGGGACGTCATCTCCCATTACGTCCAGGTTATCCTGCACAGGGCTCCTTCCTTCCGTGAGGATGACGTCCGGGTGTTGTTGGGGATCCCACCTACCTCCGATGCTGCACGCCGTTCCCGCTCCCCTACTGTTCGTCACTCCCGCTCTCCTCATACGGCTCGTGGCTCCCCTACCAGGAGTTCGGGTCCGGCGGACAGGAGGGCGCATCCCAGGGAGCGGGCCCCCCGGCGTCATGATCGTCGAGTGCCTGCCTCCAACCTGTCCGTGACTTCGTAAGCGTCTGGCAGGAGGAGACGGCGTCGATCACCCTCCCCTGCTGATCGACCCCGTCTTGCTTCTCCTCACCTCAGGATGAGCTCCCCTCCTTCGCTGGGTTCCACGATCTTCAGGGCCAAACGCCTGCCTGCCAAGGAGGTCGTTCTCCATCCTGCACCATCTTCAGCCACTGGTGGGGTGGAGTTCGATCGAGCCTCTGCCTGCCTCCCAGCCTATGAGGGGTCCCGGCCTCTTCCCTATGGCGGGCTCTGCAGTGGTGGTCCCGGCGGCGATGCCCTCCCTGCCTCCTCCTCAACCTGGATTTTCGGACGCCTCGATCCCTTGTGGCCAACCGTCTCCTACCCATCTCCCAGACCATTCAGACGATGTTTTCGAGATGGAGGTTGCGGACTTTGACAGGCTTGAGGACGAGGATGTGGGGGTCGACTCGTCTTCGGACGGTGCACCCGATTCTGGTCGGGATGACCCCGCCGTGGAGGCCCATTACTCCCCCCCCATCCCGTGTGTTCTCCCCGCTCACGGACCGTGATGCCCGAGGGCCCAGTGAGGCTGGTTCCGCCTCTCCTCTACAGGCGTCCATCCCTCCTGCTGCGGAGACGGAGTTAAGAGCGGAGTTGGCGTCCATTCGTCTCGAGATGGCTTCCACTAAGGCCGACATCCTCTCCTCTGTCATGGAGGCAGTGGTCTCTCGGTTGGGTACTCCGAACCCGGTACCTCTGCAGACTCTGATTGTGGCTCCTCTCCCGCCTGTTGCCGACCACATCCCATCTCGGCCTGCTCTCCCGGTCGTGGTGCCGTTGACGTCCTCTGCATCATCACCTGCACCTCCGACGCCATCTACGACTCCTCTCTGGCCCGTTGTTATCCCGGGCCAGGGTTTGGGGTTGTTCTCTCACCCTCTCTCCGTGCCGCCTCTCTCCAAGTTTCAGATCCCCAAGGTCAAGATGCCCTCCCTCTATGGGGATTCTGTTGCTTGGAGGGCTGTGGTTGCCTCCAACCCTGAGCGAGCGGTCAACCTGCTGCCCGGAGAGCGGACAGTGCCAGGGGATTAGGCCATCCAAGTGAATGAGAAGAATGTCTTCCGGGCCATCACGTCCTTGGGTCTGGTCCCGGAGGTTGATGTCCAGGTGTACCCGAGCAGGCAGGACATGCAATATTTCTCCTTCCGTCCCTCGGTCTTGCCTTCCCCTGTCACCAAGCCCTGGGCGGACTACTCCCGCCGTGACCTGTCGAAGGATGTCCACTCCCTCTCTGCCATCTCCGGGACGCCGTACCTACTGAATGTGCGTGATCGGGATGGGATCCTGATGTTGGACCTACCGCACCTCTGTACGGGTCCCTGGGGGGAGTGGGTCCGTGAAGCGGTGGACTTTGGTCAGGCTATGACTGAGGGTTTGCCGGCCATCCCGACCATGGACTCCAATTTTGTGTCGGGTGTGCTCCTTCTCTCCTCGGGCTTCCCTCAGCCCGTGTGGGAGTGGCTCAATGCTCTCAAACTGTCGGTGGGCCCCCTGCCGTGTGCCTTTTTCACGGTGCCAGAGAAGTCACAGTTGGACCGCGACTTCAGGTTTCGCCAGCGGGCGGCACGCCAGCTCTCGACACTTCTGGCCCAATTGGAACTGGCAAGGGTCAACCTCCGCCTGATTGAATCCCTGGAGTCTGGTGACCATCGCCAGGGGTTTGAACATGTCCGCCGCATCAACCTGCAGCTCGCCCTCAACCCTGTCCAGGACATTCGCCACTCCCTCCATGAAGCCTCCCGTTGCCGTCAACAGCTTCGGGTGGCTTTCTGCAAGAAGGCCCCTGCTGACGTCCGCAACCGCCTCCTACTGACGGACCTTCTCACCCCAGGTCTGTTCCCTGAGGAGGCTTGCCAAGGGGCTTTCTTGCTGGCGCAGAGTGACACCTATACTCTGCCCAACGGAAGGTGGTGGCGACACCCGCTACATCCTCCTCCACCCGCGGACGCGGGGGCAAGTCCGTCACCGGCAAAGGGCGCCAGGCGGGGGGTTTCAGCGGAGGATGGGCTCACGACGGGTGTGGTGTACCCGCCTTCCGTGAACGTCGGTCCCCGGATCGCCGTCCCCGTCAAGAGGGTGGGCGGCGCTGGCAGGATCCGGGGTCCTCGTCCTACACTCCCAGACACAGTCGGGAGGAGGATAGGCCGGAGCGCGGGGCCCGTCCGCCGTTTCGGAGGGGCGGCAGGCAACCTAGGGGAGGCCGTGGTGGTTCTTCCCACCGCGACACGTCCGTCGGGGGCTCCACGGCCCCGACTGCGTAGTTCCTCTTGCCCGGCCGTCTCAGGGATTCGGGGGGGCTCTGCGCGGCGCCCACACCGTCTTCTTCCGCCCCCATTACCGGCGCTCGCCCCGCCGGGCGTGGGCGCGTCGGGTGTTGTAATAGGGTCTGACTTGGAGGTGGAGGTCCAGGCCTCCTCTCAGGCGCCCTCCCCGACATTGACCAGTATCTCAGGAAGTGGCCATTTTACTATGTGTCCACTGCCAGGCTGGGTCTGCCTTGTGTTGTGTTAGACCAACGGATCCTCAGCTTCATCTTCGATCCTGTATCTCTTCATCCCATTGTTTTTGTATACTTGTACAAAGACTTAACATTCTCTTTTTCATTTACATGTATGAACTATATGTTTCGTGATACGGATGTACCTCTTCAGCTTTCTTACATAGGACTATACTGTCTAGGGTTTGTTGTCTTGGTATGCCTCTACCTCATCCCTATTTTGTAATTAAAGAGTGTCCTAGGAGATCATCCACCTGCTGTGCCATACCTTCTGGTTCTTGTAATACTGTACAATTTACTTCAATCTTCCCAGGTTGGTGTGCCATTCAAGGGTCGACATGACCTGTTCCTTGCCCTGCTTATGCATTTTTAGACCCTAGACTGATACGCTAGTAACTGTACTTTCTTAATATGCACCGTACTGTTACGCTCTTTTTTCCCAATAAACTAATCTGTTTATTTGTGTCTTTTCTTGGTCCTCTACTTTTGTTAAGGCTTGGGGTTTTTAAGGTTTCTTGGATGTCCGCCTCCAATTTGGGATTCAAGCCCTACGTTGGAAACGTAGAGACTGCTACTAAATTGGGAGGTTTGACGACCTCCCTTATAACCAAATAAGGAAAACCTCTTATTTGGTAGCAGTCTCGGAGTATCCAACGTCACAGTATCCCGCCCTCATGCCGATCCCCTGCCCATCCAATCTAAACTGATTACTTGATACCTCGATACTGTTTCATGTACTGGGGTAGGCTCATAGAAAATGGAGCATGGCTATGAGGAGAGCAGCTAGATTAAATGGGTAACTATAACAATTCTTTCTCTCCTTCGCTTTCTCTTCCTTCTTTAGTCGTCTCGGAGTGTGTACAACGTGCCTAGTAGTGAATTGAGGTGCAACTCTAGAGATTATTTGGTACTTCGCGTGAGTACCGATAAATCGGCCCGCTGTGGTAGCGGCTGAGATCATAAGCCCTACGTTGGATACTCCGAGACTGCTACCAAATAAGAGGTTTTCCTTATTTGGTTATAAGGGAGGTCGTCAAACCTCCCAGTATGTATGTAATTCAACTACTAACACCATCATCACTACCATAAAGAAGTAGCCATGTTAATTTAGTGGGCATGCATTTTTATCATTATTAACTTTACAAGAATATGGACCCTACTATGGTATGAGCTAGCAATTCTGATTTTTTTTTTTTTTTTTGCACTTTATTCCTCCATCTTGTTGCTTAAATAACTTTATGGACTTATTCTAGTTTAGGTTGGGTAAGCTTTGGATTGATTATATTGACCCATCAAGGCTTACCTAACCCTTAATAGGTTTGCAGTACTTTGAAAAACTTCCATGCCCTGAGGTGGAAGTGATATCAGGCCACTTGAGTTAGACTCTTTAGGACACTGACCAAAACACTAGCAAGCTGGTGAAAAAATATGATTGCAATAAGGCCACTATACCTGGTGTCAGCTAACTTGGCAATAATTGTGATCCATCTATCTATGGGATGGGAGGAGGGGCGTCGACTGACTGGGGACAGAAGTGCATGGGGGTGTTTCGTTCGTGGCCACCCCTTCGGGGATCATGGCGTCCGGCAATAGATACAGTAGATAGATAAACTATCTATCTATATATTCAGTCACATACCCCTTTTTATTTATTTTATTTTATTGTGATCCATAGCTTCTTTATATCTCAGAAATGGCTATAGCAAACAGGCTGTATTTTCACACATATATTTACTGGTCTACAGTACCCTTACAAAATAATGTCAGTACCAATTCGATTGTCTTCATTATTTTAAAGCCATAAGATGTTAAGGGGTCAGGATTTGTGCCAGGTTAGCTGACAGGGGTTTTAGTGCCATTTTCTAGTTGTACTCCCGTAAAGTAAATAAACACCTACATTTATAAACTGATTGCTTTACAGTGGCGGTACTGCATTCGACTAGAGAACCTTGGAGAGCTGACAGTGCAGCTACGAGAGCGGCACTGGAGGATCTTCAGCCTGTCAGGGACACTGGAGACTGTGAGGGGTCGTGGGGTGGTGGGTCAGGAACCTGTACTATCACAACAACAACCAGCCTTCCAGTACTCCTCTCATGTCTCACTACAGGCACCATCGGGTCACATGTGGTATGTTATTTATATCCTTATTACTTATTTAGTTTTTCTACCTCCATTTTTTTTTTTTAAAGTACCTTATTTCACCTTGAGAAGGGTGAAAACCGCATCTTTCTACGTTGCTTGGTTCGATGTTTATCACCGCGAGAGCCTCAAGCAACAATTCCTCCTCTGTGTATGTTTGAGGAAAAATAAATGAATACTTATCTGTTTATGTATGTATATGCATGTGTGTGTCGATCACTTGTCGGGGATGGCCTCAGACCAAGGCCAGACATACAGTACACACTCATTGTCACTCAGTCCCAGACTTATCCTGGAGTCGGGCAGTATGATGCAATCACATGAAAAGTAGGGGGGGAGGGGAGATGGTTGGGGATGCTTTTGGGTGGGGGATATAGGGAGAGAGTTTAGGGGGTTGCAAAAAGGGCTGGGGATGGATCCTAGTTCATCACTACGTTGCTAGGGTCCATATAGCCCTCATAAAGTTGTTGTAGTCCCCCAACTGTCTGGTCAAACAGTCCCAAGTCCGGTAGACTGAAGCCACTCCAGATACCCTCTGAGAGGTCAGCAGGGGAGGAGATCATCAGCCACGGGCTTGCACCCCTGCGCCAATGCCCCACTGTCCGCAGCCCACTTGCATTGCCATACAATCGGGTGATCTTGCCAGGATCTGCAAGGAAAAGTAGTACAGGAAAAGAGACCGATAGTATTTGATTACATGGCGTGAAATCTCAAGGCGCGTATATGTGCCTACTGGGTTTGTGGCATAGAACAGAACCTCATTGACGCAATTACATGTCAATGGGTGTTTGAGGGTTAAGTAGATGTGGGTTCCGAGGCAATACAGGAACACTCCACCACTGCCGTCGTAAGGCGTTCTATTATTCGGCAAATTATGTTACAATTTTCCAAGAGCTCCAACGCTTTTCCATTGTCTGCCAAGGTGTACCGGTACTATATTTGTAAAGTTTCTTGCCTTTCCGATACTCCCTCTTTGTCCCCCCTCTTGCCTTCTTAACTACTCTTCGCTGTGGCCCGGGGTTTCCCCCGCCCCCGCTGCCACCCTGGTTCCTTCCCGTGGCCTTGGTCTACATTTTGCCCTTGACCAAAAATGGCTAGATGGACGACTTTGAAGAGCAACACAATGGTACACATGGGCCTGGTGTACCATGCGGGCGCTAGGTTGGAGGGCAGTCTTTAAAAGCAGCGCATCGCCTAGCGTGCGGCTTTCGAGATTAGTAATGTTTGTTTGAAGTTTGTGAATGGGGCAAACTTGAAGTTTGGTTCGAGATTAGATCGTTCAAGATAGGCAATCCTGCTGTACTGTACCTTACTTCTGTAATCCTCTGCACATCATTAAAGGGGACCCACGGGGGCAAGCGGATGGGATTCATTAGTTCTGGTAAGTAATCCATTTACGGGAAGGGAAACACAGAAAAATAACTACCTGCTGCCTGATAGACACACCTTGAAGTGCAAAAGGCTAGGTCCACTGTCTGTAGTTGACCTCAAGAAAGATATGCAGCCACTTCAAAACTTGCCTCGGATGCCTGATGGTGGTGGGAATCTGGGACTCTTGTTGATTTCCTGCTGTGGGCCATTGGTGTGTGGCCAACTAGAATTTAAAGAATGAATGAAGCTATGATGCCTTGCTTTGTAGGGAAGTTCCCAAAAAGAGATAGCCATATCAGAAACCACCCAAGGCTTTCTTGCCCAGAAATGCCCTAATTACCCATTCCACAATGATATTTCCACTATGTATGTACAGTATGTATATACACAGGCACATACCCCATAGCTGGGGGTGGCAGACTCAAGACAGAGCCCGAACAGGGACAACATAACACAATATAATTTTTGTTTTTTTTATAAATTCACACACTTCTAGGTCGATCAGGAGAAGACCCAGAGACCAAGGGTCACTAGGGGCCTCCAGCATTTCCCCGGCACCATACCTCCTGGAGAGGTTCCGGTCTCAGCAGGCAGACACGCAGCAGAGCACATGGGTTATTGTTGTTGTTCCCCAGGCTGTCTGACCAAAACAGCCCCAAGGTCCCGAGCAAGTCCAAGGCCATATCCAAGCGCCCCCACAGAACCCTCCCTGCTTTACCACTAAGAATGCCAGGTGACCGAAGCCGTTCCCAGGCGAGGAGCTGAGGAGGGTGCGGAAACGCCCGGGACACCGAAGCCCCACCCAAGGCCCTGTGCCCCTGAACAATTATGAAAGGAAAGTTGAGGGGCAAAGGAAAAATATGACGCTTTGGCTCCCAGTCTGCCAACCTAGAGGTTGGCAGTAGAAAGATCAATCCACAGAAGAGACACCGCCACTTGTGATCTAGAAAATATATAAGTAAAAGAAACTGGCAGAGAACGCTCAACTCTCACTCTGGTAGACCAGCACATCACCACATGACTAGAACCCAATCCTCTCAGCATCAGCTAGGAAAGGCCCTAGAAAGCTGCCTTTGGCGGGGGGGATAGCTCCCCTATTTCAACCCCTTTTCTGAGTTGGGCACCCGCCCAGAGCACATGGGTTAAAGTATTCCACTAGGCTACGTGGGTTAAATTTTCAGCACAGAAGGAGCAGATCATATGGAACTGCCTTTCAATTAATATAATGATAGTCATGGTATTGAAGGAGTTAACCCAATTTCTGTCCTTCACAGGGGTACCTTCCGCATGGAGAGAGAAGATGGTTTCACGTTTGACTGTCGCATCCCACCATTCTCACTGGAGAGTAAACAAGATGACGCCTCTCAACCCAGCGGTGCCCTTTAGTTACAATATCGCCTTCTTTGTATTCTTCCCACTCTCGCAGCCATTATTTCACTTGTTTAATCCTTCAGTATGGTAAGGTCCTCTCTCTTTCAAACTAATTGGGGGGAGAAATTGTTCAGAGGAAATATGTTAATGTTTGAAGCACCCGTTACTTCGGTCCAAAAGAGAAAGGAATAGTGCAGACCAGATAGGGTAGACTTAACCCCTTCAGCACGATGACATCTTTTTACTTTTGATTGTGGCTAAAATTAGAAGATATTATATAGTTTTAAGTAGAACCTATGTTATTCAGAGGGTATATTGAGATTGTATTTGCCCCTCTGAGACCTAGAGGTAGATTATAAGCTGAAGAAAATCGTCTAACGGTATCCAGAATAAGACCTACATTACGTCATCGTGTTGAAGGGGTTAAATCATGTGTACATTGTGGTCTAATTATTACACACCGATAAAAAAGAAAATATTGAGTAAAGTTAGATTAATGTACAGTAATTTAGTGTCAAAATGTACCTCAGTTATCGTATATTTAGTTACTAAACTTATTAAGGGGGCCCACCTTGTATTTTTTATATCTCGCTGTCCCTCTCTCTCTGGGTTGTATCCAATCAGCCCCATTCAGCCTACTGTATTAAGATGTTTATCCCCCCCATTAAGACGTTTTTCCTGTTGAGCGGTAGCGAGCCAGCATATTTTGTTTAAATGTTTTTGACAGCAGGCTAAATTTGTAAATTTTTCGATAGATAAATGTCTGCAGCATAGCCGGATTTCTCCATACGATGCTGGCTCGCTATTGCTCGCCAGGAAGAATTGGACACGTAGATGGGGATAAGCGTCTTAAAACAGTAGGCTAAATGGTCCCGAATGGATACAATCCAGAGAAAGAGAGAATAGGAGAAAAAAAAAGCAGGTCACCCCCCTTAATCTAACTACAGTGGGGCCGTGCGGATAGCGTAATTATGCATAGCGATCTCGCGGATAGCGACAGGAGAGAAACAATCTCATAGCGACCTGGAACCGCAGATAGCGAAAAGCTGCATAGCCGAGAATAGCGGGCAGCAGTGGCTAGCCGGGGCAGAGTTGCCACCGTCAGGACCTTGGCCACTCTGATTTGAGTGCGCAAGGCCAACGTCGGTATATGGACGATTCGTCCCCGTATAAGCTGGAATTTTCGCCCTAATGATTTTAAATGCCAATAAAATAATGTTTTTGTTTACTTATCCTATTATAACGAGTCACCCTAACACTTATGCATTGACACTGACCAATCTTCATTAATTACCTTGCCATACTGACCCTAGCGCCTGGTATAACCTATCCTAGTCTACCAATGGTGAAGACTGAGTTTATTACATGGCTTACCACCTAGGCAGGGAAAGCAGGAACATAATCAGAGGATGGAATTGAGAAAGCTAGGAGACGAATGCCCTGCATTTTAGCATCACAAAAAATAATAGGCCTAACCTTACGAGAATAACCTCAGTTGAGCTTGTGTTGTCGTTGTGAAAGGTTGTCAGGCAGGTTGTTAGGTATCATTGAAACGACATATATTTATATAAAAGCCTCCAATAATCTTGTATCCAGCCAGTAGGGCGAATTGAACCTTGGGCAAATCATCCTGGGGGCGAATTGTCTAGGATTTCGACAGTCACTTGTGGCAGCCTCGCAGGACGTCACTACCTTCCATTATTACTTTTTGGGGGCCTCGACTTCTGGCGCAGGTCCCAGCGGTGAGAGAGATGGTGGTGGGGGTGGAGAGAAACGGCCATGAAAAGAAGGAAGTGTAAAATGAGTGAAACGGGCAACAAAATATATTATTATGCAGGGAAAGGCCTACAAGCGGTAGGTTGACCGGCAGCGTACCGGTACATACACATCCAACTTCAATAAACAACACTATTTATAAATAAAAAGTAAGTTTTAATATCCACCTTGCATGCCTAATCTATCTATCTATCTATATGCTCAGGCCCAATCCCCATTTTGGGGGTAGTCGACTCAAGACAGAGCAAGAACAGGGAAAACACAAAAACAACATAAAACAACAAATAAACACAGATAAAAAGCACAAACTCACACACATCCAGGTCACCCAGAAGACCCAGAGACCAGGGTCACCAAGGTCGCTCCAGCACTCCCCCGGCCCCCGACCACCCGGAGAGGTTCTGATCTCGGCAGGCAGACATGCAGCGGAGCCAAAGCCACAAGCCCTCCCACCACACTTCCAGGCGCACCCTTCATATTAATCGTCTCCCCGGGCCAGGCGCCTGATGGACTATTATCTAGTCCAACTTGCGCCCGACCCCTTACTCCAAAAAATACAAGATGCCTAATACAATATTATTTTATTGATGTTGCAATTTTACTTGTTAAATGTGGTTTAGAGACAGAAAATAGGGGACATTTGAGAAAGACTAATTATATTTATTTAGGTAAAAAGTTTGCCCATCTGAAAGCGATTTTGCGGATAGCGGCCAGTCTAATACATTCGCTACCCGTGCGGCCCCACTGTACAGTAGTAATATTTTTTGAGTAGCTAGTATAATTTCTTTATTGCCTTTGCATACTAATTGGGCCACCGTTTACAATAGTGGTTCTTAACCCGGCAACGGCGAAAAGCTCATAAGAAGTTTTACTGGGCGAGGGCGGCAAAGCTCTTAACCCGGGAGCTGCGGGAAGACTCTTAAGAGTTCCCCCGGCGCACTGCGGGAAGACTCTTAAGAGTCAGAGAAAAAAAAATCAGTTTTAAACATCGAAAAAAACAAAAAAAAAAATTGCCCCTGGGCCATGCAAAATATCACTCCTCTACCTCCCCTCCTTCCCCACTTTCCTCCCCTCCTTCAGTTATCACCTATTTTCCCTGTTATTCCCTTATTCCGAGGTATATTTTCGTGCTAACATTAGCGAGTTGCAAGCAGGGCATTGTCATCACTGTTAGCAAGCGAGTGCAAGAGAGAGAGAGAGAGTATCGATCGACAGTGTCTCAGTGGCCTTGGGGGAAAGGAGGTTGCCTCACCCATACATTATGTAACTCGCGGCCTGTATCGCCGATTTTGACCATCCAAACGCTGTTTTCACTCTTTTTATTGTTGTAACAGGTTAACACCTTTATAATCAACCTATAATAGGCGCATATGGATAAGTATTAATGCTGTTTATGGTAAAATGAATATTTTAGTGATGGAAACAGCTCAAATACGTCAGCACAGGCAGACGTTTCTAATTACCCCCATGCGCAGTTCAGAGGTTAAGAGGGAAGGCCTAAAAAAAAACATTTTAAACGGCCCCAGTAGCACTAAACAATGTTTTTTTTTATTTTCCTATACCTCCTATCACTCCTCCACATCCCCTCCTTCCCTCCTTTCCCCTCCCCCTTTAATTATCACCTATTTTCCCTGTTATTCCCTAATTTGTTGGTATATTTTTGTGCTAACATTAGCAAAATGTGTGGAGGACGTGCTTATGTGCCTAGCGGGTATGTTACACAAGCGAGTGTGTGGATGAGTAAGCTCAGTCAGGCTTCAGGCCTCGTGAAGGGAGGGGTTGCCTCTATCTATCTATCTATCTATTGCCTGACGCCGTGATCCCCGAAGGGGTGGCCACGAACGAACTGCCCCCATGCACCTCTGTCCCCAGTCAGTCGACGCCCCTCCCCCCAACCAGAACCGCCTTTGTTCATGTACTTCCTCACTCCATCCTTCCACCTCTCATTCGGTCTACCTCTCCCTCTCTGTCCCTCCACCTCGCTCTCGTACACCCTCTTAGTCATTCTCTCGCTTTCCATACGTTCCATATGGCCGAACCATCTCAAGTTGTTCATTTTCACACTTTCCAGCACATCTACCTCCACACCACACTTCCTCATTAGTCTGTCTATCCCTCCATGTAACTCCGCACGCACTCCTTAAGTAATTCATTTCCACTGCTCTCACTCTTGGTCGGAGTCTCTCAACCAACGTCCATGCTTCGCTTCCGTAAGTCAGTGTCGGGATTACCACACTGTCATGCAAGGACTTCTTCACTTCCATACTGACCACCCTATTTCTTGTTACTGCTTTTAGCGTTCCTACAACCCTCTTCCCCTGTTGTACCCTCTCCCCCACTTCTTCATCCATAGTCCCACCTTTACTCAACACACTGCCCAGATACTTAAAAGGGTTGACGATCTCCATAGCCTGACCGTTCAGCTTCACCTCACACTCTGTGACTTCACCCCTTTCGAAGACCATAACCTTGCTCTTCCCCGCATTTACCTTCAAATTCTGTTTTTCGCACACTGTTCCAAACTCATTTACCAGACCCTGCAACTCCCATTCATTATCACTCATCAGAACTGTATCATCCACAAACAGCAGTATACTGTAGGTAGCTTCCACTCAATTCCCTCCCTTTTCAGCGATACACCAACATCCACTGCTCTTGCTAGTATTTCTTTCATGACTCCATCCATATATACAGTAAACAACCACGGGGACATCACACACCCCTGTTTCAAACCAACATTTAGGTCAAAGAACTCGCTCTGCTCACTCTCCACACGTACTGCCGCCTTTGCACCCTCATACATGCTCTTCACTGCTTTCAGCAACTTGCCCTCTACTCCGTATATTCTAAGTACTGTACTTTCCACAAACCTTCTCTATCCACTCTGTCATAGGCCTTCTCCAAGTCCATGAAGGCAACATACACCTTTTGATTCTTCTCCAGATACTTCTCCACAACACAATTCAGGGTAAAAATCTGATCTACACATCCTCTTCCCTTCCTAAAACCTCCCTGCTCGTTACCTATCCATTTCTCCGTTCTCGCTCTCTCTCAATCACCACGTTGGATCCAACGATGTACAGCGAACCCGGTCGGAAGATTTGCTTTTAAAGTACCAGCAGCTGATCAAGTCGTTTAAGGAGAAGTCATCAAGGATCATCGTCTCAGGAATCGTCCCCCGCCTCTGTGTAGAGAGCCGATTTTACAACATAGCCACCAGCACAAATCGTTGTCTAGCAAACCTCTGCAGGAAGGAGAACGTGGGATTCGTCGACACCTGGGACAATTTCTACTACGATGACTATTTGTTTTCGGACGATGGAGTTCATCTGAACCAGGTGGGAGCAGCACGTTTTGGGCGTCTTCTCAACGATGCGGTGAAGGATTTTCGGAGAAGAAATCGACTCCGCACAGGACAACCAGGAAGGAGGACCGAAGACAGCGAGAACGGCAACCTACAAAGGAATTAAATACTAATCCGTCAAGAACCGCGAATTTGGATAAAGCTCCACCAACACGACCCAAATTCAAAACCGCCAGGGATAACGACCGAGGACCAAGGACAGCCATGAATGTAAATGCAGATCCGACCAGAACCAAAAATTCGATGAAAGAACGTTCTGCGAGTTCTAAAACCGCAACTTTAAAGGTTTTCTATGCAAACGCTCGTAGCATACGCAATAAATTTTCAGATTTAGAGGAACTAGTGTTTACAGAAAATTATGATGTGATTGGCATAACAGAATCTTGGCTCAATACAGAAGATAGAGACTTTTTAGCAGAGTATTCACTTCCCGGTTATGTAATGTTTGAGAACAGCCGAATAAATAAAAATGGAGGTGGCGTTTTATTTTATATCAAAGAAAGTCTTAACCCGACCCTCGTGTCAAAACCTCAAATTGTGAACGTCGACACATCTTTTGTGCTAATAAAGAATAATAAAGGTACAAAAATAATACTTGCGTTAATATACAGACCTCCAGCTCAATCAGTGCAAACTGACCGAGAAATTTACGAACAAATTGCAGATGTAAGTAACTCACAAGTAATTTTTGGTGACTTTAATTTACCTGTGACCAAGTGGGGCGATACTCTACTTCACACTCCGGACATGACTTGTATACGAACTTGCAAGAGAGTTCGCCTTATCAATTTGTTCGAACGCCGACCCGTGGTAATAACGTTCTTGACATTGTACTTGCAACAAAAGAAGAATTGATAGAGAATTTGAATGTTGGTGATGAATTCAGTAACAGCGACCATCGTACGATAACTTTCACTTTAAAGTTTACTAGTAACGAACCAAATAGTAGCATCGAAAAAGTCCCTAATTTCAAGAAAGCAAACTTCCATAAACTTAGAGCTATGTTTAAAGAAACTGACTGGAGCTTTTTAATTAACAATAACGACATAAATACATCTTGGAAATTATTTGAAACCACTTACCTAAAAGCAGTGCAAGACTGCATACCATCGAAAATACGGCGTCCAGGCCATAATAATAAGCCCAAATGGTGGAATAAAGATATTTCAAACTGCCTGCTTGCTAAAAAATTTGCTAATGATAGATTAAAATCCTCAAAATGACGAAGAACGGGTGAAATTTGTAGAGCTACGACGCAAAGCCAAAAAGTTAATTAAGCAAAGTAAAAAGACTTTAGAGTTACATATTGCGAATCAAAGTAAAACAAACCCGAAAGAATTCTATAGTTATATCAGAAAGAAAAAAGTAGTTACTTCAACTGTTGGACCGTTAGTCGATGAAAATGGAGAATACACCAAAGACGAAGTACAAATGAGTAATGCCCTCAATACCTTCTTTGCATCAGTTTTTACAACAGAAGACCTCAGTGATATCCCTACACCATTGCCGATTCAGATTGATAATTAAGATGTTCCAAGCAATATCACCGTTACAGAGAGAGAAGTATTGAATTGTTTAGATAAACTCAAGGTAAATAAAACGCCAGGACCTGATACAATCTCGCCTAGAGTTCTAAAGGAAGCTAAGGATGAGCTCTCCAAACCACTGACATTACTATTCAATAAATCCTTGCAGTCTGGAACTATGCCTGATCAGTGGAAGCTAGCCAACGTAACACCGATATTCAAAAAAGGCAGCAAATCCCTACCCAGTAACTATCGTCCAATTAGCTTAACCTCAGTTGTATGTAAAATGCTAGAAACGGTCATACGAGACAGACTCGTAAATCACTTAGAGGAAAATAACATACTTAAAGATACTCAACACGGCTTTCGTAAAAAGTTCCTGTTTAACAAACCTCTTAGACTTCTTCCACGATATCCTCAACCTCTACGATGAGAGTAAAGCTGTAGATATTATATACCTTGATTTTCAAATGGCCTTTGACAAAGTTCCCCACAAACGTTTACTGCTAAAACTAAAAGCGCATGGAATACAAGACGGTGTGTTGAAATGGATAGAAAATTGGCTCGGCAACAGAAAGCAAAGGGTAGTTATAAACGGTAAGGCATCTAAATGGATCAATGTAAGTAGCGGGGTACCCCAGGGATCGGTACTAGGACCAATTCTCTCTCATTTACATCAATGACATAGAAAAGGGCCTCACCTGTACAATCTCAAAATTTACTGACGATACAAAAATTGCAAATAGCGTACTCTCAAAAGAACAAGTTGACGATATGCAACACAATCTAGATAAATTGTCATGTTGGGCCCAAATTTGGCAAATGAGTTTCAATGCGGATAAATGTAAAGTACTACATGTCGGATACCTAAATGAGAAAGCAAACTATTCGATGAATGGCACTCCGCTTAAGAATGTAAACAGAGAAACCGATCTGGGAGTAACAATATCGAGTAACCTAAAACCGAGTCAACAATGTTCAGAAGTTGTTAAGAAGGCAAACAAAATACAGTAGGGTCTCGCATAAAACGAGTATATGGTCGATAAACGAGGGCGTTTTATGCGATTTAGTTTTATGTGAACACGGCATTTTGGTGGCCCAATATCGTGAATGTTCACTGGAAGCGTAAATTTCCGTCAGGAGCGTACGATATTTTGTACGTTTTGTACGATATTTCGGCGTTCTATATGAAAGCGTACGATATTTCGTACGTTTTGTACGATATTTCGGCGCTCTATATGAAAACTCCTCGGATTTGCCCCACTTTGGCGGCGGACTCGTTTTATGTGATCACATTCGTTCTGATCGAAAATTAAATATTAATATTTTAGGTCGCTCGTTTTAATCGAGACACGTTTTATGCGGGACCCTACTGTAATTGGCTTTATAGGCAGGTCATTTGAGCATAAATCCAAAGAAGTTATCCTAACCCTTTACAATTCCTTAGTCCGCCCTCTTCTGGAATACTGCGTTCAATCCTGGTGCCCTTATTACCAAAAAGATATAAACAAGCTAGAACGAGTTCAACGTAGAGTTACCAAAATTATACCTAGCCTAAAGAACAAACCATACGAAGAGCGTCTTAGAGAATTAAATCTATTTCCTTTAACCCAGCGCAGATTAAGAGGCGACTTAATTCAGGTGTTCAAAATCATCAAAGGCATCGACAATATGAACTGTAGTAAGTACTTCACTATCGACCAATCTAATTACACGCGGGGAAACGGTTGCAAAATTATTGGTAAATCTTTTAACTTGCACGAATCTAAGAATTTCTTCTTCAATCGAGTTGTCAACTTGTGGAATGGGCTTCCCCGAAACGTTATAGACTGCATCACCGTTGATTCATTTAAACTCCGCCTAGACAAATATCTCATCAAACCCGCGACTGACTGCGTTTGTAAATGAATAACTTTATTTTATCTCCCCCTCAGTTACTAACCCATCTGTCCTCTACTAACTTCCTAATCCTGCCACGGACATTAGTTCCAGGGCAGTAATTCCCTTTCCAATGTTCCCTTACCCACTCTAAACCACTGTTTGGACACTTGATCCTCAGTGTTTTGGAGGACAAGCAACCTAGAAGGGTCACTAGATCTGTTGTTGCTTGATTTCCTTTGTACTCCTTTGTACTACCCTACTGTATACCTTCCCGACTACTCTTAGAAGACATATTCCTCGGTGGTTACCACACACTCCCCTTTCCCCTTTGCCCTTATATAGGGGGACTATTATGCCAGTCTTCCAGTCATCGGGTGCACTCCCCTTCTCCCATGCTAGTTTGCACATTTTCTATACTCATTCTATCACTATCTCACCACCATACCTCAACATTTCCCCACACTCCATCTGTTCCTGGTGCTTTCCCCAACTTCACTCTTTTCATGGCTTCCCACACTTCTGACCTGATCCCCACCTCCTCCTCCACTACTTCTCTTCTTCTCCCTCCCATACCATATCCAGCTATGTTTGCTGGCTCTTCATTCCTTACATTTAGCAACTCACTGAAGTACTCCCTCCATCTTTCCAGAACAGTTTCTTACTCTCCCTCCATTTTACACTCTGATTCCTTCCAAATTCCTCATCTACTCTTCTCTTACTTTCCTTCACTACTCTCTTCACCACCCTCTTACTCTCCACATACAGTAGGGTCTCACATAAAACGAGTTTATGGTCGATAAACGAGGGCGTTTTATGCGATTTCGTTTTATGTGAACACAGCATTTTGGTGGCGCAATATCGTCAATGTTCACTGTAAGCGAAAATTTTCGTACAAAGCGAACGATATTTCGTACAAAGCGAACGACATTTCATACAAAGCGACGATATTTCGTACAAAGCGAACGACATTTCATACAAAGCGACGATATTTCGTACAAAGCGAATTTTAGGTCGGTCGTTTTAATCGAGACTCGTTTTATGCGGGACCCTACTGTACCTCGCTCGTTTCCGTCTCTCGAAATCTTCATTCCCTCTACTACCCAACCACTCTCTATATGCTTTCTTCTTTTCTTCCACAGCTATTCTTACCTCTTCTGTCCACCATGCTGTACCTTTCACTCCCCTCCCTCTTCTCCTCACTCCACACACCTCACATGCTGCACAGATCTCATCCTTAAACACCTTGCTCATCTCCACTTCCAGGTCGAACCCACCTAGTCGTCTTTCCACTGCTCTCCTGTACTCCTCCCTGACTTCCTCTTCCTGCAACCTCTCCACCCTCCTTACCATTCCACCCTCCTCTCGCCTCCCTCCAGCTCTCCTCACCCACTTCTTTTGTATCCTAACCTTAGCTACCACTACATAATGATCAGACAGACCCCCTCCAATACCCCTATACACCCTAGCATCCATCACAGATTTCTTCATTCGTTCATCCACACATACATAATCAATGACTTTCGTTCCACCACTGTCTTATCCTTCATCGTCAACATCCGTTTCCACGTGTACCTGTGGATCATTCTGTGTCGGAAGAAGGTGTTGGCTATCCACAACCTCCTCCCCACACATACGTCCACAAGTGCACTACCATTCCCATTCACCTCTGATGGTACCCCCCACCCTCCCACCACTCCCTCAACTTTCCTATCACCCACCTTACCATTCATATCCCCAATCAGAAATATTATTTCGTTCTTGTCAAACTTTTCAATTTGCCTCAAATTGCCTCAATTTGCTCCATAATTCATGAATGGGCTGCTCCATGTATATTCGCGATTTTGACCAGAAAAATTATATTTCCACTTGGTTTATTGTTGTTACAGGTTACTATCTTCATAGTGAAGGTAAAATAGGCGCATATGAATAATTAATAACGATATTTATCGTAAAATGACGATTATAGGCATGAATGGAGCCTAATATGCTCCCCCAGGGGCATCGAGTTCAATACCCCCTGCTCGCCGTTTATAGGTTAACCCAGGAAGTGCGATAGGCCTCACGGAAGGCACGGTATTTTAATGTGTAAAAGGAACCCTTCAAATACCGTGCCAGTGCCGGGAAATCTCTCAAAATTGGATGTCACATAGAAAGTAGTAGTAGTATTCTCAATTAATACTAAATTCTCAAGTAAGGTTATTTCCTTGTTTTTTTCCTTGTCTCACGAGACCAGGTGTGTGTAGGAAGGCGGTGGTGGTCCCAGTTGCGGCCCACTGGTGGTGCCGAGCGGTCAGAGCTTGCCTATCGTCCTCCCAACGCGCGGGCTCTCTCTCAGAGCCCCTAATGTGCTCAAAATGCTGCTCGTCATATGACGGGTACCGGAGGATAGTCCATTTATCTCTCGCCCGTCGTATGACCGGCACCGCGGTTTGAGTGTTAATAATAATATTTTTTTTATGCTTTACATCACTATTACTATTATTAATATATATATATATATATATATATATATATATATATATATAAATACTGTATATATATATATATATATATATATATATATATATATATATATATATATATATATATATATACAGTATATATATTATTTATTTATTTATTTATTTATTATAGATATTATTATTATAATTTTTAATAACTTCGTCATGAATATTTTGGGTCATAGGCCATACTAACCCCTTCACTCGCTTCAGTTATTTATTGTGTGTTACAGTGTATCTATTGATACAGTGTATCTGATGATAGTAAACCCCTTCTGTACCGGCGATGTCTTTTTGTTTTTATTTAACCCCTTCTGTACCAGTGATGTATTTTGACCTTTGATTCTGGCTATGATTAGATGGTGTTATGCAGTTTAAGAAAGAGATATGTTATTAAGAGGATTTATTGAGATAATATTTACCCATTTGAGTTGTTGTTGTTCCCTAAGCTGCCTGGCCGAACAGCCCCGTTGAGTTGAATAGATAGATAACAACCTAAAGAACATCGTCTAATAATATAATAATAATAATAATAATAATACTTTATTTCAGACTCACACAGTACAGAGGGGACCATACTGGGGTCCATATATACCTTACAGTAACATAAATATATATAAATATATATAAGCTACTGTACATAGGCTACATAAAATAAAAAGAAATTAAATAGTACCCAGCTTGCTATCATGTAGTTCACAGCACTGCCTCAACCAAAAACAGTGGTCATCAAACTACTGTGTTACCAAAACCACTGTCCTAATTGTGTACAGTACCATACCTCACATCATTTAGCTTCCGGTACAGTATGTTGCTACAGTACAGTATAGGAATATCGGTACTTTACTGCACTATGAGGATCAGTACCGGTATGCTAATTCTGTAGAGTAGCAGACCTGAAATCATTACTTAAGGTTAAATATAGAGCAACTTCCTCCAGTGTGCCTGGATCCTGGAGGTGTACACTATGCTTGGAGTTTGTAGCATTTTAATGATCCTGTTCTCAGAAGTGTTAAGGCACTGAATGAATTTATATGTTAGCTTTCTAATGAGTGATTTGTAACAGTGTAAGTTCATATAGGCACATAGCGTACTTGTACTCTCATATTTTGAGAGCCCCAGAAACATTTTCATGATATTGTGATATGAGATACTTAGTCTATTCACTGTAATTTTCTTATAGTTCCACCATAGTTGTGCTGTATACATTGGTGAGCAGTAGGAGTTGAACAATGTTATTTTTGTATCCCATGTGCACATATGAAATTTTCTTAATATTGAATTTCCCTGCATGTAAAGTTGCCTTCGCTGACGACCCATATCCTCATCATCTGAGCGATCACATGAAATATAGTGTCCTAGATACTTTACTTTACTTACTTCTATAATTTCTTCATACAAATGGAATTTAGGTAGCTTTGATTTCAATAGGTTAGATTTAAATATTATGATATTGCTCTTTATAGGATTAAATTTGACTGAATGTTCGATTCCAAATTTTTCACATACTCTTAATAATTTATCCAGTCCTGCTCCAGAGGGCGCGATTAAGGCTAGGTCATCAGCATACATGAGATGATTTACAATGGTGCTGCCAATACAGCACCCAGTGCGAGTCTTGTTCAGCTCCAGACTAAGATCATCCATGTAGACGTTGAAAAGATACGGAGACAATATCCCCCCTGCCTAACACCATTGGTTACGGCGAAAGAGCCTGACAGGATGTTGCCCCATCTTACACACTTTTTTTGATTAGCATACCAGAAAATAAGTATCCTAACAATATAGCTAGGCACTCCCCTGTTAACTAATTTTTCAAATAAGGTTTTGTGACACACCCTATCAAAAGCCTTACTTGCATCAAGAAAACAAGAGAAAATTGAGCTATTTAGTTTGTTGTATGTATCAATCACTTCTTTCAGCACATATATGCATTGGTCTGTGCCGTGATTTTTCTTAAAGCCAAACTGATTGCTGCTGGTGACAATATATGCAGACATTCTTTCTAGCATTATCATTTCAACTACCTTACTCACCACACTAGCAAGTGCTACTGGGCGGTAGTTGTCTTTTGCTGTAATTTTACCTGATTTATCTTTAATGACAGGAACAAGTATTACGGATATCATAGACTCCGGCAGGACACCATGCGTAAATAGACTGGTGATGCAAGAACTAAGTTTATCTATTAACAACTTATCTGCATATTTAAGATGTTCTGCATATATACCATCCAGCCCACAAGCTTTATTTAGGTTAAGTTTTCTTATGGCATTCTCAAGATCACTTTCAGTCACTTTAATGTCTTCATAATTACTATCTTTCACATATTGAATTGCACCATTAGTAGACCTTTGGTTTACACTGTTAAGTAGTTCCTTAAAATGAGTTTTCCATAAGTCAGCAATGTTCTCTTCACCCGTAACCCCCTCAACACTGACAGGTAATGGTGTGTTACAATTTTGCATGGATCTGATGTCCTTCCAAAAACAGTTAGTATCCTTTTCTGCCAGACTCTTTGCAAGGGCTTCCTTCCTTAATTGGTTTTCATTTTGCTTAATAAATCTAATGGCATATTTGGTCCTAGCCTTTGCTCTTTTGTGAAGTTCAAATATAGGCCCCTGTCTAGGCTGACCTACTTCAAGCCAATGAGACCTAGCATCTCTGGAGGCCTGATACAGGTCAGCCACATAGTCTTGCCAACCTGGCTTATTGAATGAGGACTTATATTTACGGCTATTAAAAATACTTTCCCCCGCTTTTGATAAAGAATCTATTATACTATTGTAAAATTTAATAATGTCCTTTCTGTGTTGTGCATCACTACATTTTGGATCCCTGCATTGTGCTACACCATTACCATCATATTGCACCCTATTTAATTGGTTTTATCACAGTACATTTGGCACTCTTCATTTGAGATTACATTCCATGGAACTTTTGCCTTGATGCTATTGCTAGTTTCTGTTATGGTAGACACGGTAATAGAAGACTAAATACATTTAATAAAAAGAAAAACAGGTCTGATATTAAAATTATTGTTAATAATTTATATTCATTATATCGAAATTTCGGAATTAAAAAATTAAAAGATTCATTGAAAGGCCTACAAAAGAAAAGTTTTGCTCCTTTTATAGAAAATATTCTAAATAATAAACATAATTTCACAAATAAATTTAAGAATATAGTCTTTGCTTTTATGGGATATATTAGAGCTAATTCTAAGAAATCCAAAGATAACCGTATTAAAGATAAAGTCATGTCCACTTTAAATTATTCCTCTAAAATTTTAGACAAAATTAATGTTAACAGTCTTATTAATTCAAAGAAAGTTAAGTCCATGTTACCAGATGGTTGTAAAGATTTCAAACCATTAATAGTGTATTCATATGAACGACCTGTTGGGTCTATTATTTGTAATTATAATAAAGTTTTAGGAAATCTTTCAGATAATTATATTTTCAATAATAAATGCGTGTGTGAAAGAGTCATAGATATGCCAGCTAGCAGACGTGATGCACTAGCAAAGTTCATTTATAGTCCGATATGTCACATATTAACAGGTGATGTAGAACTAGTTAAACATTTTGCAAACGACAAATTAGCGGAGCTATGTCGTAAAGGGTTTAAATTTAGAATAGGGAGTAATAAAGTAACATGGGACATAATTTTAAAAGATATTGTTTTTTCAGTCAATAAATTAAAAGATAAATTGTTAAAAATTGTGTGCTGCAATGCAAGAGAACTAGAAGTATGGTCTAAATTAATTAAGTTAATTAGAAATAAAAAATTTCTCGCTTAAAAATGAATTTAATCTTTCAGATTTTATAGACTAATTATAATAAGCTTAAAGCTGATTTAATAAATTACATAAACATTTTGTAATCACTACAGTAGATAAAGCCAGCAATAATTATAGCTTCACATGTAAGAATTTTATTTTGAAAATATGAAAAAAAGAATTAGGTATTAAGGGTAACATATTACGTAAAAATATTTGCGGTAATTCTGTTTATGAAATTCAAAATAATTTGAATATTGATAACTTAATCGATGAACATACCAAGAAAAATATATTTGATATTAAACTTTCTGATAAGAACAAGTGCATTGCAAAATTATACATGTTACCTAAATTTCATAAAAGACCTTATAAATATCGCTTTATTGCCGGAGCAAAATTTGCTACCACTAAAACTCTATCAGAACAAGTCGTAAATTGCTTAAAATACATTAAAAGTACTCATTAAAATGTAAAACTTGCAAACTAAACAAACCAAAATTGGGACAAGGACAATATAAAGTCAAATTAAATTATCAAAATCGCTATGTGGAAACAAGCGTTACTAAAATGAAAATTATTAAATAAAAGAACACAATCCACCACATAGGGTGTACATTACTACATGAGCAAGTTAATCTGTTCCCAAGCAAACTAATCGCACATATAACAACGCACTATCGTCACGTTAAAGGAAGTAGTCAAGTTTGGGAAGTCCGGGACGTTCTGGCAAATTTTACTAAACTCTGCATGAATAAAGAAACTATATGTTAAATGTCAAAATATTATTTAAAATCAAATTTGCAACATGACAAGACATTAAAATAGTACAAAATACAAATATTGATAAGATATCTATACTATTACAAAATAATATATAAAATACAGTACAGCACTCACTAACGATAGTGCTATCGGGTAGGTACCTGTAAGCATAGCATGCCTCAAGTGACCCCTATCAATAACTACCCTACAAATAACAAATAAAAGATATTGTAATACCATCATGAGAAGAACTGGCATTAACTATTATTGGAGTGTTGACAATTCGTTAGAAGTTATTGATAAAATAAATACCATGCCGAAAGTTACCTCGGTACATAGCTTCGACTTTTCAACTTTGTATACCAATTTGCCTTTAGATTTAGTATATTCAGAGCTTTGCTTTATTATAGATTTGCACTTTGACAGGTTCGTTAGGAATGGTAATTATTTCATAAATGTTTATACATATTTTAATAATGCATCACTTAGCTCTACTCCCACTAGTTCTGTATATTTTGATAGAACTAAACTTAAAGATGCCCTTAAATTCCTCCTTTTCAATACTTATGTTAGATTCGGGCCGTACATTTTCAAACAAATATTAGGAATTCCTATGGGTGGAAATGCTAGCCCTTTAATTGCAGACTTATTCTTGCTTGCTTTAGAATTTAAATATATAAAAGACTTAGTTGACAGTAGCAAGAAAAATAAAATTCCAGAAAAATTAGCACTTGCTAAACTGTTAAGTAATAATAGTAGATATATTGATGATATTCTTGTTTGCAATTTGTTAAATTTTAATCAAGTTGCTAAACTTATTTACCCTAATTCTATTCCCCTCACACAATGTAACGTAAATTATAAAGTTGAAAATTTTCTTGATATAAATATAGAGATTGTTAATGAACAGTGCATACTTAAAGTATATCACAAAGTTGATGATTTTAATTTTAACGTAATAAACTTTCCTTTCCCTAGTAGTAATATCGATAGTAAAATAACTTATAATTGTTTTTATTCCCAATTAATAAGATTTTGTAAAATCTGCACTAAAGTAGATGACTTTGGGCTAGAGCTAGGTTACTATACAGACTCTTAGTGGACAGAGGTTTTGAGGCAAGTAATTGTTCCATAAATTTAATCTTTTTAGGGTCAATTATTGTGACTGTATTCTAAAATTTGACATCAATAATTTGAATCAAGCATTTTTAACTTGAAGTTTCTTGTATAACCTCTGCTTACTTTTTGTCTGTATTTATTGTTTATCTTTTTCTATTATTATTATTATTATTATTAATATTAATGATTTTTTAAATTTATTGTTCTTGTTAAAAGAGTACTCTTTGTTTAAATCTGTTGTTACTTCATATTTTGCAATTATTTGTCTTTATATTATATGTATTCATTGTCGATAGTATCAATTGCTTACTTTTGCGATTTCCTTAGTTTATTTGTGCTATAAATGTAGGTTATTTGTAGGGTAGTTATTGATAGGGGTCACTTGAGGCATGCTATGCTTACAGGTACCTACCCGATAGCACTATCGTTAGTGAGTGCTGTACTGTATTTTATATATTATTTTGTAATAGTATAGATATCTTATCAATATTTGTATTTTGTACTATTGTTAATGTCTTGTCATGTTGCAAATTTGATTTTAAATAATATTTTGACATTTAACATGTAGTTTCTTTATTCATGCAGAGTTTAGTAAAATTTGCCAGAACGTCCCGGACTTCCCAAACTTGACTACTTCCTTTAACGTGACGATAGTGCGTTGTTATATGTGCGATTAGTTTGCTTGGGAAACAGATTAACTTGCTCATGTAGTAATGTACACCCTATGTGGTGGATTGTGTTCTTTTATTTAATAATTTTCATTTTAGTAAACGTTGTTTCCACATAGCGATTTTGATAATTTAATTTGACTTTATATTGTCCTTGTCCCAATTTTGGTTTGTTTAGTTTGCAAGTTTTACATTTTAATTTCCGGTGCTTTATTAATTTGGATTGTTAATTCTATAGGTATGTGGTCGTCATCCGTAATGTCGTATCTTATGGCCATTTCTGAGATAGAGTCATGAAAGTCAGAGCTAGAGATTGCATGATCAAGCCACGACCTGGTCTCCCATGCTTCACTAACATATGTATAGCTATTTTCTGGAAGCAGGTTTTTGGAGGACAAAATTAAACCTTGCTCCTCACAAAACCTTAACATATGTTTAGCAAACATGGAACCACCCAACTCGTGAGGGGTAGCATTCCAATCACCTACCACTGAGTAACACGTTATCTCTAATTCAGAAATTAGGCCACCAAGCTCCCCTAACTTTTCCAAATAAAGTTCTTCATTTTCTGCACACTGATACGGTAAGTAAACACAAAATATTGCAAATTTTCTGTGTCCCACTTCCAGCTGTATTCCCGCACACCAGCTTAAATTTGTCTCAATGGTTTTAATTACACTATCTAGGCACGATCTCCACATTATTGCAACTCCCCCTGGGGGGTGACCTGCCACAATACCATCACGTGTGTCCGTAGTGGAGACCCCGTACCCATGGAAATCTTTATCTAATATGTTCAAATTACCTAAGTCCTGTTTTGTGTACCAGGTTTCCTGAAGGCAGACTATGTCACTGGTCCTTAATGTAGATACGATGTCAGGTCGCAACAGGAGATTCCTCTTTGTTTTGGGGAGTCCTCTGCAATTGTATGAAGTTACTTTTATACTTGCTGCAGTTGTTGGTATCCCCTCCATTACTGCGAGTTGGATAGTGGTGTGCGATGCCTCCAAGTCCCAGAAGCCTCTGCACTGTCCTCATTGGGATATTGTCTTGGTTCTCTGTACCAGTTGACATATGCATCTTCTGGCCACAGGTCAGGATTCATGAAAACATCTGGATCTGGACATTCGCTAGTTATACAAAAGGAGGCACAGGTAGTGGACCTGGAGAGGGTGGTCAGCTGTCTTACCTCTATATTTATAAGTAGATTATCAGCCAAGTATGTCTTGAGATCCTCAGCAGTAACACTAGGGTTGAATCCTGTGGCAAACACCCTAGCTAGTCGGGGCCTTTTGATGGTATTGAGGCCAGTATCCTTGACCCTACCTTTAATTCCTGGCTGGTTTCTCGGTCTAGGGTGAACCTGCTCGCCTTCCCTAGAGTAGCGAGGCTTGCCATTCACCCATTTGACCATAGTCCATGGGTTTTCCCTTGCATTGGCTCCTTCATTTGGTTCAGTTTGTGTAGGTAAATTTGAGGATGGTGTAGCTGGCACTGTATTATCTTCTCTCGTTGCCGACGATAAAGATTGCTGTTGTGTTCGGTGTTGTTGCTGTTGTGATCGCTGCTGCTGCCACACCTGGTGTTTCCTTTGATATGAATGCTGCTGCTGGGTTAGTTTGGATTGTTGTAGTTGTCGCTGGTGTTGTTGTTTTTGTTGATGCTGTTGCTGCTGCTGCACCTGCTGTTGTTGCTGCTGCACCTGCTGCTGTTGTTGCTGCTGCACCTGCTGCTGTTGTTGCTGCTGCACCTGCTGTTGTTGCTGCTGCATCTGCTGTTGTTGCTGCTGCACCTGCTGTTGTTGCTGTTGCACCTGCTGGTGCTGCTGCTGTTGTGGTTGTTGCTGCTGTTGTGATTGTTGCTGCTGTTGTTGATGCTGTTGTTGTATGGGTCGCTGTTGTAATGATAACCAGAATAGAATGAAAATGACGTACTATAATGATAACCAGAATAGAATGAAAATGACGTACTGGTGGTGAAGGGGTTAATTCTAGCTCTATTTAGACAATTTTGTACAGTTTAACCCACGAAATCCGGGGGGCCTCATATCATCCCGATCGCTATGTCTGGGGCCCTTTTGGTACAGGCAAACTAAATAATTCAGTAACTACTGATTGAGACCACCTAGAGCTGTCAACTTTTTTGCAATTTGTAGAACTTTTTGTTGTCTGGAGAATGCCGTTGAGATGACATCGATACGACGCGTGGTTGCCGTGTTATGACTAATTTAGCGTAAATTTTTACCCACGCATTTTGCCTCATATGAGGCCTCCCGGATTCCGAGGGTTAAGAAGGATCTATGGTAGTAAAAAGGGTTAAGCGAGATAGTTTGAAGCCAGTTAATTGCTACTTTTTAAGCTAAATAAAATACTCTAAACATAGTTAGCATATAATTAAAAAGTCGTCGCCGGTACAGAAGGGGTTAGAATAATAAAAAAGGTGACTGTGTTAAAAGGGTTAGAATTATGGCTTGCAATGATTTCAGGTTGCTGTCAGAAAGGCTTAAGGGGGGTCACCGGCTTTTTTTATCGTTCTCTCCTTTTCTCTCTTTCCCTGGCTTGTAACCATTCGGCCCCATTCAGCCAACTGTTTTAAGACGTTTATCCCCATCCAGGTGTCGATTTCTTCCTGGCAAGCGATAGCGAGCCAGCATTGTATGGAGAAATTTGACTTAGCTGGAGACATTTTTCTATCGAAAAATGTACAAATTTAGCTTGCTGTCAAAACAAAAATACTGTACTGTATATATATGCTGGCTCGCTACTGCTCACCAGGAAAATATTGACACCTGGATGGGGGTAAACATCTTAAAACAGTAGGCTGAAAGGGGCCGAATGGATACAAGCCAAAGAGAGAGGGAGAGAAAGATAAAAAAAAGCGAGGTGGGCTCCCTTAACCCGGGAACTGCGGGGAGACTCTTATGAGTGAGTGAAAAAAAAAATCAACTTTTGACATCGAAAAAAAAGAAAAAAAAAAAAAATTGGCCCCTGGGCCATGCAAAATCTCAGTCCTCTACCTCCCCTCCTTCCCCACTTTCCTCCTCTCCTTCAGTTATCACCTATTTTCCCTGTTATTCCCTTATTCTGAGGTATATTTTTGTGCTAACATTAGCGAGTTGCAAGCAGGGTGTTTTCATCACTGATGGCAAGCGAGTGCAAGAGAGAGAGAGAGAGAGTATCGATCGACTGTGTCTCAGTGGCCTTGGGGGAAATTGGCGGGAAAGCAGCTTGCCTCACCCATACATTATACAACTCGCGGGCTATATCTCCGATTTTGACCATCCAAACGCTGTTTTCACTCGTTTTATTGTTGTTTCAGGTTAATACCTTTATAATCAACCCATAATAGGCACATATGGATAAGTATTAATGCTATTAATGGTACAATGAATATTTTAGTGACGGAAACACCTCAAATACGTCAGCACAGGGGGACGTTTCCAATTACCCCCATGCGCACTTGTTAGGTTAACAACCACTGGTAGGCTAAACATACTGTATACTAGGCAACGCTACCTAGTCTGAAAGTTACATGTTTCTGAATGTCCAAGGTCCCAAAAAAAAAGAAAAAAAATCTATATCTATCTATTTACTCAGGCCCAATCCCCATTTTTCCTATTTTTATTTAATTTATTTTATTTTTATTTATTTTTTATTTTTTGTTTATTTTTATTTTTTTTGGGGGGGGGCGACTCAAGACAGAGCAAGAACAGGGACTACAGAAAACAACGAACACACAAAAACAAAACACAAATTCACACACATCTAGGTCATCCAGGAGAAGACACAGAGACCAAAAAAAATAATAAATAAATATAAAAAGTTGTTGTTGTTGTTGTTGTTGTTGTTGTTGTTGTTGCTTTTCCCCAAGCTGCCTGGCCGAACAGCCCCAAGGCCCCGAGCAAGGCCATAACCGAGCGCCCCCACAGAACCCCCCCCCCCGCCGACCACAATAAAGCCTGGGTGACCGAAGCCACTCCATGGCGGGGAGCTGAGGAGGGTGCGGAAACGCCCGGGAAACCAAAGCCCCACCCAGGGCCCTGTGCCCCTCAGCAATTATGAAGAGAAAGTTGAGGGGCAAAGGAAAGATGTGACGCTTTGGCTTCCAATCTTGGTAGATTAGGAGGTCAATCCACGCAAGAGACGTCGTCACTTGAGATCTAGAAAATATACAAGTAAAAGGAACAGTCAGAGTAAGCTATGGGTATGGCAGAGATCGCTCAGTTCTCACTCTGATAGACCAGCCGATCACCACATGACTAGAACCCAATCCTCTCAGCATCAGCTAGGAAAGGCCCTAGAAAGCCGCCTTTGGCGGGGGGATAGCTCCCCTATTTCAACCCTTTTCGGGGTTGGGCACCCGCCCGTATAAATATAAATATAAATATAAAAAGTTTTACTGTATGACGGCATAACTTTCATTATATCCTGGCTAATGTTAAAACAATATTACTAAGCTAGGATTCTGGTAATCTAGGAAACTTACTTCCACTGGTTCTTCCTAAAACTATTGTTTTGTTTTTATATGCATGAAGGAGACAAAAGGCAAAGCTGCCAGTAACAAGTTGAAAGAGTGAGTGTCGCTATTTTAATTGTTGTATTTAATTATTGTTATTGTTGTTCCCCAAGCTGCCTGGCCGAACAGCCCTGAGTCCCTAAGGAAGGCCATGGCCACGGTTGGGCTTTCCCACAGAGCTTTCAAGGAGTGTAGATTGTGTTCTTGGCGTAAGTGCTTGTGTGAAATGCAGTCTTCTATGATGTGTTTAATAGTATGAGGTGCTGTGTTACATCCTGGGCAGGAGTCGACGACGGAGTCATCCAGTCTCTTCTGATAGCGCAGAAGGGCTGGATGGTGTCCGCATCTCAGCCTGGCCAGGTGGACTCTGTCCTCGCGAGGAAGGGAGGATTCAGAAGGATGGATTTCGGGAGGTCGTGCCTGCAGCTGGGTGTTGTTTATGAGTGAGTGGATGGAACGGCGAGAGATAGGATGTACTTCTGGAAGTTGGTTTGGGGTGGGCAGGGAGGGAGAGAAGATAGTGTTTGTGTGTGATAGCGTGTGCTGGGTGTTGTTTTAATATTTCTTGGTGTCTGTGGATGTGTTGCCATGTAGTGTAGTGGGTGGTGTTGGTTCGTGGAGGCTGCTGCCAGGAATTGAGTGCCTCTCATGTCCAGGTGGTCTTTGACTTTGAGGACTTTGGTTTCTTGATGTAGGTGAAGTAGCTGTGCAGCCTGTGATGATTTATAGGGCTTTATTTTGAATAGTCTGTAAGGTCTTATGATGTAATTATTGTATCTATTCATTGTTGATAGTTTCATTATTACAGTATTATTATTAACCCTTTCCCTGCGGGATACGTTCCGGAACGCCATGGCAAAATACAGTAATTACTCCAATTTTGCGTGTTCTGATTTTGCGACCGAGACCCCAAAAATGCCATTGTTGATGAAAACCTAATTTTGCGATGTAACTCTACTTTTGTGGGTGGTGCCATAAGAAAGTGCGGCTCTCCGCACTAGTTTTCGGGGGGGGGAGGGGTGGCCGGGCCACCCAAGCCTCGGACACCCTCCCTCCATCCCCACAAGCCCAGCCATCTTTCGAGTCTAGGTAAATGCTCAATTGCTCATTTAATTTGATTTTCTCAAGGATAATGATAATATCTTATGTTTTTCTGTATTTTTCTTTATTGTGGGATGTATAATTACATGTATGTGTGTACAAACAAAGCAAATAAATTACGGAAATCACGAAAAATTGGAACGTCACTGATGAAATGTCGACCATATTCATTGTTATGCCCTGTTTTTCTACAGGTTTAACTTGGGTAATGTGAGTTCTAAATTGACTGGGTATATAAGGCTGCATGCACAATACAAGATATGAGGAATAGAGAACACAAAGAAACACATGGTAGCAAGTTACATGATCACGTTTATTGATATACCACTGCAGAATACTTGTGTAAGACAATATAATAGAATTGAACAACACTAGCATAAGTGGATCTGGATGGAGCCTAGTCTCCCACTTCCAACGTTCAGGTATTAATCTTCTGATCACTGGCTTTGATTTCACAGGTTTATATACCGAAGACCATCAATGTTACTTATAGATTCATATTCACTGTTAGATTTATTACTGGTAGCTCTGGTGCACAAGTAGTAGTTCACAGACTAGATTAGACACGCATTTTTAGAGCACGGGAATTCTAGTAACCTCAGGGGGTACTGATCTAAGTTTTATATCCTTGTCTCAGAAATACATAGAACGCAAATCAGTGGGCGAACGTTAGATATCACTAGAGTTTTAATATCTGAATAAGGTAATTACGAGAGTCAAGGTCGCCTGTTAATTAAAGAGCACTGATCGCTTAGTACGTCCCAAATGGAATGGTTAAGTATGAATTACACTGGGCAAGGTCTTAGCCACTTCGTAGAATATTAATTAGTGAATCTAAAACAGCACAGTAATATGTAGTACTGCTAAAGGGAATCTTGGGTAGTATCTGATGGGTCTGGTCCTGGTTATCTTGCGTCCATGATGTTGGGGGCTAACGACTGGTTCCGCGGCCGTCCAGGGGGGCCATATGTGTGAAGTTCTTCAATACGTGGGCAGGTCCTTCTATCCAAATCTGCCACGGAGTCTGCCGGTTCTGGGATCTCACTCCGGAACAACACAAGGGCAGAGCTAGAAATTAACTGCAGGGTAGTGACCCCTGGTTGGTGTCTAGCTTTCAACTGATTTGACTGGGGGCGGGAGTTAGATTTATAGGCTCGGTTCTGGACCCTGTAGACAGTAGGGATCTCGAGTCTTATGGACTTAATTGAGCTCTCAATAGATATGGGGACTAGGTAAGATGATATTTACAGTTGTGGCACAGGGCGATAGGAAGCCTTTATATTTTCATATAACTGAGCCTTAGTAAGAGGTACTATTTTGGCTATACTGGACGTATTTAGGGGAGAGAGACTGGATCTACTTTGCGAGGAGGATGGGGACAGCTGTGATAGGAGCGTCTCTCTAGATTGTTCAATCTTCATTCTATGGTATAGCTGAGGTGCTAATTTAGTGATCAGAGCATGCAAGAAAGGTAAATGGTTTATTGTGAGTTAATAGAGGTTAGTAAAGGTGTTAGTCATTTATGGTTAGTTCATCGATAGGAAGAATTCCTGTGCTACCTGGCAATGACTCGAAAGTCAAAACAGGGGCCAGGTATACCTCCGCGGGGGTGGGGGTCTCCCTCCTCGGGTGGGCAAAAAGGGGGAGCTGGGCGCCCTCTCTGATATAGTCGTCCGGCGGCTGTGGCTAGGGGCTTGCCATATCACCAGTGTTTGTAATAACCCTCTGTGTATGAGACAGATGTGAGTGAATGTTAATATTAATACTTAGTTACTAGAGGAGCAATGCAAGGGGCGACTGAGCACGGGTTACATATATCTATACTCGTCATGGAAAATGATATAAGAGATCTAGGGACAGCGTGGGTGCTTTAACTTCTAAGATATATAACATCTACTTCTCGGATGCAAGAACATACATAGATATAATTATGGCTGTCTGATGTGTTGGCATTGGCTCAACGTCGGGACAGGCATGGGTGTTTTTAATATGAATGTATATTCCTGTTCATCATCTTTGTAGTTAATAAGTGTAGGACACGAGGGGTTAGTGTACGTGAGGTGTGGAAAATGGTCGGTTTTAGAAAAGGTAAATGGGTGTGTCCTGGAGCTGTTTAGCCCTGCGGCTTGGGCTGTCTGACATGGCTGGCTCGGTCAGCTGGTCCTTTCGTTCTGTGGACCTTTCCTTTGGTGTTTCTGTGTGGTGTTCGTTCATGGCTTCTGTGGTGGGCTTCTCGTTCTGGGGCATTTTACTTCCCTCTCCTTCATTATAGGCTCGTCCTCGAGCCTCAAGGGTGAAGTAAAAAGAAGCATAGTCAGAAAAGTGTAGGTTAACAAGAAAAGTAGTATGACTAAGGGAAAAAAAATAATATATACAGTATATGGAAAACATGTAAATTTAAGAAAGGACAGATACTTAAGAACACAGGAAATTAAGAAGAGGTAAAGTGTTTTAACAATGTATAAAGCAAATTTAAAAGATAGTCAGAAAAGTGTAGGTAACAAGAAAAGTAGTATGACTAAGGAAAAAAAATATAGTATATACAGTATATGGAAAACATGTAAATTTAAGAAAGGGCAGATAATTAAGAACACAGGAAATTAAGAAGAGGTAAAGTGTTTAACAATGTATAAAGCAAATTTAAAAGATAGTCAGAAAAGTGTAGGTAACAAGAAAAGTAGTATGACTAAGGACAAAAAATAATATATACAGTATATGGAAAACATGTAAATTTATAGAATCATGCCCAATCGCTTAGGAATTGAAAACATTCGAAACAATTTAGTACAATAATATCCTCATCATCATCAGGGGGGGGAGGGTATTTAGGGTCGCCGTTAGTCTGGGTGACGGTCTGGTAATAGGGGGTGGTGGTTCACTTTCACTTTGGAAGGGCGGGGTGGATATACCGTTAGTTCTTGTCGTTAGGAATGTGGGTCTGGGGGCGAGCTGGCCCGGGGCCAGTTTTGGAGGGGGGGGGGTCTAAGTGGTTTCGGTCGGGGGTAGTGATAGGGGGGTTTTAAAGATGAAATGGGCAGGTCGAGTCGGGGTTGTTGTTGCGGAATAGGTTGGTGCTGGGGAGGCGTTGAATTGTGTAGAGAGTTGTGGTCGTGAGTGGGGTTTGGGGAAGGGTGAGTAAGGCTGAAGGTTGAGAGTTTACTATGATCGGGTGGTTTGGAGGTTTGGGGTGTGGGGATTTGATAGGGAGATGGTGGGGGGGGGTCTGGGCAGGCAGGGTTGTGGTTTGAGAGGGGTTGAATTTAGACTGATTTTATTTCCGGGAGAGACATGGATGGGATTTCGAGGAGTGGTTGAAGTTGAGAGGTTGATTATGTTGTTTGGGGCGAGAGAGAGAGTATTTTGGGGTTTAGCCAAGGTGGAAAAAGTGATGTGGTGGGAGGGGGATGGGGGTGGTATTTCGTCGAGGGGGATCTTTGGGGGGGGAATTTGGGGCGGGTGGGGTAACGGTGAAGAGGGAGAGGTTGAAAGTTTAGCTGGGCTCATGATGGTGGGGGACCGACTGGTGAGCAGGTGTTCGGTACGCATGAGCGGGGGGAACTCCCTTTGGAGGGGGTCACGCGTGTGGGGGGGATTAACGGCGCGTGTGGGAGGATCCGAGTGGTGGGGTGTGTCGGTGGCAGTGACGGTTTGCTTAGAGGTTATCTGGGGTTGGTGAGTTTGTCTGTCATGAGGGGGTGAGTCAAGTGTGGGGTTTTGAAGTTTATTAGGGGTGTGAATTGTGGGGGGGTGGAAGGGAGCTACTGAGGAAAAACAGTCACAAAGGAGATTTTGTTGGTGGGGGAATAGCTGAGTATTTCTGGGGAAGGGGGGAACATAGTTGGGTCCTTAGGTCGTCACGCGTGAGGGGAGGATTAACGGCACGTGTGGGAGGGTCAGGGTGGTGAGAGGTGAGCGAGTTAGGAAACGGGATTTGTTGGGGGGACTGCGGCGGGTTGGTGGGGGAAGAGTTAGGTGTAGAACAGGGGTTATTGGTAGAGGACTGATCTATTGATTTGGGGTTGTTAACAGGACGAATTTTAGGAATCTTCTTGGTGGCAGTCACGGTCTGGTTAGCGGTTATCTGGGGTTGGTGGGTTTGTTTGACATTAACAGGACGAGTTTGGGGAATTTTCTTGGTGGCAGTCTCGGTCTGGTTAGAGGTTATCTGGGACTGGTGAGTTTGTTTGACATGAGAGGGCGAGTCAAGTGTGGGGTTTCGAAGTTTTCTAGGGGTGTGAATTGTGTGGGGTGGAAGGGGCTACTGACTGAAAACTGTCACAAGCTACCGACGGAAAACTGTCACAAGGGAAATTTTGTTGGTGGGGGGATAGCTGAACATTTCTGGGGTCATGGGGAAAATATGTTGTGGTAGGCCTACATAGGTAGGCATAGCTAGAATACGGGGCTTGTTGGGGGGGCTGCGGAGGGTTGGTGGGGGAAAAGTTCACTGGGGTTGGACTTTCACCGGAAGTCATTTTGGAAGGGTGCACGGAGTCTTGGATAGGGGCTGAAGGGTTGGATAGGGGATTCATCGAACTGCGTAGGCATTCTTCTCTGATGGAGAGCATATGTTCTTCGCATAAGCCATACGGGTCGAGATGGGCGGTGATGTGGGGTGGGAGGATGTTTAACAAAGCGGTGAATAAGAGTTCATTTTGTTGGTCGTAATCTTCATAGCTATACGTGGTCCTCACGTATCTGTAGAGTTGTATGAGGGTCACATTTATATCCCCTTCATACTTGATCTCGTCGACTTTTATTATTTTGGGGGCGACGGGGGAACCCAAAAGTGGATCTAAGGTCCGGATCACGAAGGATCGAAACTGGTTCCAGGTACTCTCTGGCGTATCCTGTGTCACCATTTGGTGAACAAATTCTTGAAAGGTAGGCTTATCAACAAGTTGGGAAACGGCTTCTCCCAACTGTATAATATGCAAAATTGCCCAGGCGATTTTTTCGTGGTCATTATGAAGTACCACATCGTACACTGGCTTTATTATGTCTAAGTAACTGGTGATATCATAAGTGTTTATATCATACTTGGGAATGTGTGCGAATGGCTGAAGATTTCGCGATGTTGCCATGCTTCTACTGTTCCAAACTTGCAGTGTAATGCAACCTTTTATCCGAATCAAGAACCACCGCTGCCGCCAATGTTATGCCCTGTTTTTCTACAGGTTTAACTTGGGTAATGTGAGTTCTAAATTGACTGGGTATATAAGGCTGCATGCACAATACAAGATATGAGGAATAGAGAACACAAAGAAACACATGGTAGCAAGTTACATGATCACGTTTATTGATATACCACTGCAGAATACTTGTGTAAGACAATATAATAGAATTGAACAACACTAGCATAAGTGGATCTGGATGGAGCCTAGTCTCCCACTTCCAACGTTCAGGTATTAATCTTCTGATCACTGGCTTTGATTTCACAGGTTTATATACCGAAGACCATCAATGTTACTTATAGATTCATATTCACTGTTAGAATTATTACTGGTAGCTCTGGTGCACAAGTAGTAGTTCACAGACTAGATTAGACACGCATTTTTAGAGCACGGGAATTCTAGTAACCTCAGGGGGTACTGATCTAAGTTTTATATCCTTGTCTCAGAAATACATAGAACGCAAATCAGTGGGCGAACGTTAGATATCACTAGAGTTTTAATATCTGAATAAGGTAATTACGAGAGTCAAGGTCGCCTGTTAATTAAAGAGCACTGATCGCTTAGTACGTCCCAAATGGAATGGTTAAGTATGAATTACACTGGGCAAGGTCTTAGCCACTTCGTAGAAATATTAATTAGTGAATCTAAAACAGCACAGTAATATGTAGTACTGCTAAAGGGAATCTTGGGTAGTATCTGATGGGTCTGGTCCTGGTTATCTTGCGTCCATGATGTTGGGGGCTAACGACTGGTTCCGCGGCCGTCCAGGGGGGCCATATGTGTGAAGTTCTTCACTACGTGGGCAGGTCCTTCTATCCAAATCAGCCACGGAGGTCTGACGGTTCTGGGATCTCACTCCGGAACAACACAAGGGCAGAGCTAGAAATTAACTGCAGGGTAGTGACCCCTGGTTGGTGTCTAGCTTTCAACTGATTTGACTGGGGGCGGGAGTTAGATTTATAGGCTCGGTTCTGGACCCTGTAGACAGTAGGGATCTCGAGTCTTATGGACTTAATTGAGCTCTCAATAGATATGGGGACTAGGTAAGATGATATTTACAGTTGTGGCACAGGGCGATAGGAAGCCTTTATATTTCATATAACTGAGCCTTAGTAAGAGGTACTATTTTGGCTATACTGGACGTATTTAGGGGAGAGAGACTGGATCTACTTTGCGAGGAGGATGGGGACAGCTGTGATAGGAGCGTCTCTCTAGATTGTTCAATCTTCATTCTATGGTATAGCTGAGGTGCTAATTTAGTGATCAGAGCATGCAAGAAAGGTAAATGGTTTATTGTGAGTTAATAGAGGTTAGTAAAGGTGTTAGTCATTTATGGTTAGTTCATCGATAGGAAGAATTCCTGTGCTACCTGGCAATGACTCGAAAGTCAAAACAGGGGCCAGGTATACCTCCGCGGGGGTGGGGGGTCTCCCTCCTCGGGTGGGCAAAAAGGGGGAGCTGGGCGCCCTCTCTGATATAGTCGTCCGGCGGCTGTGGCTAGGGGCTTGCCATATCACCAGTGTTTGTAATAACCCTCTGTGTATGAGACAGATGTGAGTGAATGTTAATATTAATACTTAGTTACTAGAGGAGCAATGCAAGGGGCAACTGAGCACGGGTTACATATATCTATACTCGTCATGGAAAATGATATAAGAGATCTAGGGACAGCGTGGGTGCTTTAACTTCTAAGATATATAACATCTACTTCTCGGATGCAAGAACATACATAGATATAATTATGGCTGTCTGATGTGTTGGCATTGGCTCAACGTCGGGACAGGCATGGGTGTTTTTAATATGAATGTATATTCCTGTTCATCATCTTTGTAGTTAATAAGTGTAGGACACGAGGGGTTAGTGTACGTGAGGTGTGGAAAATGGTCGGTTTTAGAAAAGGTAAATGGGTGTGTCCTGGAGCTGTTTAGCCCTGCGGCTTGGGCTGTCTGACATGGCTGGCTCGGTCAGCTGGTCCTTTCGTTCTGTGGACCTTTCCTTTGGTGTTTCTGTGTGGTGTTCGTTCATGGCTTCTGTGGTGGGCTTCTCGTTCTGGGGCATTTTATTCATTTTTCCCCATAAGGTTATAGTTAACCAATTTTGCGGCCCGCAATATCGACCAATTTCTCGCAAAATTGGGGTACATACTGTACAGCAATCTACAGGCTTTTAAAGCCTCTTAAAGCCTGTAAAATCGAGTGCGAGGGAGCGAGAGCGCGGCAGGCCACCCGGCCTCCTCCCAGGCAGCCGCCTGGTACACTGAAGGGTCTGAACTCCGCGAGCTACAAAGCTCGTAATGGCGTCATTTTGAAGCTATATTCTTCTAGTTTTTGACTGAATACACTTCATTTCTTGCAGACCTAATCAATCAGGAGTGCCCGAATGAGTCCTAATATGGCGGAAATAGGCGGAAACACCACCGCAGTGTAAGTGATAAAAACTTTTTGTCAGCAGCCTGCTGGGCAGAAGATCTCATAAGGCTGGATGTTGATAGTATCAATTGCTTGCCTTTATGATACCCTTAATATATTTGTACTATAAATGTAGGTTATTTGTAGGGTAGCAGTTGGTAGGGTCATCTGTACATGCTATCGTTAGTGACTGCTGAATGTATTTTGTACTACAGTATTGTTGATATCTTCAAATTGCAAATTTGTTTAAATAGAAATTTTGACATTAATTGTAGTTTCTTTATTAATGCAGAATTTAAAAAAAATCACCAGAACATCCTGAACTTCCCAAATTTACTAATTTCTTGAACATGACGAGAGTGTGTTGGTATATGTGCGATTAATTTGCTAGGGAAACAGATAAACTAGGGAATAAGAGGGAAAATAGGTAATAATTGAAGGGGGGGGGAATTATCTCCCTTAATCACATATTCCTTTGTTTTGAGTGATTTTTTTTTTTTTTTTTTTTTTTTTAGGCCTTGGATCTTAACCTCTGGACTGCGGATCTACTTATATAAGGCCTACCGCTGCGGAACTCCTTATATAATCTCAGGCCTAAAAAAAAACATTTAAACCAGCCCAGTATCAATTGATTTATTTATTTTTTTAATTGCCCCTTGGCCATGGCAAATATCACTCCTCCACATCCCCTCCTTTCCCCGCCCCCCTTCAATTATCACCTATTCTCCCTCTTATTCCCTTATTTTGTCGGTATATTTTTGTGCTATCAATAGCGAGTCATAAGAGGGGTGTGCTTGTATGTGCTACATAGCGAATGAAAGAGAGAAAGAGAGACAATTACACGACAGTGTCTCTCCAGACGTCATGACGGGTGGTAGGCTGGCAGGCTGGCTCAGCCTTCAGTTATGTAACTCCCGATCTAATTTGCCGATTTTGACCATCCAAACGCTGTTTCCACTTGTTTTATTGTTGTAACAGTAAATATTTTTTAATCAACGTAAAGTAGGCGCATATTCTTACAGTTTCTTACAGTAGATCCTCTGGAAAAAGGCAAACTATGCCTGTGTATCCAGCTCAGTACCAGTACTTGCACTGCTGCGGTCGTTCACGGTGTTGCATATGGATAAGTATTAATGATATTTATGGTACGATGATGATTTGAGTGAAGGAAACAGTCTAAATATCTCCGCACAGGGAGGCGTGGCCACTACCCCACCTCAGCACTTCTTAGGTTAAGAGTCCCGTCACCTTCGCCCAGTTAAAGGTGAATTACATAAGCTGCATACCTCGTAAGATGTATAGTTTGTATGCATCAAAATATATTAACCCTTCCAGCCCGGCTGTCCTTTTCTAAGGACTACGCGAAAGAAGGGCAGGAGCCCGGGTGTCCTTATACCAGGCAGTAAGCTTGAAAGCCTATTAAGCTTGTTATGTAACTGATTGTAGCTCTTTGGTCTAGTGATCATATCTGTCAATCCCGTATTATATCTCACTGGCAGAAGCTGCTGCACACATAGTATGTACTGTAATGTAATATATAGGTCTAATTGAACTATGAGCAATGATCTGTGCAATAGGTGTTAACCAACATTGAGCAATAGCCTTAGTTAGCCTATCTGTGTTATATTGTGACAAAATGTGATATGTGCTCTATTCTGTAAATAGGCCTACTGTATTTTTTATTTTATTGTGTCTTTATTAATATATCTTTGTGTATAATTATTATCTGTGCTCTGACGAGAAGTGTATGTGATATGGACCCTTAGGGCGTACTGTATTTTTATACTGTATCTATCTTATGTGTCTGGAATAAAGAATTATTATTATTATTATTATTATTATAACTGAAGGCTGAGCCAGCCTGCTAGCCTGCCACACTTCACGACGTCTGGAGCGACACTGTCGTGTTATTCCCTCTCTTTCTCTCTTTCATTCGCTGTGTAGCACATACAAGCACAGCTTGCTTATGAATCGCTATTGATAGCACGAAATATGGGAATAAGAGAGAATAGGTGATAATTGAAGGTGGGGGGGGGGGGGAAGGAGGGGATGTGGAGGAGTGATATTTGGCATGGCCAAGGGGCAATTAAAAAAATAAAATAAATAAATTTTTTTTTTTTTTTTACTGGGCTGGTTTAACCCTTAACCCTTCCTACCCGGGCTGCCTTAGGTAAGGACAGCTCGGCAGAAGGGCAGCTACCCGGGCGTCCTTACCTAAGGTATGTGCTTTAAATTTAGCGCGGGCAAATTTTACTTTGCGTGGGCGATCGTAGCGCCACCAAGCCTCAACTACCACTTATCAGTTCCTACGTTGCCGCCATTGCGAGCTACAGCAAAAAAATGAATTCCGACGCGTCCGATACTGTGCAATCTCCCGCGCGGCCCAGTGCTAACCCGCTTTGCAACATCTACGCCTCTGCCAACGAGAAGAAAAGAAACTAAGGAAAGTGAAACGTTTGCTAAGTGAGAGTGCAATACACCGTGAACTTTTCAACCCGGATTTGAGCAGTGGTGAAAGCTCTGTGGACAAAACTCTATATATTCAGAGTAGATAGTGGAAGCGAAGTGACGATTTTGTGGGATTTGGTGATGATGACAATGTGGATTTATTGAGGGGGTGATAGTGGTGATGATCCTGATGTGGAAGTGGTGGAGGAAGGTGCTATTGAAGTACCAAGTGTGCTAGAGCCAACCCCTTCGCCTAGTTTCGTAGGTCAGGGTAGGCCTAGCCCTAGCCCTACCCCAGGACCTTCCCCTTTGCCTGCCCGTACGCCCTTGAAAAGTGGGTAAATACTTCTATAAACAGTCTGTAGTGAAACGTGCAGCCAAGGAAGCCCGCAGGGAAGCAGAAAAAGTGAGGGGGGAAGGCGTAGATAGTGATAGTCGACGCCGACCCAGGCCTAGCAACCACCCGCATTCCTTTGTCCCGACGCCTTGACCCGGAACGCCGGGAGGGCCACCCACAGCCCTCGGCTTCATCTGTCCCTCAGGACCAAAGGGCCTCTACAAGTGCGTCATTGGCCTCCCACAGTGTGCCACCACAGGCCCCGCATCGTAGGTCATTATTTCCTGCGGAAAAGTCCACGGCTAGCCGCAAAAGGAGCCCAACCCCGAGGCCGAGGCTCCCATTGCTCAACCCCCGCAGCCCCACGCCGCCGACGCCCCGGTCTCTTTGCACCAGAGTTTGTTCCTGAAGAGGATGCTGACGACCCCACACATTGCCCCAGTCCCTGCCGTCGCCTCGGAACCGAGAAGAGTGAAGAGGCTTTAGTCCCGACAAGGTAAAAGGGCCCGCGGTCGTGCCCTGGTCAGCCTTGCCGACGCCGCTGCCCTGGGCCTGGCGTTAGGCGTGGGCGTGCCGGGTCCGGCCTGGGCGTCCGCGTGGCCAAGGGCGTGTGCCCTGGTGTCCCGGGCGTTGTGCCTGCTGCAGCTGCCTTTGTCCTCGTCCTTTCGCAGCTGACATGTGGTGTGGCCAGATGGGGCGGATTTTGAGGACAATTGTCCTGCCTTTGACGAGGTACAACAGGGTTCCGGTGGTGGCACCAGCAATCCCTGTGGCCCAAATGCCACCCCCAGTGAACTTTTATGTGGCTTCTACAATGCCCAGTCATGGAATACCTTGTCAAAGAGACAATAACCACCAGGCTATCTGTTCAAACTTTCTTGGGAGGAAGACCAGTGCCCATGGTGGCTTGGAGAGCTCTCCCTGTGGCAGAATTCTATGTTTCTTGGCACTCACAATGTGATGACCACACATAAAGAAGCCCGTTCTGGCCGGCCTACTGGATAACTGGCGCCCTCACAACGACTCCAGCATTTGGCAAATCCATGTCAAGGGATTCGGTACTTCGCACATCCTCTCATATTTCCACCTGACACTCCCATGCATGTCCAAGAGCCCGACACACTCTGGAAGATCAGGCACTGTACGGAACCTGATACGTCATCGGTTTTTCCCCCTACCTGATTCCTTTTCAGAAGCTGTGCATCGACGAAGTCTTGGTCCTTGTTCCGTGGTAGGCTGCACTTCCGACAGCCTACTCCGTCACGCGCCACCGCTTCGGCATCAAGCCTCTTCGTCCTCTGCGACTGCCCAAGACGGGATATGTGCTCGACTTTATAGTCTCCAGCGGCAAGGGTGGGAAGTGCAGATTTCTCCCCCTCATTGGTTTGGCGGCGCGTGTCCCCAGGATGATGGATGAGGTACTTCCATGACACCCATCTCTTAACCGACAATTATTACACGTCGCCTATCCTCGCCAAGTACCTCCCTGTGCCCGCAACCCCGAACTGTCGGCAGTGCCCCGGGGAAGAGGGCATGCCCGCCCCCCACCAAGATCTAAGACTTGGCGATGGGCTGGTCTATCAGAGTGAGACCCTGAGCGATGCTCTGCCATACCATAGCTTACTCTGACTGTTCCTTTACTTCTTTCTAGATCTCAAGTGACGGTGTCTCTTCCGTGGATTGCCCTCCCAATCTACCAAGATTGGGAAGCTAAGCGTCACCTTATTCCTTTGCCCCTCAACTTTCTCTTCATAATTGCTGAGGGGCACAGGGCCC
>CM064480.1:5786285-5791285 GCA_032716605.1 Paralithodes platypus
TATGTATTTTTGTATATATTATATTTTAACCTATCACCGGATTACCGAGACATTATTGCCACTATGATAACAGTTACATTATATACTATGTATTTTGAGATATATATAATATATATATATATATATACATATATATATATATTATATATACTATACTCTATTATATTATATTATATATCTATATAGTTTGTATTATTATATATAAAATATATATATATATATGTATATATTATAGATATATTCTACCAGTATAATATATATATATTATATATATTAAGATACTTATATATATATAGTAATAATATATATTATTGGTTATATCTTTGATATAATATCTTTTGGTCAATTTGGAAGTGTCAATATTTATTTCATATTTGGGTTCGTCATCTCCGTTGGGGTTTTCAACGGTATAATTAGATATTTTAAATTTTGACCAAATTTTTAGGCCCAATAGGGCCCTATTTTTAAAGTTTAAAAACTCCCAGAGACGATATTATATGATCCTATAGTATCTATAATAGATATATTATATGCCAGTATTGTGTATATAATATATATAATTTATAAATATAATATATATACTATTCTATATATATTATATATATTATATATATATTGTCATATATACTACGATGTATATTATTATAAATGTTATTTTTGTATATATACTATATATAGAGATTTATAATGTATAATATTTGGTTCGAATTTTGACTTGTCAATATTATTACCATACTTGGATTCGTCCCCTCGCGCCGTTGCGGCTTCCAACGGTATAGATGTTTTTAATTTTGAACCTATTTTTTAGGGCCCCCTAGGCCGTATTTTAAAGTTTAAAAAAACTCCATAGACGAGTTATTTTATGAACGGATTTTGTTTAAAAATTTATACCAATAGTTACACTTTGGCAACGCTGAATCGAATGGCGCCAAACATTTTAAAATCGGACCATTTAGGTTAGGATTTTGATTTTGACTTGGGCCTCCTGGATGGGGCCCACGGGACCGGTTTTTTGGACTTTAAAAAAGTCCTCTGTAGCCCAAACAATAAGTCCTACGGGAATTCTACTTGTTGCCATTCGATTTTTCTCTGCGAGCTGCTTTTAGACTTGGTTCTTAGATTTTCATTTCCTCGCCTAGCCATTCGGACCAGACTCGAAAATATTTTTTCTCAAAAACCTTGGGTTGCCTTGTCCATATGTATTACATATTTGGATTCGTCCTCGGGCCGCCCTTGCGGTTTCAACGGTAAATAATTTTTTGTATTATATTTTGACCAGTTTTTATGGCCCAATCAGGACTCTTTAAAGTTTAAAAACGCCATAGAACGATATAATATATATATACATATAGTATATATATTTTGTATATATATTTATATAAACTTATCTATATATACAAATTTATAATTTATAATATAATAAATATAGATATATATATACATAGATATATATATATATCTATATCTTAATTAATTTTATATATATAGAAATTTATCTATAATTAATATATAACTTATATATATGTTATTTTGTATATATAGATACTGTACTGTATATCTTATATATATCTATATATAAATGTATATATTATAATAATGATATATTATGTATTTTGTATATGTATATATATTATATATATAAACTAACACGTATAAACATATAATATATATCTAATACATATACATATATCTATATATAATATATATATTATATATACTAATATATATATATATAATTATATATTATATATATATTTTTGGTCGTATTTTCATTTGTCAATATTATTACATATTTGGATTCAGTCTCGGCCGTTGCGGATTTTCCAACGGAACAATATTGTTTTTTATTATTTTGACCTAAAATTTTTTAGGCCCAATAGGCGTATTTTAAAGTATTTAAAAAACTCCATAGACGATAATATAGATTTATAATATCCTTAGTTATATATATTAATATGATATATATAATTTATGATATAATATAATTATATATTTTTTTTTATATAATTTATGAATAATAATCCTTAAATATCTAGATGAATATATATATATCTAGTATCTACATATATATATAGGCATTTTGTATAATACATTTGTATTATCCAGTAGTAATACATTATATATATATATAATATATAAAAATATTATACCTACGTATGTATTTTGTATATATACATATATATATATATATAAATATATATATATATTATCTAATATACACTGATATAATTGATATTATATATTGATATATATTATAGATATATATTTTTGTATATGTATATATATACTATATATGAACTATATATATATATATATATATATAAATAGATATATATAATAGATATAATATGTAAACTAATGATAATACTTATATATATACCTATACAGTTAATATATAATAAATATATATATATCTTATATATTTTGGTCGGATTTAAACTTGTCAATATTATTACATATTCGTGGATTCGTCTCTTCTCCGTTTGTGGTTTTCAACGGTATTAAATTATTTTTTTTGTTAATTTTGACAAATGTTTAGGCCCACTAGGCCTATTTTAAAGTTTAAAAACTCCATAGACGATCTATATAGAATATAATATATATAGATATAATATATATTATATGGCAGTTCATAGTAATATAAATATAATAATTTATAAATATAATACTATATATTATAATAAGATATTTTTATATTATAAATTATAGATATATATTGTATGTATACTGTATATATTATAAAATTTTTATTGGTATATAATACTGTTATATATATATATTATAATTCTTATGGTTTTCGAATTTTGACGTTGTCAATATTATTACATAATCTGGATTCGTCACGCCGTCGCGGATTCAACGGAAAAAAAAAATATATATTTTTTTTTTAATTTTGACCTATTTTAGGTCCCCTAGGCCTTTTGTAAAGTTTCATAAAACTCACATAGGACGAGTTATTTATGAACGGATTTTTGTTTATAATTTTTACCATAATTACACTTTGGCCAAGTCGAATCGAATGGGGCCAACAGAATTAAAATCGGACCATTAGTTTATTCGGATTTCGTTTTTGACTGGGCCTTCCCTGGAAAGCCCAACCGGGACCGTTTTTCTTGGACTTTAAAAGTCCTCTGTAGCCCCCAAAAACTATAAGTCCACGGGGAATTCTACTTGGTGCCATTTTTTTTCGATTTTCCAGGGCGAGCTGCTTCTAGACATGGTCTTAGATTTAATTTTCAGCCCTGGCCATTCGTGACAGCAATCGAAAATATTTTTCTCCAAAAAACCTTGGTTGGCCAAGGCCAAATCGGTGTATTTTTAGTCAGAATTCTTGGACTTGCCAATATTATTTACATATTTGGATTCGCCTCAGCCGTTGCGGTTTCAACGGTAACATAAATTTTTTTTAAATCTTTGACCATTGTTTAGGCCCCAATAGGCGTCTATTCAAAGTTTAAAAACTCCATAGACGATATATATTATATATATATAATATAATATATTACTATAGATATAACTCTAGATATACCATATACTTTCTAAAGATAATATATATAACTTATAACTATATATATATATTATAAATATCAATCTAATATATATAGATAAGTTATATCTATATATTATAATATAACCTATATATATAAACTCTATATTATTTTCTATATATAACCTATAATATTCTATATATAATTCTATAAATGTATATATATAAAAGTCAATATATATGTCTTATTATATATATATATATGTATTTTGTATATATCTATATATGATATATATATAATATATATATATAATATAATATATATATTATATATATTTTGGTCGGATTTTGATTTGTCAATATTATTACATATTGGATTCCTCTCGCCGTTGCATTTTCAACGGTATATATATTTTTTTAATTTTGATAAACTTTTAGGCCCAATAGCCTATTTTAAAGTTTAAAACTCCATAGACGATATATATATATATATATATATATAATATTATATATTAATTATATATATATATAATTTATGAATATAATAATTATATATATACAGTATATAATATATATATATATTATTTTGGATATATATATAAATTATATATATATATATAATATATAAATTTATATACGTATGTATTTGTATATGTATATATATATATATATATATATATATATATATAATATATATATTATATATTATATATTTATATTTTGTATATTATATATATATATATATATATATACATATATATATATATATATATATATATATATATATATATATATATACATAATTATATATATACAGTATAATTATATATTATATATATATATTAAATATTTTGGTCGGATTTTGACTTGTAAATATTATTACATATTTGGATTCATCTCCACGTTATTGTTTCAACGGTATAATTATTTTTTTAATTTTGACAATGTTTAGGCCCAATAGGCCTATTTTAAAGTTTAAAAACTCCATAGACGATATATATATAATAATATATATATATAATATTATATATAAATATATGTATTATATATATAATTTATAAATATAATATATATAATATATATTATATACATATATATATATGTATAATATATGTATATATATAAATTTTATTGTATATATACTGTATTATACCTATTTTAGCCACCAGGCCTATTTAAAGTTTTAAAACTCATAGACGAGTTATTTATGAAGGATTTGTTTAATTTATACATAAGTACACTTTGGCAAGCGAATCATGGCGCAAACAGAATTAAAATCGGACCATTAGTTTAGGATTTCGATTTGCCAAGGCAAATCGGTGATTTTGGTCGAATTTTGACTTGTCAATATTATTACATATTTGGATTCGTCTCCGTTGCGGTTTCAACGGTATAGTTATTTTTAATTTTGACCAATTTTTAGGCCCAATAGGCCTATTTTAAAGTTTAAAAACTCCATAGACGATATATATATATATCGTATAATATAATATATTATATTTAATAACTTATT
>CM064480.1:5798785-5903623 GCA_032716605.1 Paralithodes platypus
ATTATTTGGATTCGTCTCGCCATGGATTTTCAACGGTATATTTTTTTTTTTAAATTTTGATCAATTTTTAGGCCCAATAGCCATATTTTAGAGTTTAAAAACTCCATAGTCGATATATATATATATATATATATATATATATATATATATATAACCATATTTATATATATTATATATATATATATATAATTTATGAATAGAATCTTATATATATATATATATATATATATATATATATATATATAGATATTTATATTACTTATATATATATGTATTTTGAATATATACAGTATATAAATTATATATATATATATAATATATAAATTTTATATACGTATGTATTTTGTATATATATACATAATTATATATATACAGTATAATTATATATTATATATATATATTATATATTTTGGTCGGATTTTGACTTGTCAATATTATTACATATTATTAACAATTAAATTAATGTAATCATAAGTCTAGGATAAAGTATAACCAAATTTCAAAAACTTATAATGGGGAGACTAATTAAAAACTATTAGACTTTTAATATGAATAACTACCACTGAAATCTGGGTTTACTATACCCTAGACTTATATAATAGTTAAAACAAATATGGTTATATATTATATTTAAAATTATAATAGGCTCCCATTATAATTATATATTATATATAAGTCTAGGGTAAAGTAAACCCAGATTTCAGTGGTAGTAATTTATATTAAAAGTCTAATAGTTTTTAATTAGTCACCCCATTATAAGTATTTGAAATTTGGGTATACTTTACCCTAGACTTATGATTACACTAATTTAATTGTTAAGAACTTTAAAATTATAATAAGCTCCAATTTCTACAAAAATGAATATATTTAAAAACGGATTTCGCCATTTGATTTAGCCGGTCCTGAGGAATCCAAACATATCACCACATGTCCCAATCTATTTTTTCCAAAAAAAGTTGTTCTATTTTAACTTGTGACCATATCGTTGGAATCCTCTCGAAGCGGAGAGTTCCCAAATATTAATTCAGGTGATTCTGACGTATTATAACCCTACAAAACACATTTTTCTTTTGTCAAATTCCTTGTAAAGTATTGTAATATATTAAAACAGCTCCCAAGCCCACAACAATGGGCGGAATTAAAATCGGTTTGCGCCATTGGATTTTTCGCGTCGAGAAGAATCCGAATACACCGCTAAAAATATGAAAATCGAAAATGACCCGTCAACTTCCAAATTTTGTTTTGGCAAAAAAGAAAAGAAAATTGAGTTAGGACACTATTCTGAATCCTCTCGACGCACTGAATCCAATGGTGCCAACCGATTTTAATTCCATAAATGTTTTGGGCCTTGAGAACCGTTTTAAGATTTTCCAAAAACGGTTTTTTGTGTTTTGTGGGGTTATAGTAGGTCGGAATCACCTGAATTAATTTTTGGGAACTCTCCGCTTCGAGGGGGTTCCAACGATATGGTCACAAGTTAAAATAGAACAACTTTTTTGAAAAAAATAGATTTGGACATATGGAGATACTTTTGGAATCCTCATGACGCGCTGAATCCAATGATGAAATCCGTTTTTAATTATATTCATTTTTGTAGAAATGGGAGCCTATTATAATGTTAAAGTTCTTAAGAATTAAATTAGTGTAATCATAAGTCTAGGGTAAAGTATACCCAAATTTCAAAAACTTATGATGGGGAGACTAATTAAAAACTATTAGACTTTTAATATGAATTACTACCATTGAAATCTGGGTTTACTTTACCCTAGACTTATATAATTGTTAAAATAAATATGGTTATATATTTTATTTAAAATTATAATAGGCTCCCATTATAATTATATATTATATATAAGTCTAGGGTAAAGTAAACCCAGATTTGACTTTTAATATGAATTACTACCGCTGAAATCTAGGTTTACTTTACCCTAGACTTATATAATAGTTAAAACAATATTTTTATATATTTTATTTTAAATTTTAATAGGCTCCCATAATAATTATATATTATATATAAGTCTAGGGTAAAGTAAACCCAGATTTCAGTGGTAGTAATTCATATTAAAAGTCTAATAGTTTTTAATTAGTCACCCCATTATAAGTATTTGAAATTTGGGTATACTTTACCCTAGACTTATGATTACACTAATTTAATTGTTAAGAACTTTAAAATTATAATAAGCTCCCATACCAACAAAAATGAATATATTTAAAAACGGATTGCGCCATTGGATTCAGCGCGTCCTGAGGAATCCAAACATATCCCCACATGTCCAAATCTATATTTTCCAAAAACGTTGTTCTATTTTAACTTGTGACCATATCGTTGGAATCCTCTCGAAGCGGAGAGTTCCAAAATATTATTTTAGGTGATTCCGACCTATAATAACCCCACTTTTTTTTTGTTGTTGTTGTCAAATTCCTTGTAAAGTATTGTAATATCTTAAAACAGCTCCCAAGGCCACAAAAATGGGCAGAATTAAAATCGGTTTGCGCCATTGGATTTTTCGCGTCGAGAAGAATCCGAATATACCGCTAACAATATGAAAATAGAAAATGACCCGTCAACTTCCAAAAAACACTAAGGCACTTAGGATTTTGGCAAAAAAAAAAAAAAAAAAGTTAGGACACATCCTGAATCCTCTCGACGCGCTGAATCCAATGGCGCCAACCGATTTTAATTCCATCCATTTTTGCGGCCTTGAGAGCCGGTTTAAGATTTTCCAAAACGGTTTTTTGTGTTTTGTGGGGTTATACTAGGTCGGAATCACCTGAATCAATTTTTGGGAACTCTCCGCTTCAAGAGAATTCCAACGATTTGGTCACAAGTTAAAATAGAACAACGTTTTTGAAAACAATAGATTTCGACATGTGGGGATACATTTGGAATCCTCATGACGCGATGAATCCAATAGTGAAATCCATGTTTAATTATATTAATTTTTGTAGAAATGGGAGCCATGAACCCCCGGTAATACAACCTTCCACAAGTGACAAATTACAAGTACAGCATGGAAAAATTAAAAGAACAGCTGGCTCATTAATTAAAAGAACAGCTGGCTCATTAATTAAAAGAACAGCTGGCTCATTAATTAAAAGAACAGCTGGCTCATTAATTAAAAGAACAGCTGGCTCATTAATTAAAAGAACAGCTGGCTCATTAATTAAAAGAACAGCTGGCTCATTAATTAAAAGAACAGCTGGCTCATTAATTAAAAGAACAGCTGGCTCATTAATTTTCCGGTCATCACAACATTAAATTAAAGTATTTATTTTTAAAATGTATATTAGTAGTAAAGAATTTCAATATAATTTATTTTTACTAAAGAATTTCAAAACCGGTACAATAATTGTTACTAGTCTTGTTCTATAAATCTGTGGCTATGGAAACCCACAAAAAATATGTAATTTAGTTCCTATATACATTTTTTTCTGCTTATCCCTGTGGCTTATTTGCCTTATGGCTTATGCGGCTCTCACGCTGAATATGTCCTGAACTTTTGGCTCTCTTGAAAAAATTAGTAAATAACACTGGTCTACGGTAAGTAAACCCAGATTTGACTTTTAATATGAATTACTACCGCTGAAATCTGGGTTTACTTTACCCGAGACTTATATAATAGTTAAACAAATATGGTTATATATTTTATTTAAAATTTTAATAGGCTCCCATTATAATTATATATTATATATAAGTCTAGGGTAAAGTAAACCCATATTTCAGTGGTAGTAATTTATATTAAAAGTAAAATAGTGTTTAATTAGTCTCCCCATCATAAGTATTTGAAATTTGGGTATACTTTACCCTAGACTTATGATTACACTAATTTAATTGTTAAGAACTTAAAAATATAATAAGCTCCCATTTCTACAACAATGAATATATTTAAAAACGGATTGCGCCATTGGATTCAGCACGTCCTGAGGAATCCAAACATATCCCCACATGTCCAAATCTATTGTTTACAAAAAAGTTGTTCTATTTAACTTGTGACCATATCGTTGGAATCCTCTTGAAGCGGAGAGTTCCCAAAAATTAATAGGTCGGAATCACCTGAATTAATTTTTGAGAACTCTCCGCTTTGAGAGGATTCCAACGATATGGTCACAAGTTAAAATAGAACAATAACAAATAAAGGCGAGTTGGGCTCAATTAAGCCGTAACGCAAACATTGAGCCCACCTCGCTCTTTTTGTTTTCTCTTTCTCTCCCTCTCTCCTCGTTTTTTTTGTTTTCTCTTTCTCTCCCTCTCTCTTTGTCTTGTATCCGTTCGGCCCCATTCAGCCTACTGTTTTAAGACGTTTACCCCCATCCAAGTTTCAATATTTTCCTGGTGAGCGGTAGTGAGCCAACATATATATTTTTTGTTTTGAGAGCAAGCTAAATTTGTACATTATTTGATAGAAAAATGTCTCCGGCGAAGCATTGCCAACCTCCGAATTAAGGGGAAATGGGTCGTTTTTCTGGTCCCCTTTCTTCCTCATGTTTAACCCCATTAGTTTTCATAGTTTATGACGTTCGGCCCATTAGTTTGGCGATTTTAAGACATTTCACCCCATTTCGTTGTCAATATTAAGACTTTCGTGTCATTTAGGCGTCGAGTTTTTCCTGGGTAGCGATAGCGAGCCTGTTCTTTTTGGGGAACCGGCCTTCGGCCAGGATATTTTTCTATCGAAAAATTTACAAATTGATCTTGAAGGACGGTGTTGGGGGGTGCTTTATATGCTTGATGGAGGTCTAGGGATGAAACTAAATAAATCATAAACAAATATATAAATGAGCAAATATTACGACCATCCCCCCTTAAGGGGAAATGGACCGTTTGTTTGGTCATTCATTCCTTTATTTCTTAGTTTCCTCACTAGACCTCCATCAAACTTAAAACAAAAAACTCTAGATCCCCCTTCAAGATAAATTTGTACATTTTCGACGAGTTGGGTTGGGTATGAGGGGGGATCTGCTTGGTGTGGGCCAATCGGCGCTCTGCAGACCCCGTAATCTTGTGTCGATCTCTAACCGTTTTGGTGAGGTCAATCCTCAAAGCATTAGTGAGTTGGGTCTATAATTAGGCCTTGTAATTGGGGTTGGGTGTGACAGGGATCTGCCTTGTGTGGGCCGATCGGCTTTCTGCAGACTCCCGTTTTCTTATGTTTTTATGTTTGTGCCATGAAATATATGCAAAAGGTTTTCGGATAATCTCGCCGAGGTATTCGCCGAACCATCGCTCAATTTGCCGATGACGTCGCATAATGTCGCCTATTACGTCTTATTCATTGGCGACATCGTCGCCGAGTGTAAACTTGTCAACGTTTTTTAACGGTCAAAATCGTTGACGTCGCACAAATTCGTTGCGAATTGACAAGACTACGTCCTCGGCGACGAAAATCGTATGAAATCGCATCAGTGGGAAAGGGGCATTAGTGGTATAATGTACTGTATTGATAGAAAAAGGTATTTTGGAGGGCAGACTGGGGTTGCCCTCAATATTGGTGAAGAAACAGCAAGGAAGGCCGGGTGGTGAAACAGGAGTTCCAGCTGTCCTTATCAGCCACCTAGCACTAACTTTCCTATGGAGACAAACTATCAAGGCTGAATTTGTAATCTATTACAGGTATATTTTTGAGAGAAGACCTAATTTACTGTTACAAAATCTTCCATGGACTAACTGTTATCAAACTAGAAGACCTACAGTATTTGAATGGTCCTTGTCAGTACAAGAGGCCACAGATTTAACCCCTCTTTGGCGGGGCCCGACTTAAGGCAGTCTAGAGAACCATGGACAAAAGAGCGGGGCCCGCCTTAAGTCGGTTGCGATGTTGAGCACATAAATGGCTCTGAGAGAGAGTCCGAGCGGTGGGAGGAGCATAGGTTGGCTCTGACCGTTCGGCACGGCTCCCGCGCCGTGACTGGCCCCACATCCACACACATCCACACTCACTGCCTCCCTAGACAGGGAAATATGTAAGGAAATTACCGTATTTTAGGGATTTTTCCTTCGTGTTGCACGATCGTTGCAAGACAACCCGTGATCGTAGAAGGATGATTCAGGTGTCATTGGAAAGCTAAATTAACGCCCTTTCACGGATGCATAATTGTATTACGCTCTGGCTCTTGTTTATGCATGAAAAAGAGGATGGAATGAAGCTCATTTAGGGTAAATATGCCCGCTGGGCAGGTAGTAGAATGTATTAACCTAGCCGCTTGTGGAGTGTTAAGATATTTATTGAGCATTCACAGATCGAAGCACATAGATTATTCTCTCACCGAAATATTCAACCATGGAACTATACTAACTCATGTAGTAGAATCCCCAAGCTAGGAAGTGTTCAAAGAGTGATTCCATCTGGCCCTTGGTGAAGAGCTCTTTGATTATTGACAATTGACCAAAGTGACCCTTGAAAGTGGAATAATATATTGAGGAAAAACTTCCAATTAGTTGTGTGTGTATGCATTTTGGCACGGGCAGAGGAACCATATCTTGACAAAGTAGCCTGGAGGCATTTCTGTTATGGCCATCCTTTAGTGGGGATTTCCCAGGATGAAACAAGGTTTCGGAAATGATGAAGACTATGATTCACCTTTCCTGCTCACCTATCTTGAAGATACACCCTACCAACTATAATTTTCCATTCTCCATGTCTGACTGGCGTATCTGACACCAAGTTTCGAGTCATCCCCCGTCCTTGTCCAGTCACCGCTGGCTGGACCCAACCAAGTAAGATAGGTGGGGAGGAGGTTCTCTGTATCATCCTGAGAGCAGGGGTTATAAGCCAAGTCTTCCATGGAGCTGAAGAGGTTTGAGAGGGGAATGGGGGTGGGAGTATGAGGCTAAGTAAAACAAAAATGGTGTTAGTAAAATATTTAAACACTTACAAAAACAATTCCTCTTCTTCGTCAATCACACACATATTCTCAGAGTAAAATTTATGGAAACACTCAATCACGTATCATCTCAGAGTTGCATGTATGTATGTATATACTCAGGCAGCTGAGTAGCTGGGGGTGGCCGACTCGAGACAGAGCAGAAAACCCAGAGACCCAGGCCCATTTGGGGTCTCCAGCAAAAATGTCCCAGGTTCCATGCCACCCGGAGAGGTTCCGGTCTCAGCAGGCACACACACACAACAGAGCCATACCAGCATGACCCTTCATATACACCAGCTCTCCCCGGACCAGGCGCCTGACGGACTATTATCTATTTCAACTGGCACTTGACCCCCTCTCCCAATGAACACGTTATACTCATCTATTCACAAGCATTCTCCATTCAGTTCTAGTCATTACAACTTCTATTGCCTGTTCTACAGTCATTCCTCTATCTTCCAACGCTTGTACTACACCATCTCTTCATCTCAACCGAGGTCTTCCTCTCCCTCTACCTCCTAATATATCTGACTCATATACTCTCTCTGTAAGCCTTTCATCTCCCATTCGTTCAACATGTCCATACCAGCACAATGGCCGACAAAGGTTCATGCTGTCCCACTCTCGTACCTCTTCATTTCTCAATCTGCCTCTACGAGTCATTCTACCCATACTCCTCAATTAGTTCTTCTCCATCACATCCGAACTTTCTTCTCTCTTATGCCTTCAGAGCCCACGTCTCAGCCCCATAGTTAGGTTAGGTTAGCTTATGTTAGGTAAGGTTATTTTTCCTTGAGGTTAGGTTAGGTTAGGTTACTTTTCCGCAGTTGACCGGTGATGTTCTAATTTCGATTTTTTGAGTGTATATTTGGATTCGTCACGTTGTTGCGATTCGAACAGTATATATATTGATTTTTTTTATTGTGGCATTTTTTTTGGCCCAATAGACCAATCAAAATTCAGGCACTTGACAGGTGATTTTCGATTTTCTATTTTTTGAGTGTATATTTGGATTCGTCACGTCGTTGCGATCCAACGGTATATATATATTGATTTTTTTATTATGGGAATTTTTTGGGCCCAATAAATAGGCTGGTCAAAATTTAGGCACTTGACAGGCGATGTTCGAATTTCGATTTGTTGAGTGTATATTTGGATTCGTCACGTCGTTGCGATTCCAACGGTATATATTGATGTTTTTTATTTTGGGCATTTTTGTTGGCCCAATGAGCTTCTTTTAAGTTAGGTTAGGTTACTTTTCCGTGAGGTTAGGTTAGGTTAGGTTAGGTTACTTTTCCGTGAGATTGCGTTAGGTTAGGTTACTTTTTCGTAAGGTTAGGTTCGGTTAGGTTACTTTTCCGTGAGGTTAGGTTAGGTAAGGTTACTTTTTCGTAAGATTTGGTTAGGTTAGGTTACCTTTCCGTGAGGCTAGGTTAGGTTAGGTTACTTTTCCGTGAGGTTAGGTTAGGTTAGGTTACTTTTTTCGTAAGGTTAGGTGAGGTTAGGTTACTTTTCCGTGAGGTTAGGTTAGGTAAGGTTACTTTTTCGTAAGATTAGGTTAGGTTAGGTTACCTTTCCGTGAGGCTAGGTTAGGTTAGGTTACTTTTCCGTGAGGTTAGGTTAGGTTAGGTTACTTTTCCGTGAGGTTAGGTTAGGTTAGGTTACTTTTCCGTGAGGTTAGGTTAGGTTAGGTTACTTTTCCGTGAGGTTAGGTTAGGTTAGGTTACTTTTCCATGAGGTTAGGTTAGGTTAGGTTACCTTTCCGTGAGGCTAGGTTAGGTTAGGTTACCTTTCCGTGAGGTTAGGTTAGGTTAGGTTAGGTTATTTTTCCATGAGGTTAGGTTAGCTTAGGTTACTTTTCCGCAGTTGACCGGTGATGTTCGAATTTCGATTTTATGAGTGTATATTTATTAGTGGCCCCTCCATCATTGACGAACATGCCTATTACATAAGGCATCCTCTTCAAACACTAATCCGCCGTAGTTTGAATCTACCGCGCAGAGCATTTAAAAACTGAGGAGCCTTCATCATGAGCGCACGCGACCTCACTCATGGCTTCAGTCATTATGAATTGGGTTCTCACTACGAAAAAAACTTCGTAAAAAACAAAAAAAAAAAGAAAATAAGAATAACTATCCAATAAGCTTTCCATCATATCGTGGATGTACTTGTGTGGATTTCTGACCAGACGCTGAATCAGGCGTCATTCCTCCTTCTTTGCTCTGCGCTCAGCCTGCCCGGACGTACCTTTCAGGCTCCGCTGGTTCCGCATTCGTTGCGTCCCTAGTGAGTTTTTTCTCATTTGTTTACTCTAGGATGTATCGAGTAAGGTTAGGATAGGCGTAGCAGGAGTGTCCTGGGCTGGTTGCCCGCAGTGCAGTGTATTTTGGGTCGTGTGTATGGGGCATCTATTTCGGATGTACCCTCGTGGTCCTGTTGTGGACTCGTGAACTTTTCACAGTTGTGTTACAAAGTACAAAGGAGTACAAAGGAAATCAAGCAACAACAGATCTAGTGACCCTTCTAGGTTGCTTGTCCTCCAAAACACTGAGGATCAAGTGTCCAAACAGTGGTTTAGAGTGGGTAAGGGAACATTGGAAAGGGAACTACTGCCCTGCCACTAACGTGGCAGGACTAGGAAGTTAGTAGGGGACATATGGGTTAGTAACTGAGGGGAGGATAAAGTTATTCATTACAAACGCAGTCAGTCGCGGGTTTGATGCGAGATATTTGTCTAGGCGGAATTTAAATGAATCAACGGTGCTGCAGTCTATAACGTCTCGGGGAAGCCCATTCCACAAGTTGACAACTCGATTGAAGAAGAAATTCTTAGATTCGTGCGAGTTAAAAGATTTACCAATAATTTTGCAACCGTTTCCCCGCGTGTAATTAGATTGGTCGATAGTGAAGTACTTACTACAGTTCATATTGTCGATGCCTTTGATGATTTTGAACACTTGAATTAAGTCGCCTCTTAATCTGCGCTGGGTTAAAGGAAATAGATTTAATTCTCTAAGACGCTCTTCGTATGGTTTGTTCTTTAGGCTAGGTATCATTTTGGTAACTCTACGTTGAACTCGTTCTAGCTTGTTTATATCTTTTTGGTAATAAGGGCACCAGGATTGAACGCAGTATTCCAGAAGAGGGCGGACTAAGGAATTGTAAAGGGTTAGGATAACTTCTTTGGATTTATGCTCAAATGACCTGCCTATAAAGCCAATTATTTTGTTTGCCTTCTTAACAACTTCTGAACATTGTTGACTCGGTTTTAGGTTACTCGATATTGTTACTCCCAGATCAGTTTCTCTGTTTACATTCTTAAGCTGAGTGCCATTCATCGAATAGTTTGCTTTCTCATTTAGGTATCCGACATGTAGTACTTTACATTTATCCGCATTGAAAACTCATTTGCCAAATTTGGGCCCAACATGACAATTTATCTAGATTGTGTTGCATATCGTCAACTTGTTCTTTTGAGAGTACGCTATTTGCAATTTTTGTATCGTCAGCAAATTTTGAGATTGTGCAGGTGAGACCCTCATCTATGTCGTTGATGTAAATTAGAAAGAGAATTGGTCCTAGTACCGATCCCTGGGGTACCCCGCTACTTACATTGGTCCATTTAGATGCCTTACCGTTTATGACTACCCTTTGCTTTCTGTTGCTGAGCCAATTTTCTATCCATTTCAACACACCGTCTTGTATTCCATGCGCTTTTAGTTTTAGCAGTAAACGTTTGTGGGGAACTTTGTCAAAGGCCTTTTGAAAATCAAGGTATATAATATCTACAGCTTTACTCTCATCGTAGAGGTTGAGGATATCGTGGAAGAAGTCTAAGAGGTTTGTTAAACAGGAACGTTTTTTACGAAAGCCGTGTTGAGTATCTTTAAGTATGTTATTTTCCTCCAAGTGATTTACGAGTCTGTCTCGTATGACCGTTTCTAGCATTTTACATACAACTGAGGTTAAGCTAATTGGACGATAGTTACTGGGTAGGGATTTGCTGCCTTTTTTGAATATCGGTGTTACGTTGGCTAGCTTCCACTGATCAGGCATAGTTCCAGACTGCAAGGATTTATTGAATAGTAATGTCAGTGGTTTGGAGAGCTCATTCTTAGCTTCCTTTAGAACTCTAGGCGAGATTGTATCAGGTCCTGGCGTTTTATTTACCTTGAGTTTATCTAAACAATTCAATACTTCTCTCTCTGTAACGGTGATATTGCTTAGAACATCTGAATTATCAATCTGAATCGGCGATGGTGTAGGGATATCACTGAGGTCTTCTGTTGTAAAAACTGATGCAAAGAAGGTATTGAGGGCATTACTCATTTGTACTTCGTCTTTGGTGTATTCTCCTTTTTCATCGACTAACGGTCCAACAGTTGAAGTAACTACTTTTTTCTTTCTGATATAACTATAGAATTCTTTCGGGTTTGTTTTACTTTGATTCGCAATAGTAACTCTAAGGTCTTTTTACTTTGCTTAATTAACTTTTTGGCTTTGCGTCGTAGCTCTACAAATTTCACCCGTTCTTCGTCATTTTGGTGAGGATTTTAATCTATCATTAGCACATTTTTTAGCAAGCAGGCAGTTTGAAATATCTTTATTCCACCATTTGGGCTTATTATTATGGCCTGGACGCCGTATTTTCGATGGTATGCAGTCTTGCACTGCTTTTAGGTAAGTGGTTTCGAATAACTTCCAAGATGTATTTATGTCGTTATTGTTAATTAAAAAGCTCCAGTCAGTTTCTTTAAACATAGCTCTAAGTTTATGGAAGTTTGCTTTCTTGAAATTAGGGACTTTTTCGATGCTACTATTTGGTTCGTTACTAGTAAACTTTAAAGTGAAAGTTATCGTACGATGGTCGCTGTTACTGAATTCATCACCAACATTCAAATTCTCTATCAATTCTTCTTTTGTTGCAAGTACAATGTCAAGAACGTTATTACCACGGGTCGGCATTCGAACAATTGATAAAGCGAACTCTCTTGCAAGTTCGTATACAAGTCATGTCCGGAGTGTGAAGTAAGAGTATCGCCCCACTTGGTCACAGGTAAATTAAAGTCGCCAAATTACGGTATCTTGTGAGTTACTTACATCTGCAATTTGTTCGTAAATTTCTCGGTCAGTTTGCACTGATTGAGCTGGAGGTCTGTATATTAACGCAAGTATTATTTTTGTACCTTTATTATTCTTTATTAGCACAAAAGATGTGTCGACGTTCACAATTTGAGGTTTTGACACGAGGGTCGGGTTAAGACTTTCTTTGATATAAAATAAAACGCCACCTCCATTTTTATTTATTCGGCTGTTCTCAAACATTACATAACCGGGAAGTGAATACTCTGCTAAAAAGTCTCTATCTTGTGTATTGAGCCAAGATTCTGTTATGCCAATCACATCATAATTTTCTGTAAACACTAGTTCCTCTAAATCTGAAAATTTATTGCGTATGCTACGAGCGTTTGCATAGAAAACCTTTAAAGTTGCGGTTTTAGAACTCGCAGATCGTTCTTTCATCGAATTTTTGGTTCTGGTCGGATCTACATTTACATTCATGGCTGTCCTCGGTCCTCGGTCGTTATCCCTGACGGTTTTGAATTTGGGTCGTGTTGGTGGAGCTTTATCCAAATTCGCGGTTCTTGACGGATTAGTATTTAATTCCTTTGTAGATTGCCGTCCTCGCTGTCTTCGGTCCTCCTTCCTGGTTGTCCTGTGCTGAGTCGATTTCTTCTCCGAAAATCCTTCACCGCATCGTTGAGAAGACGCCCAAAACGCGCTGCTCCCACCTGGTTCAGATGAACTCCATCATCCGAAAACAAATAGTCATCGTAGTAGAAATTGTCCCAGGTGTCGACGAATCCCACGTTCTCCTTCCTGCAGAGGTTTGCTAGACAACGATTTGTGCTGGTGGCTATGTTGTAAAATCGGCTCTCTACACCAAGCCGGGGGACGATTCCTGAGACGATGATCCTTGATGACTTCTCCTTAAACGACTTGATCAGCTGCTGGTACTTTAAAAGCAAATCTTCCGACCGGGTTCGCTGTATATCGTTGGATCCAACGTGGATGACGTACATTGTATTTGCAGGGGCCAGCTTTGATACTTCGTCAACTGCTGCAACTACGTCATCCACACCACCACCAGGGATACAAAAACGCTTCCTGGTCTTAGGTGCCCTGGCGCAAAACTCTGTGAGCTGACCACGTATCATCGAGTCTCCCACGAGCCGGACTTCTTCTATTTCCTCTTCGTCATCTGAGTCTGCGAATATCTGGAAACGGTTTTGACACTCGGTAATCGGTATGTGTTTCCTGGTCTTGGGGCAAACGTTGTTCCTCACGACACGGAAGTTGTCTTGAGGGGGAAGAGAGTCGCTATTTGTATCTTGAGTATCGGAAACATCAGCTGAAATGGCTACTGTAGGCGTTGAATTGTTGGCATTTGACGTTGGGGCGTTGGTGGCTGCTGGAGTTGCGGTGACAATTGAAGTTTGTTAGTTGGTGATGCAGGCGGCTTTCATTACGCGTTAATTATTGCTGCCTTTTATCCTTCTGATGAGGTAAGCTGTGTGTTTGCTGACGTTCCCAGCGTATTTTTCTTCACTTAGTGAAGTTTTTTCTGGGTCCGTGTCAGGCTTCCCGGGGTGGGAAGTTATCGCTACGGTGGTGTGTTGGCGGTGGTTCCTGTTGTGATATTCCAGTGTGTGTTTATATTTCAACTATTTTCATGCCGTCTACCTAGGCCTAGCCAGCCGCTCGTAGCTTTGCCACATGTCTAGTGTTATTATTTATTTTATAAATATGCCCTACTGTGTCATGTGTATCCGGGTTTTAGTTGTGTATTGGCTAATTCCTCGGACTATAATTGTTTCCTGGTTTAGTTGTGTATTGGCTAATTCCACGGATTATGTTGTGACCTTGGTTAGTCGTGCGTGTCTCTCCTCGTGTCGTATTGTTCAGATGGTGTCTGTTCAGGGTGGGGTTTGCCTTCCGGCGGGTTTTTTCTCGGTTTCACCATGAAAAATCCTGACCGATGAGCAGTGTTGGGCCACACGTGGTTTTTAACTCTGGCTGGTTCCCCGGCGTGGGGAGGTGTCTGTGGCTCTCCAGGACTGCGTCTCTGTGGGTGCCTGGTTTCAGGCCTCCTTTAAATTCCCGGCGGGATGGCTGTACCCATCCTTACATATATATATAGATATATATAAAAAACGACGTTCTTGAGAACACTCGTTTTTATAGGTTTTTCTACCTGGTTTACGACAACCACATGGAAAACCTAGCTGTTGTTTAGGCGTTCCTCCCCGGCGATCTTTTACAAAGAAGTGGGGTCAGGAACTTGTGGGGTTAACTTTTAGACTTCTCACCCGGCGGGTGCACCTGAGCAGGGTGGGATAAACTACTTAGGTCTCATATAGTTAACCAATCCATTTGAGTGATACTCTGTGTATCGCTGCCTTTACTCTTACGGCAATTGAAGGTTCAGTGAGGTTTAACCAAATCGATTCCCACACCCGGCGGGTGCCCCTAAGTGGAGGAACTAAGGAATTTATAAACAAATTCAATTTCGATTAACCTTAATTAGGTGATACTTTCAGTATCGCTGCCTTCTATTTTTACGACGATCATTTGGGACAATTCGTTAAAAAATCAGATCTCGTATATTCCTGCCCTTTGTCTTTGCATCCCGTTACCCGGCGGGTTATTAACACTTGTATGCGAACACGTGGGTTAACCTTATGAGCATTAATTCCTGGAAATTTTTCTTTATTTTTCCAGAGCTGAGCTCCGGCGGACCAATACAGACCCGGCGGTAGTTTCCTCACACCAGTCTCTGTCATGGCTACTGTGGCCCCAGTTTTTGCCCTGTGCATTACCCCTACTTGCGCGGGTATCCCAATTTTTGCGCATACCCTTTGCATAAGGTGTGTTAGATGTCTAGACCGTTCAAGGGGTCTCTGGGTTACACTTAATTGTTCCTTTTGCTCCCAATTAGACAATAAAGTCCTGTGTGACAATGACAAGACCGCGGCGGTAGCGTTGAGAGAGGTCAGACAACAAATGTCGGCCTACACTACCATTGTCGCACATAAGTCACTTCAATGTGACAACGTCCCACTTTGGGATAAGTTGCTGTCAGAGCACCCTCCCCCTAAACGTACCTCTAGAGTAACGGGTTTTAAGCCGACAGAGACTAGCCAGGGTTCTGTATCGTCTGTGGATACGTCTAAACGCCCGAGAGAGCCTACTCCCCCGGCAGCCACCTCCTCGTCGCAGGCGAGATCGAGGTCAAGGTCACCTCTCAGACAGCAGTCTTCAAGTCGGGCCTCTTCCCCGGCTAGTAAGAAGTGTAAGACTGAAGCTTCCCCCAGTGGTCATGGTGGTGATTCTTCCAAACATAGGTCTAGTTCGCAGTCACACCGTAGCCACAAATCCTCCAAAAAGGATTCCCATAGGAAGTCCTCTCGACATTCTCCTAAGTCTAGTGCATCTCATCGTACCTCTACACCTGAAAATGTTTCTGTTACAGCCTCAGAGTATAGTGAAGCGCCTGTCCCTAAACAAGATTTACCTATTGATATTTTAACCCTAGAAACGGAAAGTTCAAGAAATTCAATAATTGAGAATGTTTCAGACTCTCAAGAGAGCGTAGGCCAGAGCCTCGGTGTTTGGCGGTTTGCTCAGCCAGGGTCTGACCATCCACGTCCGACTCATACGAGTCACACAGTAGCCGATGTCCACAGGGACGCGGCGACCCCATCCTCTATCCCTGACTTATCTTGGAAACAAGGTGCCCCTGCCTCGGCGGGGTCTTCTCAGGAGGATCGGGAGGAACACGATGAAGTGTCAATAATTTCAGATAGGGATGGACAAGGGTCAGGCTCAGGCCTAGACGCCGCCCATGATAATACTGATTCACCTGAAAGTTCTGCATCTAACCAGTTTGTTACAGCACAAGAAATTGATGGGTTACTTACTCATGCTCTATCTAAATTCTTTAATCAACAACGAGAAAACCCCACAATGGACTTGGGGGCTCCCTTGACAAGTTCTGCGGTACGGCCTCTGATAACGTCAATCGATTTATCTAAGATTCCTAACCCTCCTACTCTGTCACCGGCAGGGAGCTCTAAGCCGGCTACGGCGGCATTCACTACGTCAAATGTCAGGGTCATTACGGATGTTAATCCACCCCCTCTAGACAAAGCGCCTCTTAGAAAGGTAGCTATGCCCCTGCTTTATGGGCCAGACGAGTCATGGGTTCCTTTGAACCCCTCTAAGCCAGAGCTTGCCCAGCCTACCTTGTCAGGGGAACTCCCGGTACCATGTGAGTGGTTTATCCAGGGAAATAAGTCAAAGAAATTAAGGGCATTGGATGCCTTGGGTAATGTTTTGGACGTAAATATCAAGGCTATACCTAGTTATTATCATCAGGATTATTTTGTTTATGCATCTAAGCCTGCTTTACCCCCTGCCTCAGCTTCAAAACTTTTTTCAGACTGGTCTAAGCTGGATGGGTTTAATGATATTAAGGCTCTGTCGGCTCTTACTCCTGAACTAGATTTACAGACCGTCACAGACGAGACAGCTAATCCAGTGTTGAAGGTGGGACAGTTGGGACCAGGACCTTGGGTGGATTGGGAGGTAGAGGCTCAAAACTTTGCAACCACTTTCACTTCTAAATCTTCCCACCAGATCCCTCAGGATACACATTCATGGTTCTCCATGCCGGTAGGTTCTGCCGGCGGAGTTCCGTCAGCTTTATTTTCTTTTCTAGCTGCCCCTAAGATTAATCTTTGTGAACTAAAGGAACCATTCACTACCCCTACCCCTTCTCACCTAGACAGAGAATTTAGGCTAAGGGGAAAAGCTTTCCGCCTGTTTTCACAGTACATAGTGTCTCAACAGGTGGCTAAGTCTTTACTCAGGTCTACTCAGGCAATCGCAGACGCGGATGCTCGAAGATCAGTTGAGTTATCCCGGCGTCTGATTCTTCAGTCGTCGATTCAATCCTTAGGTGACATACGCACAGCCTTACTTGAGGCGGTGCGAGCACGACAGGATCTTAGGATGTCATTAGTTCGCAAGCTGCCTGATCGCATTGCTAACCAGGTGGTAATGTCCCCAGTACTTACTCCTTCTTTAATGTCCCCTGATGTATGGCGAACAGTGTTTAACATGGCACAGGCCGTGAAGCACAGTCCCGCACAGGCTAAGAAACCTGCATTTAACTTCCCCAAACCTAAGCCTCCTACTAAAGCTCAGCCAGGGGGTTCTAAGCCGTTTCTTCCGCCTAAGTCCTCCCAATCCCCCCTGGGTCAGTTCAGGCATAGACAGAGAGGGTTTTCAGGACAGAGGGGACGCGGCCAGTATAAGCCGGGGCAGGGCCAGTCTTCGGCCCACACCAGCCAGCCGGCGAAGCGTCCAACACCACCAAACCCACCATCAAAAACTAAAGTCTCTCTCACTCCCAGTGCCTGTCTTAGAGCCGGAGGAACCGAGGGAAGTACAGCCGGCGAACCCTTGTCTGCTAACTGGGTCGTTCCGAACGTGTCACCAAGCATGGCCGTTAAAAACCTGGGCACGGATGGTGGCACGCAAAGGCATCACTTGGCAGTGGCTCCGGCGACCTCGCTTACGTCAGCCGACATCGGCAAATTGTGTTTCATTAGAGGTGGAGTCGCTGGTCCAGGAGATGATTGCCAAGAATGTCATCATCCCGGTCCCTCCAGATTACCCTGTATTCACGTCAAAACTGTTTTTGGTTCCCAAACGGGACAGTGTTCAGATGAGGCCGGTCGTAGACCTGTCTTATCTGAATCTTCACATTTACAACGAGTCTTTCAGAATGTTAACAGTTCATCAAATCAGGCTAACACTTCCGCCGGGAGGCTGGATGTGTTCCCTAGACCTGACAGACGCCTATTGGCACGTGTCGGTCAACAAAAGATTTCAAAGGTTTCTGGCCTTGAGGATCAGGCACCAAAATTTTGTTTTTCAGAGGATGCCGTTCGGTTTGAACCTAGCACCTCGATTATTCACGAAACTAGTCCGGCAAGCCCTGATGCCGTTGTTAAAACAGGGAATCAGAGTGTTGTGGTATCTAGACGACTGGTGGTGGCAGAGACACAACAATTATGCATAAAACATGTCAATATCATTTTAAATCATGTCAAAACTCTAGGCTTCAAGGTAAATCTGGTAAAGTCAAACCTTGTTCCCTCAAGAGTAATTCAGTGGATAGGGCTGGTCTGGGACACCGCCGCTCTCACTCTGAGTCAGAGTGTGGACAATCGCAACAGGTTTCGCAGGAAACTGTTCAGGTTTCTTCACAGTCTGACTACGACACGAAGAGTCTGGGAGTCTCTAGTCGGCTCTCTCAACTGGATTCAGCTAACTGTCAAGTTGGGCCGGTTGAAAGTAAAACGATTAATATTGGAAGGCAACAAATATTTCCCACTCTTACCGGCGGGAAAATTATGGCCCATACCAAAATTAATCCACACCTTACTAGCGGTCTGGGCGAAGAGGGAAACATTGCACTCAATCATGTCATGGACCTCTCCTCCTCCAACGGTATGGGTAGACACGGATGCGTCAGGCACCATAGGGTGGGGATTTCAGTCAAATCAGGGGCACCAGGGTCAGGGACTTTGGTCCCACTTAGAAATCTCTCACATAAATGTCAAAGAGTTACTAGTCCCCTTGTATTTCCTTCAGGCTCACGGCCCGGCGTTACGGGGCAAGCCGGTGGCCTTCAGAATGGACAATCTGAATGCAGTTCACTGTATTCAGAAACAAGGGTCAACGAGGTCAAGGAAGTTGCTACTCGTGTCGGAAGAGATTTTTGTTCTAGCCAGCAGTCTAGATATTTATCTTCACGCATCTTATCTCCCAGGCGTAGCGAACGTCTGGGCAGACGCTCTGTCCCGGAGACAGAGCACGACAGTAGAATGGGAGCTCAAGCAACCCATTTTCGACCTAATGATTGCGGAGCTCTCCCATCCACAAGTGGATCTTTTTGCGTCCGAGGAGACTCACAAGCTCCCTCTATACCTCACCCGCCGGGCGATAACGCCGGCAGGGGGGCCAGACGCCCTAGTGACAGACTGGAACAGATGGAGCTCCATCTATCTGTTTCCGCCGCCAGATGCGTCGCTAATGTGCCACGTAGTGAACAAACTACGAGTTTATCGAGGCTTAGTCTCGCTAATCGCGCCCCTGTGGCCGGCGCAGGTGTGGTACCAGCAATTAATAATGTGGTGCCCGGACCCGGTATCGCTCCCGGTCGGGTACTTCCACTTAGACACGATTGGCAACCTAGAGACCTCGCTGACTTTTGCATTATGGACATTCAGGAGGCCAAGTGGCTAGCACCATACGGTAGGGATGTGACCAATAAATTGCTCAATCAATATACTCAGTCTACTAAGCGACAATATCAATCTCATTGGAAAGCTTTTACTTCTTGGATTGTTAGAACGGAACAAACTGTACCCTCAGTGGCATTGGTTTTTAATTACTTGAACTATCTGTTTGAGCAGAAACGTTTATCTGTGGTTACTTTGAAGAATCACTTAACTGCGATTAGAGTACCCTTTTTCGACCTTACAGGTCTATCCATACCGGTGGCGGAGGAAACAGGATTTATGAGAGCGTGTTTTAAACTCCGCCCACCTCCCCGTCAGCTCATTCCTACTTGGTCTCTGGACAAAGCTTTGTCTTTACTTCATTCTCGTCTGTATCAAAATACTGCAGACTTTGCTTTAATCTTAAAGAAGGCAGTTTTCCTTTTGGCTTTGGCCACCGGAAACAGAGTGTCTGAGCTGGCGGCGATGAGCAACACACCTAATTGTCTTAGGTTTGGTAGACTTAATGATTCAATTTCCATTGCACCCTCCCCGGCGTTTGTAGCCAAGAATGAGCATAGTGCACACGTGTTTTCTGAGTTCACGGTGCCGGCGTTAAAAAGGGGAAAGGTGCATCATAATTTATGTCCAGTGCAAGCTCTAACCAAATATTTGAGAATAGCTCCTCATAACCCCCAAGGTGCTTTATGGGTAGCGAGTACGGGTAAACGCTTACTTAAACGGCGATTAGCCTCTCTTCTGGTAGAAGTAATTAAAGAGAGTAATCCCGGCGTTGTGGGTAGGGCCCACGATTTACGCAAGTGGGCGGCCTCTTTACGTTTCCTGAAAAACTTTTCAGTTGAAGATATTGCGTCCACACAGTTGTGGGCGTCTAATCATACGTTTCTCTCTAGATACTTGTCAGTTGCTCTAGACAAACCTTCCTTACCATGTATAGCTTTAAGGCAGAGGGTCTAGGTGGCCCTGCAGTCACTTATGTTTATTTTCACGGAAGGGGGGGGGGGGGGGGGGGGGGGGGGGGTGCAGTCAGTTGACATAGGACACCCTAGACCCCGCCGGAGTATGAGAGCTGTGATACAATTTAAGGTTAAAATGTGATATGAAAATTTCTCTGCGAGAATTTGTGCTAGTACAAGGTTTAGTACAAAACAACGGTGTTGTTATAGTAGTTTTAGCTGCGAAAGCAATGTAATATTAGTTCAATGGAGTTCATTGGCAATTGATCTCCACATGTATTTTGGGGTTTATGATGTGCACATATAAACTTATAACTTATTATTTTTGTCACCACTCGTTGAGTGGGGTGCCTTTTGTAACTACAGATCTGTGTTCAGAATCTTCAGGGTTACCCATTTTTGTCGGGCAGGCTTCTTTGAAGCACGAACCTGCCTGAACCCTTTTTCTTGTATATTTCCGGCCTACGCCGTATTAAATACATTTTTCAAAAAGTAAGAATACTATGTGGTTGTTTTTATTATCTGCTTTTCTAGAGTTATGATATGATTACGAATGTCCCCCTCCAGTCTTAGATATCAGGCATGTTCGTCAATGATGGAGGGGCCACTAATAAATTATAGGTTTGACTCCTGTAAGGAGATAAAGAAAACCTAATATTTAGTAGTGGCCCCGTAATCATTGACGACTGGGGCCCTCCCGACCGTCCCCTTCCCATTCATTGATGTATTAAGGATTTTGGTTTACTTGATATGTCAGTGAAGGAGGAATGACGCCTGATTCAGCGTCTGGTCAGAAATCCACACAAGTACATCCACGATATGATGGAAAGCTTATTGGATATTTATTTTTTTTTTTGTTATTTTTTACGAAGTTTTTTTCGTAGTGAGAACCCAATTCATAATGACTGAAGCCATGAGTGAGGTCGCGTGCGCTCATGATGAAGGCTCCTCAGTTTTTAAATGCTCTGCGCGGTAGATTCAAACTACGGCGGATTAGTGTTTGAAGAGGATGCCTTATGTAATAGGCATGTTCGTCAATGATTACGGGGCCACTACTAAATATTAGGTTTTCTTTATCTCCTTACAGGAGTCAAACCTATAATTTGGATTCGTCACGTCGTTGCGATTCCAACGGTATATATATTGATTTTTTGTTAATTTCGGGCATTTTTTCGGCCCATAGGCCAGTCGTAATTGATGCACTTGACAGGTGTTGTTCGAATTTCGATTTTCTGAGGGCATATTTGGATTCGTGACGTCGTTGCAATTATGGTTAGATAGCACTCCTGCTCTCCCAGGTGGTTTGTATCCTCTGATTTACTCCTTTAACTTGGATATTTTAAGACGTTTCATCTCATTAGTTTGGCGATTATATGATGCTTCAACCCGATAAGGTGTCGACTTTTCCTGGGCGAGCGATAGCTAGCCTGCAATTTGGGAGAAAGCGACCTTTGGTCGGGAAATTTTTCTACCGAAAAATTTACACATTTAGCTTGAAGGGGGCCTGGGGGAATTTTTGTTTATTTTGAAGGGGGTCTGGAGAGGCGTTTTTCAAAGTCTAGGGGGTAAACTAAAAACAAATTGTTCGAAAATGGTAAAAAACAATAAAACCCTTCAATATTAATTAAACAAAATATCATAATAAGCCCCAAGACGTTGCACTAGATAGTGTTAAAACTGCTCAAATGCATTCCCAACATATTTAGACTATTCTTTTTACATGTAAAGTATTAAGGGAAGATGTTTTTCTTATTAGTTTATTTGGTTATTTATTTAATATTGTTCTAGTTTCCTCCCTAGACCTCCATCAAGCTTAATAAATGATCCTCAAGATCCCCTTTCGAGAATAATGTGTACATTTTTCGGCATAAAATGTATCAGCCGAAGACCGGATTCTCCCAAATTACAATTTCGATTTTGCTCGCCAGGAAAAATATCGTCACCTGAATGTCAAGATATTGATATTTGTTTTAGACAAAATGACTTAAAATCGACAAACTAACGGGTCGAACATCTAATAATGCCACAACTAATGGGGCTAAGCATAAGAGAGAAGGGGGTTCAGAAAAATAACTATTCTCCCCCCCCCCCCCTCCCTATTAAAAAAAATTGATTCAGTATTTGATTGAGAATGTCAGAGGTGCATTAGTGTCCTGGAGTGTACAGGAGGGGACTAAGTTAGATATATAGGTACCCCTCAGGACCCTTAGCATACTGTGGGACAAACACACGGTACCCTTTTATATGTAGGTACCCCTCAGGACCCCAGGAACACTGTGGTACAAATACACGGTACCCTGTTACATGTAGGTACCCCTCAGGACAAAGACAGAGTAACGGAGCGCACATGGATATATTATTACCTCATTCATTTTACACACCACATTGATCACCTCCACCCTCACCACTAAAGTTCAGGGCTACTGCAAAATGAATATACTAACTTGGTCTCTCTCTCTCTCTCTACACACACACACACACACACACACACACACATAAATAGATAGATAGATAGATAGGTTAGATAGATTGATAGATAAGATGATAAGTCCTTTCACCTGTCTGTAATGACATTGAGTCTTGATGATGTTGTGAGTGATGATGACTTAGTTCATTATTATTATGCCCAACATTTCTACTCTCTGGAATTCACTTCCTTAGAGTTGCTTTCCACCAATTTACAACCCACAACAGTTAAAGTCCAATTGTTGCAACACTTTCATGAATGGATGATGCCTTTAGACTCATGGATCTTTTCGTGTTATCTTTGTTTTTCCTTCCTTTATTAAATATCTCTAATATATATATATATATATATATATATATATATATATATATATATATATATATAGGCCTATATATATATCATCAAGCTTGAATATCTATGGCAGGATCAGTCTATCCCCAATAGGACGATGTCAACCTATATACCTTTCGCTCTTCCTATAGAATATGTGGTTGAAATATTAGCTCGATTACTCTGGTCCTTTTTGAGTTATGAGAGGTTAGAGAGGTTACGATTTCTGCCCAACCTAGAAGGAACGGACTAGAGTAATTCCTTAAGGGGGCCCACCTCGCTTTTATTTAGCTTTCTCTCATTCTCTCTTTGGCTTGTATCCATTCGGCCCCATTCAGCCTACTGTTTTAAGACGTTTACCCCCATCCAGGTGTCAATATGTTCATGGTGAGCAGTAGCGAGCCAGCATACAGTATATATTTTTTTGTTTAAAAGCAAGCTAAATTTGCACATTTTTCGATAGAAAAATTTCTCCGGCGAAGCCGGATTTCTCCATACAATGCTGGCTCGCTATCGTTCGCCAGGAAGAAATCGACACCTAGATGGGGATAAACGTCTTAAAATAGTTGGCTGAATGGGGCCGAATGGATACAAGCCATAGAAAGAGAGAAAAGCAGAGAAATAAAAAACAAAACAGGTGACCCCCCTTAACTTAGGGGAGGTGTGGCGGAGTGGTCTTGCCACTGGAATGGTAATCCAATGGACCCGGGTTTGAATCCCAATATGTCAATGGGAAGATATTATTGGGATGGAATTTGTGCTGTATCTAGTATCAGTGCATTACCACAGCACACCGAAATGCCAAAAAAATACCCTCATTGTTCCCTGATTAAAATAGCATTGTATGAATATTCCCATATTCAAAAATATGCTACAGGGGGGCAATGCCTAGTGAGTTAATTGCTCAATAGGTGGTGTACTGAGAGTGAGGGTCCGAGTGTGGGTGGTGAGACTGTGAAGCGCAGAGGCGAGGCGGCTTCAGAGATGGAGTTGCTTCGAGCCGTGAAGCTTCGCATGTCTCACTCCCTAGACTGGAGCAAGATCTCACGGGCCTCACCGTGTTCAGCGGTAGAGTGTGAAGGCTGTCAGCCTATGCCCGAGAGGGAGTAGTTGGAATACATAAAAAAAATAAAAAATAAGGTCTTGTTGATCCATGATGAGTGTGTTGAGAAGATGGACATGGCTTTCTCTCCATAAATTTAACCCCTTCTGTACCGGCGCCGTCTTTTCATTTTATTCTAGCTATATTTAGACGATTTTGTGCAGTTTAAGAATGATCTGTGGTGGTCAAAAGGGTTAAGGGAGATAGTTCGATGCCTGTTGATTGCTGGAGGCCCTTTTTAAACTGAATAAAATCGTCTAATAGTAGCCATAATAAAGTTAAACGGACGGTGCTGGTGCTGGGAGGATTAACCCCTTCAGCACCATGACGCCTTTTTATCTTTCATTCTGGCTAAAATTAAATGATTGTATGCAGTTCATGAAGGACCTATGTTAAGGCGGTGTCACACGAGCGATTTTTCCGTCAATCTTTACGGGCAATTGTTGTCTGGCAGCTTCAAAATACAAGTTCCATAAGAATTAAACTAGCTAACATAATCTACCTTCGATCTAGTTTCCGATTCCAATGCAAAAATATCCCTAAATATCACCAGAAAAAACTTGCTCATGGAAAATTGACGGAAAAAGCGCTCGTGTGACAGTGGCTTTATTCAGAGGATTTATTGAGATAGTATTTACCCATTTGAGTCGTAGAGGTATAAAATAAACTAAAGAAAATCATCTAAAGGTAACCAGAATAGGATGAAAATTGCGTCATGGTGGTGAAGGGGTTAGGAACAATTCCTTTGGTTTTGCAATCTTGGTTCTTTACCATTAACGCTGTAAAGTGTCATTAACCCTCTGAAGCTCTGATGCGTTTAAACAGTTTATTTTGGCTATCATTAGACGATTTTATGCAGCTTAGGAAGTATCTATGGGTATTAAAAGGGTAAATACTATCTCAATCAACCCCTTGACTTCCGTATACCGTTACTAATCTGTATAAAATCGCGTAATAGTAGCCAGAAACAGAACAGAAACGCGTATTGGAGCTTGAGAGGGTTAACAATCTCGAAATCCTGTTCCTGCTTACCTGGAATCCTGTTGGTCCATAGCTTGTGTAGGGGTAGGTTGTAGGTCATGGCATAGTTCCCCCGGCGCCCCCCCAGCAGCAGGAGTCACCCCAACAGTCACCCCAGGCAGGCACCCCGCGTCACTGCTCGTACGTCTGCAGGGGAGGAAACTATACTAAGGTTATTATAGATAGTTTATAACATTATAAATATGATTGCATAATGCCCAATTGTTTTATAAATGAATTTCTTGTAGCCTTATGATAAACCCTGTTATACAGGGTGTCCTGTGAGAAAAGGGAAAGATTTTGGGAAAGGATAAGATAAATACCAGTATCACCAACGTGGACTTTCAAGACCAGACCTGGGCGCAAGACACTCCCCTTGTCCGCTTCGGGGACTTGGGGATACGTAGAGGCCCCCCCCCCCCCCCGCCTTTATCTCTTCACTTACCGCAACCAACGACCTCGTAGTGTTCATCCTTACTTCTCGACCTGGAATGACGCTTAATGAGGACTTGGCAGAAACGAATAACACCCAAAAGGGAAGTACAGGAGCAGAGGAGAAGCCTCAGGGCACCTCCAGGAGCAAGCAGAAAGTGTGGGATACTATCTCGGCAAAGAAAACAAGAAAGTCTCCTAATCAATGCAGACCAGGTTCTTAACGCGCACCTCCAGGCAGCCGCCCGTTTAGAGAGCGGCTTGTGATTACATGCCATCCCCATCCCACCTCTTGGAACTCACTTGGATGATGAAGCACTGTGCAGACTAAACACACATAACAAAGCCACTCCAACAGCTTCCTCTCTCTCCAACACCCTTTCTCCCCTCTCTACACTCTTCAGAAAAGTAGGAAAAGTAGAATGTAGATACAAGGTGCCGTTGTAAAGGCTTATCCCTCAATACCTTCATCATCATCAACCGGGTTGCCATTGCGCTCAGAGTGGGTGCATCAGTTTGCCACCAACACACATGTAAGTGCGATGCATTGATGGAGGCTCAAGGTTACCATGCCCTGTTGTGTACGGTCGTGCTAATAAGTCATGTCCCAGCTGGCATTACGTTTGGCTTGTTCTGTGCTGTTTTAATGTCTGTCAGATGTTGAATAGGGTGGGTAAGTGTAGGAACATGTTTGTATATTTCACTCGATATGAAGACATGAAGCTTAAATAATGCTGATACCAATTATTGATCAAAACATACTTGGTGCCGAGACATCACTTATTAGCGCGATTGTACTCAGCCTGCCAAGACACTCAGCACTAATAAATGATGTAACAGAAAGGGTTCTACAGAGTAGCATCAACCGTCCATCAATCCTTTAAGGGAAGGAAGACCGTTTTTCTGGACCCCCTTCTCCCTAATGTTTAGCCCCACTAGTTTTGAGATTATAAGATGTTCGGGCCATTAGTTTGGCGATTTTAACACCTTTATGAGAATATGTGAGTCAGGTACAAGGGGAGATAGAAGGGCAGGAAGACCCCCATTGAGATGGAGAGACTGTGTAAGAAAGGCTTTGGATGATAGAGGAATGACTATAGATCAGGCAGGGGAAGTGGTGGTGGACAGGAGTGAATGGAGAATGCTTGTGAATAGTTGAGTGAACACTGGTCATTTGGAGTAAGGGGTCGGGCGCAAGTTGGACTAGATAATAGTCCATCAGGCGCCTGGCCCGGGGAGACGATTAATATGAAGGGTGTGCCTGGATGTGTGGTGGGAGGGCTTGTGGCTTTGGCTCCGCTGCATGTCTGCCTGCCGAGATCGGAACCTCTCCGGGTGGTCAGGGGCCGGGGGAGTGCTGGAGCGACCTTGGTAACCCTGGTCTCTGGGTCTTCTCCTGGGTGACCTGGTTGTGTGAGAGTTTGTGTTTTTTATCTGTGTTTATTTTTTGTTTTGTGTTGTTTTTGTGTTTTCCCTGTTCTTGCTCTGTCTTGGGTTGGCTACCCCCAAAATGGATAGAACACCTTTCGCCCCATTTCGTTGTCAATTTTAAGACCTTTCGTGCCATTTAGGTGTCGATTTTTTCCTGGCGAGCGAAAGCGAGCCTACATTTCTAAGAGGAACCGGCCTTCGGCCGGGTAATTTTTCTACCGAAAAATGTACAAATTTATAATGAAGGGGGGTCTAGGGTGTTTTTCTAAGCTTGATGGAGGTCTAGGGAGAAAACTAAACAAATATATGAATAAATGAATTAATAAACCAAACAAACGGTCTGTCTCCCCTTAATCTCCTGGGCTTGCCAGAGATGACCGCAAATGGCCAGATGGGATGACCACCTTCCCTTACAAGAGTGGCCGGTGGTTCGTGTGTGATGCCACATGTTTTGACACTTTCTGAATGACCAACATCTCCAGAAGTGCCAATGAAGCAGGTGAAGCCGCCCGGTTAGCAGCAGAAAGTAGCGCTAATAAGTCATGTCTCTGCTGTCATTACGATTTGCTCACTCTGTGCTGTCTTAATTGTCTGTCAGATGTTGAATAGGGTGGGTAAGTGTAGGAACATGTTTGTATATCTCACTCGAAACGAATAAATTAGGGTTTTAGATGTCAGTACCAATTATTGATCAAAATTGTCTTGGTGCTGAGACATCACTAAATTTGGCCGACTGTACCCTGTATATGGGACTGTCTTAGCACAATATTCATGTACTTATGATCGTGGGGGTTCTTAACCTCTAAGCTGCGCAGGTATGGTATTTGAAAATGCCTGCGGTGCGAAGGTATTCAGATTCATTCCTCACTAAAATCGTCAATTTACCATATACATAATTAATACTTATCCATATGCACCTGTTTTACTTTTAATATGAACATGTGAACGTGGGAAAGCATGAAAACAAGTGGTAACAGCAATTGGCTGGTGAAAATTGTATATTTTAGCCCCGCGGTCGTAATCTGGCCCAGACTGGCGAGAGAGAGACACCCTCTCTCTCTCGTCTCTCGCATAGCACTGAGAGGCCAGGGGAGGGTTGGAGGGTTGGATTTACACTCCTCCACCCCCTTCTCTCCCACCCGTCCTCCCGCGAAAATACTCGATAAGTATCGTGAATAATAGAGAAAATACCTGATAATTGAGGAGGGGGAAAAAAGGGGGGGGGACACATGTGTAGGAGTGGTAGAAAGTAATGGAGGGAAATTATCTCACCTAAACACAAATTGCTTTTTTTTTAGTGCCACTGGGGTGTTTTAAATGTTTTTTTTAGGCCTAGGATCTTATGAGTCTTCCCACAGCCGCCCAGTAGAACACCTTATGAGTCTTCACGTAGATGCCGGGTTAACTGGTAATGGTGACGTATTGTCATGGTGTCATGTATTATTAACCATAAGGTTGGGTTAAGACACAAAGACATTCGCCAAATTACATTAAAATAAATCGCTCTCGAGATATTTTGCTAACACACAGTCACACACATATACGAACAGAGGAATGACTTCTTTACCCTGCAGTGTCTTTTATTTATCTATATGCTCAGGCCCAATCCCCACTTATCCTATTTATATATTGTATTTTCTATTTAATTCTATTTAATTATTATTTTTTGTTCTTGGGGGTGGCCGCCTCAAGACAGAGCCAGAACAGGGAAAACACAAAACACAACATAAAACAACGAACAAACACAGACAAAACACAAATTCACACACATCTAGGTCACCCAGGAGAAGACCCAGAGACCAGGGTCACCAAGGTCTCTCTAGCACTCCCCCGGCCCCCGACCAATCGGAGAGGTTCCGATCTCGGCAGGCAGACATGCAGCGGAGCCGAAATCACAAGCCACAAGCCACACGCCATCGCCTTCTTATAGCAAACATAGCAAAACATAGAAACACGTATTGGCATTGTTAACCCATACAGTACCAGGGACGTCCCTTTCATCATATTCTGGGAACTATGAGACGATTTTAGTAAGCTTAGGAAGGACCTCTAGCAATAATAAGGCTTCAAACTAACTCAACCAACCCTTTAAACTACCACAGATCCTTCCTAAGCTGCATAATATCGTCTAAATGTAGCTAGAATAAAATCTATCACACGTCGCTGGTACTCAAAGGGTTAAAAACTTGAGTCTTAGTATTCATCGTATCAATATAATCAATAATTGAATTATGTATTATTATGAAAGTTACCACACATTCACGCTTGGTAGCTTTCCTTATCATGTTATCCTATGTATATATGTACAGTTGCCCACATGAGTTATATATGTACAGTTGCCCACATGAGTTATATATGTACAGTTGCCCACATGAGTTATATATGTACAGTTGCCCACATGAGTTATAATGTACAGTTGCCCACATGAGTTATATATGTACAGTTGCCCACATGAGTTATAATGTACAGTTGCCCACATGAGTTATAATGTACAGTTGCCCACATGAGTTCTGTTCCTCGTCGTGATCTTATGTATGAAAGTAAAATTAGTATGAATGAATTGCGAGTGTGGTTTCTTTTAATTATCAGTCGACTAATCAGATGAGTTAACCCCTGCATGTAAAACTACACCCGTAACTCAATCATGCGCCTCATATGTCCACGTATAAGATCACGGAGCGAAACATTATGATCTGGGCAACTGTAGACTACATGAAAGTGTTTATAATATGTTCATCTAATCTGTGCATGCAGTGACTAAAACATGTAGGATATGAGTGCTAAATGATGCTAACTTGGCAGTGTTTGCAGGGTAGAGTGTAGGCTATGTGTTTGTCGCGATAGAACTTTTATTATCTATTTACGCCGATTATTCCTCTGATTATTTGACCCTTCGAGATCTGATCACGCATTTATGTTCTGTTTTCTGGATATTATTAGACGAGTTTATTCAGATTAATAACCCCTTCAGCACCATGACGCCTTTTTATCTTCGGTTCGGGCTAAAATTAGATTAGTTTACGCAGTTTAAGAAGGGTCTGCGTTACTAAGAGGGTTTATCGAGATCGTATTGACCCATTTGAGTCGTAGAGGTAGATTGCAAACTAAAGAAAACCGTCGAATGGTAACCAGAATAGGATGCAAATTACGTCATGGTGGTGAAGGGGATAAGGGTATGTGGAAGTCAGAGGGTTCATTGGGAGTCCTTTACCGAGCAAGAAGGATACAGTGCGTGTACCCAAACCAGCACGATAGGATGTACAGTCGCGCTAATAAGTCATGTCTCGGCACCAAGTATGTTTTGATCAATAATTGGTATCAGCAATATCTTAGCGTCATGTCTTACTATCGAGTGAAATATACAAACATGTTCCTACACTTACCCACCCCATTAAACATCTGACCGACATTAATACAGCACGGAACGAGCCAAACGTAATGACAGCCGACACATGACTTATTAGCGCCACCGTACCAGGAGACAGAACGGTGAGAATATCGTTAAAGGGGGATGGCCGTATTTATGTGATCTTTATGTATCTATTTATGTATCTATTTATGTATCTATTTATTATTATTATTATTATGTTCCCTCCACCAACCCACTTTACACCTTAGCTCAATTAATGAAATCAACAAATATTTAGTTTCCTTAATAGACCTCTATCAAGCATTCCCCCCGACCATCTTTCAAGATAAACTTTGTACATTTTTCGATAGAAAAATGTCCCGGCCGAAGGCCGATTACTCTTAAATTACAGGCTCGCTATCATTCGCCAGGAAAAAAAATGACACCTAAATGGCACAAAAAGTCTTATTATTGACAAAGAAATGGGGCGAAAACTGCCAACGTAATGAGCCGAACGTCTTATAATCTGAAAACTAATGGGGCTAAACATGAGGAAGAAGGGGGACCAGAAAAGCGATCCATCTCCCCTTAAGCACCCCAAGAAAACTGCGAGCGAGTACCACCACTACCCCCGGACACTGATGGATAGCCGATATACAGGGCTGGTGGTGAGGTGCCAGTATGATCACTCTCTCTCTCTCTCTCTCTCTCTCTCTCGCTCTCGCTCTCGCTCTCATTCTCTCTCTCTCTCTCTCAGACACTGATGGATAGTCGACATACAGGTGAGGTGCCGGTATGATCACTCTCTCTCTCTCTTCCTCTCGCTCTCGCTCGCTCTCTCTCTCTCTCTCTCTCTCTCTCTCTCTCGCGCTCTCAGACACTGATGGATAGCCGTCATAGAGGGCGGGTGGTGAGGCGCCGGTATGATCACTCTCTCTCGCTCTCGCTCTTTATCTCTCAGACACTGATGGATAGCCGACATACAGGACTGGTGGTGAGGTGACGGTATGCATCACTCTCTCTCTCTTTTCTATCCTTTCCTTCAACTTTCGTTTTCTATCGGATATGCCATCTCTACTAGACTTAAGTCCTGACCACCTCGTTTGGATCGTAAGGTCTGTGTGGCCATTGTATCTATGTAAATCTATGTAAATATATATATCTTTCTCTCTCTCTTTTAACTCACACGAGTCTAAGAATGTCTTCTTCAGTCGAGTTGTAAACTTGTGGAATGGGCTTCCTCGAGATGTCATAGACTGCAGCACCATTGATTCTGATAATAAACATCGCCTAGACAAGCACCTCGCCTTACACCCGCGACTAATTGCATTTGTAAATGAATGACTCTTTCTCAGATACATCGAGGATCACTTGTGTTATGTTATAAGTGTGTTTCATTAATCGAGTTTAGAAGTAAAGTTGGTTGGTGGAGAGAACATATTAATTAATTTTGGTTCAGGAGTAGTTTATAGAGAGGCCTTCCCTAGGGTTAAGCGCCCCATTAATTACTCTTTCCATTCACCTATTCATAGCCTCCGATAGTGCAGTTGGAATGAATGTACATGCTAAGATTGGTATGCAGGATTCGAAACTGCATAATAAATTGTAGGCTTGCGCAGCATTTTTTAACTGTCTTCGAGGCGCAATGCATAAGTGTGTTGATTTTCGGTGTGAGCGTCCTGGGTTCGAATCCCCGGACTGCCACATGGGTTTGTTAATTTCATTAATCGAGTTTAGGAGTAAAGTTGGTTGGTGGAGAGAACATAATAATTAAACAAAATTGTTCCCTACTAACATCTTCCTACCCTGACAAGGACATTGGTCTTAAGGCAATGATTTCCTTTCCAATTGTCCCTTACCCACTCTGAGCTACTGTTGGACACTTTGAACAGTAGTGATTTGGAGGGCAAGCAACCTCGAGGGGTCGCTAGATCTGTTGTTGCTTGACTTCCTTTGTACTCACTCTCACTCCGCATGATCACACTTTTGATTTTGGTTGCTTAGGCTACATCCATTTCTCCCTCTTTACCCCCCCCCCCCCCCCACACACACACACTATCTCTCCTTCTCACACTTTCTATCTCTCCCATTCTCACACTTACTTTTTCCCTCTCTCTATTTCTCTCTCTCTCTCTCTGACATTGACGGATAGCCGGCATATAGGACGGGCAGACGAGGCGCTCCACTCGGCAGGATCATTGACGGATAGCCGGCATATAGGACGGGCAGACGAGGCGCTCCACTCGGCAGGATCATTGACGGATAGCCGGCATATAGGACGGGCAGACGAGGTGCTCCACTCGGCAGGATCATTGACGGATAGGCGGCATATAGGACGGGCAGACGAGGTGCTCCATTGACGGATAGCCGGCATATAGGACGGGCAGACGAGGTGCTCCACTCGGCAGGATCATTCTCTTTTGTTGTTGTTGGTTGGGTTCAACCATCTCTTTCTCTCTCTCCGTGATGAATTCAGTAACAGCGACCATCGTACGATAACTTTCAGTTTAAAGTTTACTAGTAACGAACCAAATAGCAGCATCGAGAAAGTCCCTAATTTCAAGAGGGCACACTTTCGTAAACTTAGAGCAATGTTTAAAGTCACTGACAGGAGCTTTCTAATTAACAATAACGACATAAATACATCTTGGGAATTATTCACAAACACTTACCTAAAAGCAGTGCAAGACTGCATACCATAGAAAATACGTCGTACAGGCCATAATGATAAGCCCAAATGGTGGAATAAAGATATTTCAGACTGTCTGCTTGCTAAAAAATTTGCTAATGATAAATTAAAATCCTCACAAAATGACGAAGAACGGGTGAAATTTGTAGAGCTACGACGAAAAGCCAAAAAGTTATTTAAACAAAGTAAAAAGACCCTGAAGTTACATGTTGCGAATCAAAGTAAAACAAACCCGAAATAATTCTATAGGTATATCAGAAAGAAAAAAGTAATTACTTCAACTGTTGGACCGTTAGTCGATGAAAATGGAGAATACACCAAAGACGAAGTACAATTGACTTATGCCCTCAATACCTTCTTTGCATCAGTTTTTACAACATAAGACCTCAGTGATATCCCTTCAGCATCGCCGATTCAGATTGATAATTCAGATGTTCTAAGCAATATCACCGTTACAGAGAGAGAAGTATTGAAATGTTTAGATAAACTCAATAAATAAATCGCCTGTACCTGATACAATCTCACCCAGAGTTCTAAAGGAAGCTAAGGATGAGCTCGCCAAACCACTGACATTGCTATTCAATAAAACCTTGCAGTCTGGAACTATGCCTGATCAGTGGAAGCTAGCTAACGTAACACCGATATTAAAAAAATGGCAGCAAATCCCTACCCAGTAACTATTGTCCAATTAATTTAACCTCAGTTGTATGTAAAATGCTAGAAACGGTCATAAGAGACAGACTCGTAAATCACTTAGAGGAAAATAACATACTTAAAGATACTCAACACGGCTTTCGTAGCAAACGTTCCTTCTTAACAAACCTCTTGGACTTCTTCCACGATATCCTCAACCTCTATGATAAGAGTAAAGCTGTAGATATTATATACCTTGATTTTCAAAAGGCCTTTGATAAAGTTCCCCACAAACGTTTACTGCTAAAACTAAAAGCGCATGGAATACAAGACAGTGTGTTGAAATGGATAGAAAATTGGCTCAGCGACAGAAAGCAAAGAGTAGTCATAAACGGTAAGCCATCTAAAGGACCAATGTAAGTAGCGGGGTACCCCAGAGATCGGTACCAGGACCAATTAGCTTTTTTATTTTACATCAATGACATAGATGAGGGTCTCACATGTACAATCTCAAAGTTTGCTGACGATACAAAAATTGCAAATAGCGTACTCTCAAAAGAACAAGTCGACGATATGCAACACAATCTAGATAACACATGTTGGGCCCAAATTTGGCAAATACGTTTCAATGCGGATAAATGTAAAGTACTACATATCGGATACCGAAATGAGAAAGCAAACTATTCGATGAATGGCACTCAGCTTAAGAGTGTAGACAGAGAAACCGATCTGAAGTAACAATATCGAGTAACCTAACACCGAGTCAACAATGTTCAGAAGTTGTTAAGAAGGCAAACAAAATAATTGGCTTTATAGGCAGGTCATTTGAGCATAAATCCAAAGAAGTTATCCCAACCCTTTACAATTCCGTAGTCCGCCCTCTTCTGGAATACTGCGTTCAAATCTGGTGCCCTTATTACCAAAAAGATATAGACAAGCTAGAACGAGTTCAACGTAGAGTTACCAAAATTATACCTAGCCTAAAGAACAAACCATACGAGGAACGTCTTAGAGAATTAAATCTATTTCCTTTAGCCCAGCGCAGATTAAGAGGCGACTTAACTCAAGTGTTCAAAATCATCAAAGGCATCGACAATATGAACTGTAGTAAGTACTTCGCTATCGACCAATGTAATTACACTCGGGGAAACGGTTTCAAAATTATTGGTAAATCTTTTAACTCCCACGAATCTAAGAATTTCTTTTTCAATCGAGTTGTTAACTTGTGGAATGGGCTTCCTTGAGACGTTATAGACTGTAGCACCGTTGATTCTTTTAAACTTCGCCTAGACAAATATCTTGCATCAAACCCGCGACTGACTGCATTTGTAAATGAATAACTTGCTTTTATTCCCCCCTCAGATTCATCAAGAATTATTGCGTATATATTATTAAGACGTTACTTTCTTTTTCCCAAATATACGAAAGATCACTTATAACTGTGTTATGTTACTAACTCATCTGTCCCCTACTAACTTCCTAATCCTGCCACGGACATTAGTTCGAAGGCAGTAGTTCCCTTTCCAATTTTCCCTTACCCACTCTAAACCACTGTTTGTACCTTGATTTCCTTTGTACTACTTTGTCCTCCTTCTTCCCTCTTCCTTTCTCTTTAGTTGCCTGGTTGTCCCTACGTCTTTCTCTCTCTCTCTCTCTCTCTCTCTCTCTCTCTCTCTCTCTCTCTCTCTCTCTCACACACAGTCAACATACCGGTGCCACAATCCATCATCGGGCTAGGTAACCAATATCACCAATGTCCCCTGTTATTCTCGCTCTCTCTCTCTCTCTCTCTCTCTCTCTCTCTCTCTCTCTCTCTCTCACACACACACACACACACACACACACACACACACACACACACACACACACACACACACACACACACACACAATACATCATCGGGCCAGGTAACCAATATCACCAATGTCCTCTGTTAATATCTCTCTCTCTCTCTCTCTCACACACACACACACACACACACACACACACACACACACACACACACACATACACACACACACACACACACACACACAATACATCATCGGGCCAGGTAACCAATATCACCAATGTCCTCTGTTAATATCTCTCTCTCTCTCTCTCACACACACACACACACACACACACACACACACACACAATACATCATCGGGCCAGGTAACCAATATCACCAATGTCCCCTGTTAATCTCGGACCAGGTGGGGGGCGAACGTCTTTTTTACCTAACCGAGTTCTGACCCTTCCTATTGCTGTAGGTATAGGGTAACATGGGGTTAATATATTGCTGTAGGTATAGGGTAACATGGGGGTTAATATATTGCTGTAGGTATAGGGTAACATGGGGTTAATATATTGCTGTAGGTATAGGGTAACATGGGGGTTAATATATTGCTGTAGGTATAGGGTAACATGGGGGTTAATATATTGCTGTAGGTATAGGGTAACATGGGGGTTAATATATTGCTGTAGGTATAGGGTAACATGGGGGTTAATATATTGCTGTAGGTATAGGGTAACATGGGGTTAATATATTGCTGTAGGTATAGGGTAACATGGGGGTTAATATATTGCTGTAGGTATAGGGTAACATGGGTGTTAATATATTGCTGTAGGTATAGGGTAACATGGGGTTAATATATTGCTGTAGGTATAGGGTAACATGGGGGTTAATATATTGCTGTAGGTGTAGGGTAACATGGGGGTTAATATATTGCTGTAGGTATAGGGTAACATGGGGTTAATATATTGCTGTAGGTATAGGGTAACATGGGGGTTAATATATTGCTGTAGGTATAGGGTAACATGGGGGTTAATATATTGCTGTAGGTATAGGGTAACATGGGGTTAATATATTGCTGTAGGTATAGGGTAACATGGGGTTAATATATTGCTGTAGGTATAGGGTAACATGGGGTTAATATATTGCTGTAGGTATAGGGTAACATGGGGGTTAATATATTGCTGTAGGTATAGGGTAACATGGGGGTTAATATATTGCTGTAGGTATAGGGTAACATGGGGTTAATATATTGCTGTAGGTATAGGGTAACATGGGGTTAATATATTGCTGTAGGTATAGGGTAACATGGGGTTAATATATTGCTGTAGGTATAGGGTAACATGGGGGTTAATATATTGCTGTAGGTATAGGGTAACATGGGGGTTAATATATTGCTGTAGGTATAGGGTAACATGGGGGTTAATATATTTTATAACATCTGGCACAAAATTAACCCTTTTAGCAGCTGATTTATCGACAATTAACCCTTTGAAGCTCTGACGCGTTTTAGCAGTATATTTTGGCTATCATTAGACGATTTTATGCAGCTTAGGAAGTATCTGCGGGTATTAAAAGGGTAAATACTATCTTAATCAACCCTTTGACTTCCACATACCGTTACTAATCTGAATAAAATCGTCTAATAGTAGCCAGAAACAGAACAGAAACGCGTATTGGAGCTTGAAAGGGTTAACTTTCTTATGGCTGCTATTAGACGATTATATTCAGCTTAAAAAAAAACTCCAGCAATTAACAGGCTTCGAACTATCTCACTTATCCCTTTTAACTACCACACAGCCTTCTTAAACTGCACAATATCGTCTAAATATAGCTAGAATAATCTTAATATGACGTCGCCGGTACGGAAGGGGTTAATAGAGAATATTAACCCCTTGAAGCTCTGAAGCGTTTTAACATTCATTTTGACTATCATTAAATGATTTTATGCAGCTTAGGAAGGATCTGTGGGTATTAAAAGGGTAAAGACCATCCCAGTCAACCCTCTGACTTCCATATACCCCTTCCTAATCTGAAGAAAATCGTCTAATAATTACCTGAAAACAAAACAGAAATGCGTATAGGAGCTTGAAAGGGTTAACAAACATCCGTATGTGGTTGTCAAACATTCGTAATTAGTACGTATTTCGCTACAAAATCTTCGTTATAGCTAAGTATCCCAGATCAGTACATGGCAGTTTTCCGTAAGAAAATAGTACCCTAATAAACAAATACATAAATAAATAAATAGTACCCAAATAAACAAATACATAAATAAATAAATACATAACTAAATAAATAGTACCCAAATAAACAAATACATAAATAAACAAATACATAAATAAACAAATACATAAATAAATAAATAGTACCCAAATAAACAAATACATAAATAAATAAATACATAAATAAATAAATAGTTCCCAAATAAACAAATACATAAATAAATAAATAGTACCCAAATAAACAAATACATAAATAAATAAATAGTACCCAAATAAACAAATATATAAATAAACAAATACATAAATAAATAAATACATAAATAAATAAATAGTTCCCAAATAAACAAATACATAAATAAACAAATAATACCCAAATAAACAAATACATAAATAAACAAATAGTACCCAAATAAACAAATACATAAATAAATAAATAGTACCCAAATAAACAAATACATAAATAAACAAATACATATATAAACAAATAGTACCCAAATAAACAAATACATAAATAAACAAATAGTACCCAAATAAACAAATACATAAATAAATAAATAGTACCCAAATAAACAAATACATAAATAAACAAATAGTACCCAAATAAACAAATACATAAATAAACAAATAGTACCCAAATAAACAAATATATAAATAAACACATACATAAATAAACAAATAGTACCCAAATAAACAAATACATAAATAAATAAATACATAAATAAACAAATACATCAATAAATAAATAGTACCCAAATAAACAAATACATAAATAAACAAATACATAAATAAACAAATACATCAATAAATATACATGTTATAGGTAGTTATAGTCTATTTGTGTCCAGCTGATGGTAAATTGAATCCGTTAGCATCAGAGTTCATGATTCTCACTGGACGACTCTGATACTGCTATGTCTGTGCGTCATATTATAGCCAAGTTTTCATAATTAGCAACCTATTTCGCCACAAACTCATGCTAATAAAGTAGTAATCAGAATGGAGAGATGGCAATTTAGTATCAGCTGGGGGAACAATGGAGTATGGTTCATTATCAACACATACAATTACCCATATCTAAAAACACAATACAACATTTTCCAATTAAGACAACAATAGTATAAATACTTGTAACCCCTTCTTTACCGGTCATGTACTTTTCATAAATTTCTGGCAACTATTAGACGACTTTCTTCAGCTTAGGAAGAACGTCTATCCATTTAAAGGCTTCGGACTGTCTCAATTGATCTTTTTAGCTAACATATATCCTTTCTAAGCTTCATAAAATCGTTTAAATGTAGCTGAAGTCAAATAACAAAGTCGTCGCCGGTACAGAAGGGGTTAATAAGACCACATAGTTAACCCTTCCACGCATATGACGCGATTTTGAGTCTATTGTGGATACTTTAAAGCCTTTGTTACCATCAGGGGTATTTAGAAACCTTTAGTTTAGTTACTTCAACCTCTGCAGTTGTCTTTGAGTTAGCTGTGTTGAGCCTATTGGGGATACTTTAAAGCCTTTGTTACCATCACGGGTATTTAGAAACCTTTAGTTTAGTTACTTCAACCTCTGCAGTTGTCTTTGAGTTAGCTGTGGGCAGAAAACTAATTTTGGAGAGGTAATTATAAGAGTGAGAAAACTATTTCTTATTGCTAATTTGGCAACCTCTGCGTCATAAATGCGTGAAAGGGTTAATAAACAACAGCAATAAAGCATAATTTGTTTTGGATTTGTGTGGCCTTCAGACTCATACGACGCAGAGGTTGCCAGATTAGCAATAAGAAATAGAGTTCTCTCACTCGTATAATTACCTCTCCAAAATTAGTTTTTTGCCCACAGCTAACTCAAAGACAACTGCAGAGGTTGAAGTAACTAAACTAAAGGTTAATAAATACCCCTGATGGTAACAAAGGCTTTAAAGTATCCCTAATAGGCTCAAAATCGCGTCAAATGTCGGAGAGGGTTAAGGGGAGGCAGACCGTTTGTTTGGTCTATTAATTAATTTATTTTTCTGCGAGAAAACGTTTCCTCCCTAGACCTCCATCAAGCTTAGAAAAACACCCCCTAGACCCCCCTTCAAAGTAAATTTGTACATTTTTCGGTAGAAAAAATTCCCGGCCAAAGGCCGGTTCCTCTTAAAATTGCAGGCTCGCTATGGCTCGCCAGGAAATAATCAACACTTAAATGGCACGAAAGGTCTTAAAACTGACAACGAAATGGGGCGAAAGGTGTTAAAATCTCTAAATTAATGGGGCGGACGTCTTATAATTTCAAAACTAGTGGGGCTAAACATTAGGAAGAAGGGGGTCCAGAAAAACGAAACACACACAAAGAAAACATATCAAAACACACAAACAAAACTATAGCCAATTTTGTACATTTTGCAGTGAGTGTGGTGCATTCCACAATTTGTCTCATCACACCCGACACTACTCCCTGTAACTCCTTGTAACACTCACAGTCGCTCTTTCTCCCGCAGCACAAAGTTGTTATTATCAAAGTTGTGTGCTTGGCGAGAGAGAGAGAGAGAGAGAGAGAGAGAGAGAGAGAGAGAGAGAGAGAGAGAGAGAGGATAGTCAAAAGCCAGTTTTCTATATTTCTTAACGCTATGACCTTAATAAACAAACCAAACCAGGTTATAATCAGGGTGTTCCCGAATCGTGTTGTGATGCCTTCAATCCCAAAACGAACGCCGCAACAACATTCCCAACAACAACAACGACTAGATCACCTGAAGCAACGTCGACAACAACAACACAAGATCGGGGAGAACACAATCTCGGGGAGAACACAATCTCGGGGAGAACACAAGATCGGGGAGAACACAAGATTGGGGAGAACACAAGATCGGGGAGAATACAAGACCGGGGAGAACACAAGATCGGGGAGAACACAAGATCGGGGAGAACACAAGATCGCGGAGAACACCAACATCAACAACAAAGCCCTCCTGCTACATCATGAACAATCAGGAGAAGAACACCAATAGAAAGTATAGAACAAGAAAGGAACAGGATGGTGCAGTATACCCTTCCGCCGTTCTCTACCATGGACGTCACATGCTCCGCCCCTCCCGTGATATCACACCACCTGATATACCTGCTAGCCAGCCCCAAGAACTGGGGACCATTTTAACACTCAACGAGCGGCCTAGGCGGTATATTTGACCGTGCCGCCCAGCGGGTTTTTTTTTATACCATAAATGGGGTTGTTTCCGTGCTCTTTTTCATGCATAAACAAGAGCCAGAGCGTAATACAAGTATGTATCCCTGAAAGGGCGTTAAATGACCTTTTCAATGACAACAGAACCATCCTTCTACGATCACTGGTTGTCTTGCAACGATCGTGCAACCGAAGGGCAACATCGGTAAAATATGGTAATTTCCTTACATTATTACATGTGAAACGAGTGAGGGAGGGTGGAGTAGGGCGGAGTACATCTCAGTAGCTCCACGGCCACTGTGGCGAGCGGTGATGAGCTAACCTACGCTCCTCCCACCGCTCCGCTCTCTCTCAGAGCACATTACGTGCTCAAAATTGCATGCGACTATAGCCGGGCCCCACCACACAGGCCACATTTATTTCACTCGACTATAGCCGGGCGCCGCTCTTTAAGGGTTAAAGGGGACGCCGACTTCAAGGACAAACGGCCCAATGTTCACCTCAGATCACTCGGTAGAAGCTGCCCCTGTTGTCTGGACATCAAAGAGTAGCAGGTAGAGCAAGAAAAGTAAGGAGTACCGAATGAGGGAACTACTTGGTAACCTTTCTTCAGAGAGCTTGTTGATGATTACCAAGGCCGAGATAAAGTTGCTTCCCAAGACCCACTTCTTGTCACAGGTACTTCCCAAGGCTTGAAGGATGCTTCCTAAGACACGACCCGCGGTGCTTCCCAAGAGTGCACAGACGCTTCCAAAGGCCACCAGGCTGCTTCCCAAGACTTATCCCACAGTGTTTCCCAAAACTGCAACAGCGCTTCCAAAGGCCAATTGATAGGTGCTTCCCAAGACTGCCACCACTTCCACAAGACAACCCATTACTGCCGCAGAACGACTCAGCCCAACCAAGGGTCACCCTCGACACAGACTTAGCTGAGATGCGAAGAAATACATGATGTTCCAGCCCCAAAGCACTACACCAGAGTCTTCCCGCAGAGCGGAGGACAAATACTTCCCCCATTTGACCTATCTCCGAACTGACTACCCCTGACAAACGAATTCCTACCATGGGAAACATAGTACAGTCGAGGTTAATAAGTGTTGTCAGATATTTCACAAAGTTTCGGACACTGACTAATACTCTGAGGGATAAGCACTTTTCCCAGTAACTATAGAGATACCAATAACACTTGTTGAGCGAAAACCACTGGAATCTACGACAACACTTAATACCCCCGATGGTATACCAGGAAAACATATTAACTTTGTACAATTATAACATAAGTATACCCTGTTCCAAATAGGTAGGCCAGAAATCGTGGATCCTAACCTCTGTAACTCAAAAAGGGCTGGAGCAAATGGGCAGTACATTTCCACACTTATTCCCTGGCTGACCCTTCCCAAAGGTTATAAATATTAGCTCGGTTACTTTAGTCGTTTGTGAGTTATGGAGGTTAATGTTAACAAATGTTGGCCTGCTTATTAGGAACAGGGCATAGTACAGAAAGTAATATACAACACACACTCTATACTTGCTACCTTTCCAGCAATAACCCATATCTCGAACACCTCAAAGATAATTCTGCCTTTATTAGTGAAGATATAACCATTACTGTAACTTTAACTTCAATACAACACCCAATATTATAAACCCATATACCAATAGAACATAAGAACTTGCTTATTTAATATACGAACAATCGATCTTTGCTTTAAATAATAATACAAAATAATAATAATAATAATAATAATAATAATAATAATAATAATAATAATAATGATAATAATAATAATAATAATAATAATGATAATAATAATAATAATAATAATAATAATAATAATAATAATAATAATAATAATAATAAATAATAATAAATAATATATAATGTAAAAATCAACCAATAAGTGAATCACTTTCACTTTTTGGTTGATTAATACATTATTTATTATTTTTCTAGTTTCCTCCCTAGACCTCCATCAAACTTAGAAAAACAACCCCAGGATCCCTTTTCGAGATATATATGTACATTTTTCGGTAGACAAATGTCCCGGCCGAAGGCCGGTTCTTCATATATTACAGGCTCGCTATCGCTTGCCAGGAAAAATTCGACACCTAAATGACACGAAAAGTTTTAATATTGACAGAGAAAAGGGGCGAAAGGTCTTAAAATCGCCAAACTAATGGGGCTAAGCATGAGGGAGAAAGGTGTCCAGAAAAACTGACCATCTCCACTTAATGTCCCTTCTATCACCAGCCTAAATATTTCCTACAAAAACATATGTATGATAGCTCAGACAATGCCCGTTTAATTAATTCATCTAGCCAAAGACACCACTTTCTATTAACCCCTTCAAGCTCCAATATGCGTTTCTGTTCTGTTTGCTGGCTACTATTAGACGATTTTATTCAGATTAGTAACGGTATATGGAAGTCAAAGGGTTGATTAAGATAGTATTTACCCTTTTAATACCCACAGATCCTACCTAAGCTGCATCAAATCGTCTAATGATAGCCAAAATATACTGCTAAAACGCGTCAGAGCTTCAAGGGGTTAATACTAAAATAGGGTTAAAATCACCGAGCCTCTTCCTCAATACCACTTTGCGAGCGTTAAGGGGAGATTTCCACCTGGAGGATTTTTTTCTGAACCTCTTTCTCCCTCATGTTTAGCCCCACTGCTTGTGAGATTTAAAGACGCTTGCCCCATTAGTTTGGCGATTTTAAGAACTCTCGCCCCATTTCTGTCAATTTTAAGACCATTCGTGCCATTTAGTTGTCGATTTTTTCCTGGCGAGCGATAGCGAGCCTGTAATTTAAGGGGAACCGATTTTTCTACCGAAAAATTTACAAATTTATCTTGAAAGGCGGTCAAGGGCGAGTAATTTTAAGCTTGATGGAAGTCTAGGGAATCAACTACACACCTCCCCTTAACGACGTACATAAAACATACTGCCGCCCCAAACTTGCGCCCATATTGAATTTTGCGTTAGTGATAAGAGGGAACGAAGGCGTGTGAGCGGAAGACGATAACAGGCCATGTCACACCAGTACTTTTCCCGGCAATTATCGATGAGCAAGTTTTTTCTCGTAATATACCGGGGTTCTTTTTCCTTAAGCCGGTATCACACGAGAGTTTTTATAGTCAACATTCCATGATCAAAACAATTCTGGCATCATTTCTGGAATATTTTGCTCTGGTATCGGAAACTAGACTGATGATAGATAAATATAGGTAAAATAAATATGTTAAGTGTTGTTGTTGTTGTTGTTGTTCCCCAGGCTGTCTGGCCGAACAGCCCCAAGGTCTCGAGCAAGGCCAAGGCCATAAACGAGCGCCCCCACAAAATCCTCCCTGCTTACCACTAACAAAGCCCGGGTGACCGAAGCCACTCCAAGGCAGGGAGCTGAGGAGGGTGCGGAAACGCCCGGGAAACCAAAGCCCCACCCAAGGCCCTGTGCCCCTCAGCAATTATGAAGGGAAAGTTGAGGGGTAAGGGAAAAATGTGACGCTTTGGCTCCCAATCTGCCAACTTCTAGGTTGGCAGTAGGGAGGTCAATCCACGGAAAAGATGCCGCCACTTGAGATCTAGAAGATATATAAGTAAAAGGAACAGTCAGAGTAAGCTATGGGTATGGCAGAGATCGCTCAGTTCTCACTCGGATAGACCAGCCCATCACCACATGACTAGAACCCAATCCTCTCAGCATCAGCTAGGAAAGGCCCTAGAAAGCCGCCTTTGGCGGGGGGATAGCTCCCCTATTTCAACTCCTTTCGGGGTTGGGCACCCGCCATGTTAAGTGTTGACCTCATATGCTGCCAGACCAGTGTTAAGGATAAATGTTAGGTGAAAAAGCGCTCGTGTGATACCGGCTTTAGACTCTGAAACTAGGGGGAAGGTAGATTACGTTAGGTGGATGAATTCAGGTCAAACTTAGATTTTGAAGTTGCCAGACAATGATTACCCTAAAAATTTGCTCGAAAATGCGCGGGTGTGAGCGGAAGACGATAACAGGGGAGAGGAAGGAGGTTACGGCGGCAGAGAGATTCGGCGCTCAAAACAACTCGCCCCGGACATTTTCTCGCCCCGAATCGAAGTCGCCTGTGATTATATATATTTTTGTATTCAACTAACCTAACCTAACTTAACCCTTTGAAGCTCTGGCGCGTTTTAGCAGTTTATTTTGGTTATCATTAGACTATTTTGTGCAGCTTAAGAAGGATCTGTGGGTATTATAAGGGTAAAGACTATATCTCAATCATCCCTCTGACTTCCATATCTATCTATCTATCTATCTATTGCCTGACGCCGTGATCCCCGAATGGGTGGCCACGAACGAACCGCCCCCATGCACCTCTGTCCCCAGTCAGTCGACGCCCCTCCCCCCAACCTGACTTCCATATACTCTTCCTAATCTGAATAAAAACCGCCTAATAACTAACACAAAACAGAACAAAAATGCGTTTTGGATCTTGAAAGGGTTAATCTAACACATCCAGAACGGGGCAAGTTCCTGGTACAAATGCAGGGCGAGTTGTTTTCGGGGCGACATCTCCAGTAAGCAAGGATGTTATGGCGGCAGATATTGCGCGGGAAAATGACTTGTTTGCAATATGGAACCCACTACTGTAACACAAATGATCCCCTTAACCTTTTCACGCATTTATGACGCAGAGGTTGCCAGATTAGCAATAAGAAATAGAGTTCTCTCACTCTTATAATTACCTCTCCAAAATTAGTTTTCTGCCCCCAGCTAACTCAAAGACAACTGCAGAGGTTGAAGTAACTAAACTAAAGGTTTCTAAATACCCCTGATGGTAACAAAGGCTTTAAAGTATCCCCAATAGGCTCAAAATCGCGTCATATGTCGGAGAGGGTTAACCCCTTCTGTACCGGTGACGTATGGTATATTTTATTCTAGCAACATTTAGACGATTTTATGCAGCTTGGAAAGGATCTGTGGTAGTTAAAAGGGTTGATTGAGAGAGTTGGAAGCCTTATCATTGATTGAGAGAGTTCGAAGCCTTATCATTGCTAAAGATCCTTCCTAAAGTTAATACAATCGATTAGTAGGATCCAGAATACAATCAAAAGACGTCGCCGGTACAGAAGGGGTTAAGGGGGGTGACCTGCTTTTTGTTATTTCTGTCCTTTTCTCTCTTTCTCTGGCTTGTATCCATTCGGCCCCATTCAGCCAACTGTTTTAAGACGTGTATCCCCATCTAGGTGTCGATTTCTTCCTGGCGAGCGATAGCGAGCCAGCATTTCATGATGAAATCCGGCTTCGCCGGAGACATTTTTCTATCGAAAAATGTAAAAATTTAGCCTGCTGTCAAACAAAAATAAAAAATATGCTGGCTCGCTACCGCTCACCAGTACAAAATTGACACCTGGATGGGGATAAACGTCTAAAACAGTAGGCTGAATGGGGCCAAATGTATACAAGCCAGAGAAAGATAGAAAAGGACAGAACCAAAACAGGTCACCCCACCCCTTAAACGGGCGTATTTATTTGCTCATTGATGCACATTCTTATTAATTATATAGTTTCCTCGCTAGACCTCCATTGAGCTTAAAATAAAACACACCCAAAGACCCTCCTTCAAGATAAATTTGCACATTTTTCGATAGGAAAAGGTCCCGGCCGAAGGCCAGTTCCTCTTATAATACAGGCTCGCTATCGCTCGCTAGGTAAAAATTCGACACCTAAGTGACAGGAAAAATCTTAATAATGACAAAAAAACAAAAAAAGAGGTGAAAGGTCTTAAAATCGTGAAATTAATGGGCCGAATGTCTTAAAATCTGAAAACTAATGGGGCTAAATATGAGGGAGAAGGGGGACCAGAAAAAACGACCCGTCTCCCCTTAAAGATCCTGTAATAGTCATTTAGTGTAACATTTCGCACATATTGTCTCATTTTGAACACACATATGGTGAAATTTACCTATGTGTGCTATACAAAATTACCTATGTGTGTTATACAAAATTACCTATGTGTGTTATACAAAATTACCTATGTGTGTTATACAAAATTACCTATGTGTGCTATACAAAATTACCTATGTGTGCTATACAAAATTACCTATGTGTGCTATACAAAATTACCTATGTGTGTTATACAAAATTACCTATGTGTGCTATACAAAATTACCTATGTGTGTTATACAAAATTACCTATGTGTTATACAAAATTACCTATGTGTGCTATACAAAATTACCTATGTCTGCTATACAAAATTACCTATGTGTGTGTTATACATAATTACCTATGTGTGTTATACAAAATTACCTATGTCTGCTATACAAAATTACCTATGTCTGCTATACAAAATTACCTATGTGTGTTATTCAAAATTACCTGTCTGCTATACAAAATTACCTATGTCTGCTATACAAAATTACCTGTGTGTTATTCAAAAGTACCTATGTCTGCTATACAAAATTACCTATGTCTGCTATACAAAATTACCTATGTGTGTTATTCAAAATTACCTATGTCTGCTATACAAAATTACCTATGTCTGCTATACAAAATTACCTATGTGTGTTATTCAAAAGTACCTATGTGTGCTATACAAAATTACCTATGTCTGCTATACAAAATTACCTATGTCTGCCATACAAAATTACCTATGTGTGTTATTCAAAATTACCTATGTCTGCTATACAAAATTACCTATGTCTGCTATACAAAATTACCTATGTGTGTTATTCAAAATTACCTGTCTGCTATACAAAATTACCTATGTCTGCTATACAAACTTACCTATGTGTGTTATACAAAATTACCTATGTGTGCTATACAAAATTACCTATGTCTGCTATACAAAATTACCTATATGTGTTATTCAAAATTACCTATGTATGATATTCAAAATTACCGATGTCTGCTATACAAAATTACCTATGTGTGTTATTCAAAATTACCTATGTCTGCTATACAAAATTACCTATGTCTGCTATACAAAATTACCTATGTGTGTTATACAAAATTACCTATGTGTGCTATACAAAATTACCTATGTCTGCTATACAAAATTACCTATGTGTGTTATTCAAAATTACCTATGTGTGTTATTCAAAATTACCTATGTGTGTTATACAAAATTACCTATGTGTGTTATACAAAATTACCTATGTGTGCTATACAAAATTACCTATGTCAGCTATAAAAAATTACCTATGTGTGTTATACAAAATTACCTATGTCTGCTATACAAAATTACCTATGTCTGCTATACAAAATTCGAAGTTAGCCATTTCATTATTTGAGGGCGAATTTGTTTCTAACATTTTGCCTATCAGTATACAACTTTAACCCTTTCAAGCTCCAATACGCATTTCTGTTTTGTTTTCTGATAATTAGTAGACGATTTTATTCAGATTAGGAAGGGTATATGGAAGTCAGAGGGTTGATTGAGAGAGCCTTTACCATTTTAATACCCACAGATCCTTCCTAAGCTGCATAAAATCGTCTAATGATAGCCAAAATATACTGCTAAAACGCGTCAGAGCTTCAAAGGGTTAATTAGCTTAGGAGGACATTTTGGAAATCAGCTGAGGGTTAATTGACGATTGGCGAGTTTTGGTCTATAAGGAAGTTGGAGTTGTGGCCCTCAATATTTAACAGACTGATCAGTTACAATACGGTCATAATACGTTTAACTATACATACAACCAAATGTATCATACTTCTTATCCATCAAAAACCCACATTAGTATTGCATTTCTCTATAATATCGATGTTCACGGCTTCAACTTCCTTATAGCCTGAAACTCGCAAGTGGTCAATTGAGATCTAACTCGCCTCTTTGATTAAGCCGGAGTCACACGAGCCATTTTCGAGCAATTTTTACTAGCAATTATGGTCTGGACGCTTCAAAAAGTACACTTGATCAGAATTCAGCCGCCTAACGTAATCTACCTTCAGTCTAGTTACCGATACCAGTGCGAAAAAGTCTCTAAATAATACGAGATAAAACTTGCTCATGGACAATTGACGGAAAAATCGTTCGTGTGACAGCGGCATTATTATAGGGCCTTCCACAGCTGCGTAAAATCGTCTAATGGTAGCTTGAATAAAGGGGTCCTAATACTGAAAGAGTGATGAACCTTGGTCTGTAAACTGGGTGAACTCGCTGTAGACGTCACCAATTGACCACTTGCGAGTTTCAGGCTATAAGGAAGTTGGAGCTGTAAACATCTATATTTACCAGAATAACCAGCTATAATACGGTTTTAGTAAATTTATTAACACATAAAACCCAATTCAACATGCTATTAATCCATCAGAAACCTACATAATCCATCAGAAACCTACATAATCCATCAGAAACCTACATAATCCATCAGAAACCTACATAATCCATCAGAAACCTACATAATCTATCAGAAACCTACATAATCCATCAGAAACCTACATAATCCATCAGAAACCTACATAATCCATCAGAAACCTACATAATCCATCAGAAACCTACATAATCCATCAGAAACCTACATAATCTATCAGAAACCTACATAATCCATCAGAAACCTACATAATCCATCATAAACCTACATAATCCATCATAAACCTACATAATCCATCAGAAACCTACATAATCCATCAGAAACCTACATAATCCATCAGAAACCTACATAATCCATCATAAACCTACATAATCCATCAGAAACCTACATAATCCATCAGAAACCTACATAATCCATCAGAAACCTACATAATCCATCAGAAACCTACATAATCCATCATAAACCTACATAATCCATCAGAAACCTACATAATCCATCAGAAACCTACATAATCCATCAGAAACCTACATAATCCATCAGAAACCTACATAATCCATCAGAAACCTACATAATCCATCAGAAACCTACATAATCCATCAGAAACCTACATAATCCATCAGAAACCTACATAATCCATCAGAAACCTACATAATCCATCATAAACCTACATAATCCATCAGAAACCTACATAATCCATCAGAAACCTACATAATCCATCAGAAACCTACATAATCCATCAGAAACCTACATAATCCATCAGAAACCTACATAATTACTGTATTTGTGTTTAATATCGATGTTTACAGACCTACCTTCCTTATAGCCTATATCAATTAAGGGGGATCACCGTTTTTTTTCTTCGTCTTTCTCTCCTTTTCTCTCTTTCCCTGGCTTGTATCCATTCGGCCCCATTCAGCCGACTGTTTTAAGACGTTTACCCCCACCCCGGTGTCAATATATATAGGCCCTATATACGCGAAGATAAAAATAAAAAATAGGAAAAGTGGGGATTGGGCCTGAGCATATAGATAGATAGATAGATAGATAGATAGATAGATAGATAGATAGATAGATAGATAGATAGATATACGCACCATTATCCCGCCCAAAAAATTTGCATACACATATATAAAAAAGCCTAGGAAAACTTTGCCAGGTAAGCTCTCGGGTAAGCCACGCCAAAGAGAGTTTCATCCTCATAAAGTTAGCCTAAAACGTTAAGGGAGTCTACCTCGCTTTTTTTTCTCTTGCTCTCCCTCCCTGGCTTGTATCCATTCGGCCCCATTCAGCCTACTGTTTTAAGACGTTTAACCCCATCCAGGTGCCAATATTTTCCTGGCGAGCGGTAGCGAGCCAGCATATATATATATGTTTGTTTTACAGCAAGTTAAATTTGTAAATTTTTCGATAGAAATGTTTTTCCGGCGAAGCCGGATTTTTCCATAAAATGCTGGCTCGCTATCGCTCGCCAGGAAAATAATCGACAGCTGGATGGAGATAAAAGTCTTAAAACAGTTGGCTAAATGGGGCCAAATGGATACAAGTCAGAGAAAGAGAGAAAAGGAGAGAAAGATAAAAACAGTAGGTTAACCCAGGCAAGAAGAATTATCACAAAACTCCGGCACTAAGGGAGGATGGGCGGGTATTTATTGACTCATTCATACATCTATATATTTGTATTTATTGACTCATTCATACATCTATATATATATTTATTGACTCATTCATACATCTATATATATATTTGTATTTATTGACTCATTCATACATCTATATATATATTTGTATTTATTGACTCATTCATACATCTATATATATATATTTATTGACTCATTCATACATCTATATATATTTATTGACTCATTCATACATCTATATATATATTTATTGACTCATTCATTCATCTATATATATTTATTGACTCATTCATACATCTATATATATATTTATTGACTCATTCATACATCTATATATATATTTATTGACTCATTCATACATCTATATATATTTATTGACTCATTCATACATCTATATATATATTTATTGACTCATTCATACATCTATATATATATTTATTGACTCATTCATACATCTATATATATATTTATTGACTCATTCATACATCTATATATATATTTATTGACTCATTCATACATCTATATATATTTATTGACTCATTCATACATCTATATATATATATTTATTGACTCATTCATACATCTATATATATATATTTATTGACTCATTCATACATCTATATATTTGTATTTATTGACTCATTCATACATCTATATATATTTATTGACTCATACATACAACTATATATATTTATTGACTCATTCATACATCTATATATATATATTTATTGACTCATTCATACATCTATATATATATTTATTGACTCATTCATACATCTATATATATATTTATTGACTCATTCATACATCTATATATATATTTATTGACTCATTCATACATCTATATATATATATTTGTATGTATTGACTCATTCATACATCTATATATATATGTATTGACTCATTCATACATCTATATATATATATTTGTATTTTAGTTTCATTCTTAGACCACACAGCGATTTTGATTAGTTATTTTGTGTTTTTACTGTGTTCGTATACGTTTTGGTTTGTTTATTTTGCAAGTTTTACATTATAACCTCCATCAAGTTAAAAAAACATCTCCAAGTCTCCTTCAAGATATATTTGTACATTTTTCGATAGAAAAATGTCCCGGCCGAAGGCCGGTTCCTCTTGAAATACAGGCTCGCTATCGCTCGCCAGGAAAAAATCGACACCTAAATGACGCAAAAAGTCTTAATGTTGACAAAGTAATGGGGTGAAAGATCTTAAAATCGCCAAACTAATGGGCCAAACGTCATACAATCTGAAAACTAATGGGTCTAAGCATGAGGAAGAAGGGGGACCATTAAAACGCCTCCTCTCCCCCTAAGTCTGCAAAGCCCCCGGAATAACGCCGCCTCTTGTTCTTCGCGGGCTTTTAATTTTTCCCGCCTTTGTGTCCGAAACCTGCGTCTCATTTTCTAACCAAGACACTGGAGCCAAAGCTTTACACAACGCTCTATGGATTATGTGTGTGTGTGTGTGTGTGTGTGTGTGTGTGTGTGTGTGGGACCTACTGTGGGTGTATGTGTGTGGTGTGTGTGTATATGTGTGTGCGCGTGTATGTGTGTGTGGGACCTACTGTGGGTGTATGTGTGTGTGTGTGTATGTGTATATGTGTGTGCGCGTGTATGTGTGTGTGGGACCTACTGGGTGTGTATGTGTGTGTGTGTGACTTACTGTGGGTATGTGTGTTGTGTGCGCGTCACCGTCAGCCTACCATTCTACCAGATCTCCGTGGTGTAAATTTCCCTGTATTCCTACTATACCCTGTTCCAAATAGGTATGAAGATCACATATCCTTGTTATATATACTGTATATGTGTTTCTAATCTCTCAGTGGGGTTCGAACCGCCGACCGTCAGGACAATAGCCGACGCTTTAATCAACTACACCACGGCAGTCCTGACGGTCGGCGGTTCGAACCCTACTGAGAGATTAGAAACATTTAGTGGCTCTCGTGTATTTGTGATATATACTCAATATATATATATAACATGGATATGTGACCTTCATATAGTATCATAGTGCAGATCTCTCGGGCTCTCGAGATTACTGTTTAACCCACACAGGCTTCGGGTATTTTGTGAAGTTTATAATATTAATCGCAAGTGTGTCCAAAAACAGAACAAAAACTTCAGAATATTACACAAAAAGAACACACTTAACCCTTAACCATCGGCGCTCGACATCTGTCGAGTTAAAGAAAACGTGCCCATATGCGGGCCTCCAGTGGCGTATTTAGGGGGGGGGGGGGGGGGGCCTCGGCCATGGCCCCCCCTTTTGTCCCTAGTTGTTAGTTTTTGTCCCTAGTTTTGTTACTAGTGAGTAAAGTAAGCTCTCTCTCTCTCTCTCTCAATTTCATTATTGCGAGTTTTAGTTTATTTTTATTAATTTTTTCTCTCTCTCTCTCATTAATGCCATTTTGCGAGTTTTAGTTTATTTTTAAATGTTTCATATAAAAAGTAATATTGCAATTTCCATAAGTTCCAGGAATGAATGAATCAACAATTGTATAGTATTATGATATAGATTATAGCAGTTTTTTTATACATACTGTAGAATTCCCTAATTAAATATTTGTCAAACAGCTTTTTTTTGTTTAGCCAACATTATAATCTTCTGTATATTGTTTTACCATTGAATATCAAATTAGTGCAATATATCCCTGCTGAGGCCTCAAAAGGACCCTAAAAATGCTTGATTTTCAAAAAAATCATGGGGGGGCTTACAGCGCCCCCCCCCAGACCCCCCAGCTGTAGAGGCTCGCTTCGCTCGCCCACCCATTATATAAAATTTAAAATAATGGATTCACCCCTATGGCACCCCCCTTCCCAAGGACCTATATACGCCACTGCAGGCCTCGACAGATGTCGAGTGCAATTTTGAGCACGTAATGTGCTCTGCGAGAGAGCTGAGCGGTGCGAGGAGCATAGATTCCCGCCTGACCGCTCGCCACCACTGCCGTGGGTCGACTGAAATTTATTACACCCTCCTCCACCCTCTCTCACTCGCTACACAGGGAATTATGTAAGGAAATTACCTTATTTTAGGGTTTTTGCACCTGGGTTGCACGATCGTTGCAAGAGAACCAGTGGTCGTAAAAGGATGGTTCGGGTGTCATTGGAAAGCTATGTTTATGCCCTTTCAGGGATATATACTTGTATTACGCTCTGGGTCTTGTTTATGCATGAAAAAGAGCACGGAAACAACCCCATTTAGGGTAAAACCACCCGCATGGCGGGTAATAGAAGTTACCGACCCACCTGCTCGTAATGTGTTGGGGAGGCTGAACCTCGGCTGAGCCCAGTAGTCAAAATTTCAATTTTTTTTGTTCTTGTTCTAAAATGCTTCTTTCAACAAGGAGAATAGCATAGGAGGGAACAAAAACACATATCGCATCCATAACCCCCTGGGGCGGGGGTTCGCCCACACCCCCCAAAAACAATTTTTTTTGCCTTCAGCCACCAAAATATTTGTTTTTGTGTCTTTTGTCTAAAGGGCTTCTGTAAGCAATAGAAATTATCATATGAGGGCATAAACACCCATATGACATCCCTAGGCCCCCCCCCTGGGGGCCCCAATATCATGGATTTTGGTAAAAAAAAAATGTTTAATATTTATTCAAGTCTACTTACTCACAAAATTTTAATTTAGTTTGCCATAAAACTCCACCCTCTATGACCGCGCTGTGATAGAAAACGCTTTCTAGGAGGCCAAACTAATTCATTCTCCCCCAAAATGGATTTCGGTGTGTGATAATCTAAGAATTTTGTGTGCCAGCGATCATATATTGGCACTTCCGACTCTATCTACATTTTTTGTATTGCTCAAATTCATTCCCCTTCTACACACTATAAATAGGGGTATTTAGGAACGCCTGTCCGTTCTAATAATGGCCGTTTCGCTGAAAAAATCCGAGATTTGACCAATTTCATGTCAAAATCAGCTGTACCCCAAAAATAATTAAAAATATAATATATTTTTTTCAGCACCTTCTATTATTCAATATGGGATAGCGAGAACGCTACGTTGTAGGGGATGCTTGTTGGATACGCCATGCAAAAATTGCGGGAAATTTGAACAATTTTCAGTGACTAGATGATTTTACAAATAGTGCAATGAAATTCTGGGCTCGCGCGCACGCACATAGAGAGCTGATTTTTTCAGCGAGTCTTAGTATTTCCATTGGTAATAAGATGGTATAATGCAAGAAACACAATCTCTTATACAGGCTGACTTGGGGGTCAGTTGGCTGAATGGGGCCGAATGGATACAAGCCAGGGAAAGAGAGAAAAGGAGAGAACGATAACAAAGCCTTTGACCCCCCTTAATGTGTCCTATAATGTATTCTCAAATTTTATAGTGAACATTAAATTCTTGCATATTACATTCTCCATCACCCCCCCCCCCCTCCCTCCCTCTCCAACCATCTTCTTTTATATTTTTCCATAACATATTTTCTCCTTATCGTGTGGCTCACCTCATTGACTTTAATTTGATGTGCCTCTTTTGATACAGGAAGAATAATAGAAGTGAACAACGCTTGGATGTTATATTTAAGGGGAGATTTCCACTTGAGGGACTTTTTTCTTGACCCCTTTCTCCCTCATATTTAGCCCCATTTCTTTTGAGATTTTAAGGCGTTCGCCCCATTAGTTTGGCGATTTTAAGAACTTTTGCCCCATTTATGTCACATTTAAGACCTTTTGTGCCATTTAGGTGTCGATTTTTTCCTGGCGAGCGATAGCGTGCCTGTAATTTAAGAGGAACCGGCCTTAGGCCGGGAAATTTTTCTACCGAAAAATGTACAAATTTATCTTGAAAGGGAGTCAAGGGGATGTAATTTCAAGCTTGATGGAAGTCTAGGAAACACACTAAAAACCTCCCCTTAAGAATTGTTCATTGTTGTTACCTCCGCTAGTGAAGTTGCAGGAGGGTATGTTTTTGTCTCTGTTTGTTTGTCTGTTTAACACAAGATATCTAACCAAAATATGAACCGATGTAAACAAAATGTGTTGGGTTGATAGGATGTACGCCAAATAAAGAGCGGTTCTCATTTTTCCGACTTTGCTTTCGTTCCGACATGCGTGTATCGACAATGACGTTACTCTGACGTCACTCCACAGCCCTTCCGAGACCACCCAAGGAGTTGATCATTCGCGTCCGTGAGGAAGACGAAATAATAATAATTCCACACTTGTTCTTAACTCGCCCAGTTGGGCTAATTTCATTATAGACGGCAAGTGAATTGAATTGATAAGATTTAGACACAAAGGCCAAGCACTGGGACCTGTAGAGATCATCCAGCGCTTAAAGGGCAAGTGATTCATGTTCATGTCGCTGTTTTACACAAGTTAATGTAAATTCTCCCTACCAGTAAATGCCTACAGTGGCCGATAGAGGCGCTGAACGCAAGGTTTACCACGGTGCATTGTGGGAAATGGGCGACATCGCGGAGCTATCCACCCTCCCTCTCCTTCAACAATTCTATAATATATGCAGTTAGTCGAAATTTCTGTAGCTGACACATACTTTGGTCTATGCATACTTTTGTTTTATATATTTTAAAATCACCCATATTCATAAATAACGTATATTTACAATACAAAGTCAGCAGGTATTTTCCCGCCAATTTTGTTACGATAATTAATCAGCTTATAATTATGTTTGTAGTCATTATCAGCTGCATATGGACTTTCCCTTTATTACTATACTATATAAGCACTTAGTGTAGTCGTATACTGTATAATAAACACGTGTAGAATCACACAAACATTGAGATAAACTGTGCATATCCTAGGTGTTGGGTATAGTGATGTCTACGGTCGTAGCTCTGGCGCTAGTTCAGCAGCGTCCACCAGAGGTCTCAAGGAATTGTTGGTAGGGAGAATTGCACGAAATGAACAGAGGTAGAATAGTTAAGTAAAAGATTGCAAACAACGAAGGACACAAGGTATATTGACAAACATAACCTTAACAAACGCTATGTATTTAAAACATAAATGTGTAGATGTAAGAATGAAAATCGTACCCTATTCATAGTCAGTCGTTCTGCCAAAATACACAGCTATACATTTACTTAGTACAGTCGCGCTAATAAGTGATGTCTCGGCACCAAATATGTTTTGATCAATAATTGGTATCAGCAATATCTAAGCTTCATTTCTTCATATCGAGTGAAATATACAAACATGTTCCAACACTTACACACACTATTCAACATCTGACAGACATTAGTACAGCACAGAGCAAATCAAACGTAAAGACAGCTGAGACATGACTCATTAGCGCGACTGTACATACAACTCTTCTTCACAAAATGCATAGTGGCTATAATCACCACGGCTGGGCTAATGAACATTAGTGATGCCCCAAACCCCAAACTCGCAGATAAACATAGTAGCCCTGGCGGAAGGCGAATGTTTTTCTTTTATTTACATTATAAATATGCACTGTACGTACAGTATATCCTGTGAGTATTTCCATAAATTTTAAGGTGTACTCTATTGATTTGCGACAACAGAAGGTAATGTAATATTTCATCGGTATCATCAACACATTCCGTCTTCCGGCAAAAGTGAAATCCAATTTAGCAGCATCAGAGCAAAGGCTACTAAGGCCCTTGGTTTTCTGCGCCCACTAAGTGTAAAGCAAACATGAAAATTCTAGCATTTAAGGCACTTGTTCGGCCACACTTAGAATACTGCGACACTGTCTGGGATCCACACACTCACAGCAACATAAATAAACTAGGGCATACAAAACAAAGCTGCAAGATGGATCAGACGTGATTACAGACATACTACATCTGTCACTTTGCACAAACAAGACATTAACCCTCTCCGATATATGACGCAATTTTGAGCCTATTAGGGATACTTTAAAGACTTTATTACCATCAGGGGTATTTACAAACCTTTAGTTTAGTTACTTCAACCTCTGCAGTTGTCTTTGAGTTAGCTGTGGGCAGAAAACTAATTTTGGAGAGGTAATTATAAGAGTGAGAGAACTCTATTTCTGATTGCTAATCTGGCAACCTCTGTGTCATATGAGTCTGAAGGGGTTAAACTAGACCCACTTGCAACAAGAAGACAAAATTATGCACAGACAACAGATGTTATATAAAATCACTAACAACATAATAGGCATAGACAAAGATATATATTGACACCCTACAAGTTTACGATCTACGAGATGCAGCCACAACCTAAGATACCACACGTATCAGGCAAGCACGAACATATTTAGACAATCATATTTCCCCCGCAGCATCCAAGAATGGAACCACCTCTCATTTCATCTAGTTAATAGCCCCACTGTTGATTCTTTTAGAACTAGGATCACCAATAATAACATCCCTAATCCTGATCCTTCTCCTGATCCTGTCCCCAACCACTATATAGTCCTAATGCACAACCCCCGCATATCATGCCGCCCGAGAGCGGCCCTCTGCGGGTCCCTCAACGTAAGCGTAAAAGTAGACGTTTTGCAGAGGCAACTCCGAGGCCGGAAGCCAGCCAAAAAGGAACCCAAGAATCCTCGGTTCACACCTAGCGCACCAGGGGTTTGAGAGGAGTGACGTCGTCGATCACGTGACATTGGTTTGAATGGAGGTAAAGACGGAAAAATGGGAACTGAGCTTAATACTATATGGCTCAATGTTTCGGGTGTTTTTATGCTATTTTGTTATATTATTATTGAGGCTGTTACCATTGTCGATCAATGTATTTTAGGTTTACTCTAGACTAAAAAAAACACCTCCCAAGACCCCTTTCGAACTAAAATAAACGCCACTCAGATCCCCTTCAAGATAGATATGTACACTCAGGGGTATTAAGTGTTGTCATAGATTATAGTTACTGGGAAAAATGCTTATCCCTCAGAGTATTAGTCAGTGTCCGAAACTTTGTGAAATATCTGACAATACTTATCAACCTCGACTGTACACACACGCGTACTAATGCTGCTCAGGGTTGGGCCCTTCTTTCTTCTCCTTCACCCTGGGCAGGTGGAGTACAAAGGAAATCAAGCAACAACAGATCTGGTGACCCTTCTAGACTGCTTGTCCTCCAAAACACTGAGGATCAATTGTCCAAACAGTGGTTTAGAGTGGGTAAGGGAACATTGGAAAGGGAACTACTGCCCTGGAACTAATGTCCGTGGCAGGATTAGGAAGTTAGTAGGGGACAGATGGGTTAGTAACTGAGGTGGTGGGGGGGGGGGGATAATATAAAGTTATTCATTTGCAAACGCAGTCAGTCGCGGGTTTGATGCAAGATATTTGTCTAGGCGAAGTGGAAGGTGGGAGTCGGGTCTAAGTCTACCCCCACCTTCCACCCCCAAACTATTCCAACTCCTCCACCTTCCTCCTCTAGCTGTCAGTTAGTGATTAGCGTCGCTTGTTTTCTTGTAAGTTATAGTTAAATCATCAATGCACACTCCTACAATAGGCAACATTTAAAATGTATTAGGAATTTTATTAATCTATTCTATTGCCTGACGCCGTGATCCCCGAAGGGGTGGCCACGAACGAACCGCCCCCATGCACCTCTGTCCCCAGTCAGTCGACGCCCCTCCCCCCAACCAGCACCGCCTTCGTTCATGTAGTTCCTCACTCCATCCTTCCACCTCATATTCGGTCTACCTCTCCCCCTCTGTCCCTCCACCTCGCTCTCGTACACCCTCTTAGTCATTCTCTCGCTTTCCATACGTTCCATATGGCCGAACCATCTCAAGTTGTTCCTTTTCACACTTTCCAGCACATCTACCTCCACACCACACCTCCTTCTTACTTCCTCATTAGTCTGTCTATCCCTCCATGTAACTCCGCACGCACTCCTTAAGTAATTCATTTCCACTGCTCTCACTCTTGGTCTGAGTCTCTCAACCAACGTCCATGCTTCGCTTCCGTAAGTCAGTGTCGGGATTACCACACTGTCATGCAAGGACTTCTTCACTTCCATACTGACCACCCTATTTCTTGTTACTGCTTTTAGCGTTCCTACAACCCTCTTCCCCTGTTGTACCCTCTCCCGCACCTCTTCATCCATAGTCCCATCTTTACTCAACACACTGCCCAGATACTTAAAAGAGTTGACGATCTCCATAGCCTGACCGTTCAGCTTCACCTCACACTGTGACTTCACCCAGAGTATTAATACAATACGTAATTGTATTCTGGAAATGAGTCTATGCATACAACGTGGGTTACACTAATCTCGGCTGTAGTGGTACTCTGCTTCTCTCTCTCTCTCTCTCTCTCTCTCTCTCTCTTTCATGGTACACTCAGTTTCTGAAGTTTCTGAAGTGTATGTATGCATGTATGTATGTATGCATGTATGTATGTATGTACTGTATGTATGTATGTATGTATGTATGCAGGGGATTGGGCCTGAGCATATAGATAGATAGATAGATGTATGTATGCATCTATGTATATATGTATGTATGTACAGTCGTGGACAGATTTACGATACACTGGCGAACCATTGTGATAACATACTTACCCACTGATGAAAACTAGAACATTCACTTTGTTAAGGGAAGGTCTTTAGTTTGATCCCTAGACCTCCACCATCAAGGAAGGGACTGGAGTTCTCGAAAAGGGGCTGCAGTCCTGACGTTATTCTTGACTTAATATGCTGGCTTAAGGGGAGATTTCCACCTGGAGGATTTTTTTCTGGACCCCTCTCTCCCTCATGTTTAGCCCCATTGCTTTTGAGATTTTAAGACGTTCGCCCCATTAGTTTGGCGATTTTAAGAACCCTCCCCCCATTTCTGTCAATTTTAAGACCATTCGTGCCATTTAGGTGTAAAAAAATTCCTGGCGAGCGATAGCGAGCCTGTAATTTAAGGGGAATCGGCCTTCGGCCGGGACATTTTTCTACCGAAAAATGTACAAATTTATCTTGAAAGGGGGTCTAGGGGGAGTAATTTTAAGTTTGATGGAAGTCTAGGGTATAGGGTTGATAGCCTCTGAAGTCCTATTATAACTAACTACGTCAACCTTAACCTTATTAGGTGCAGGGCGGGCCAATTTGGATCCTCCCAGTTTTACTCCAATTACTTGGAGGTTTTAAGACGTTTCATCTCATTACTTTGGCGAATATATGATGCTTCAATCCAATAAGGTGTCGATTTGTCCTGGGCGAGCGATAGCGAGCCTGAAATTTGGGAGAAATCGGCCTTTGGCCGGGACATTTTTCTACCGAAAAATGTACACATTTAGCCTGAAGGGGGTTTGGGGGACATTTTTATAGTTTGAAGGGGGTTTGGAGAGGCGTTTTTCCAAGTCTCGGGGTAAACTAAAAACACATTGTTCGAAAATGACAAAAACAATTAAAACTCTCAATAATAATTAAACACAATACCATAATAACCCCCAAGACGTTGCACCAGATAGTGTTACAATATTACCCCCCCAAACCCCCCTTCGGTATCAGACGCTGCGAAGGGAAACAATTGTTTAAGGGGACCCACCTCGCTTTCTTTATCTTTCTCTCCCTCTCTCTTTGGCTTCTCTCCATTCGGCCCCATTCAGTCTACTGTTTTAAGACGTTTACCCCCATCCAGGTGTCAATATTTTCCGCGAGCCAGCATATATACTGTATATCTTTGTTTTGATAGCAAGCTAAATATGTACATTTTTCGATAGAAAAATGACTCCGGCGAAGCCAGATTTCTCCATACAATGCTGGCTCGCTATCTCTCGCCAGGAAGAAATCGACACCTGGATGGGGATAAACGCCTTAAAACAGTTGGCTGAATGGGGCCGAATGGATACAAGCCAGGGAAAGAGAGAAAAGGAGAGAAAGAGAAAACAAAAGCAGGTGACCTTCCTTAAGAATACAAGCCTATATATTTACCTCCTGACGCAGGCGGCGGCGGAGAGACCCCCCAGGTGGTGTCCTTGGTTGGTGTGGTGGTTCTGTAGGGTGATGTGGTGCTGGAGGGGGGCGGGGGGCAGGTCTAGCAGGTCTGGATAGTGGCCCGCGTTGGTTAGTGACACCTGGAGGGATGGAACAGGGAGAATATGTGATTGTACTGAAAGGGTTTGACTCTATTAGGTGCAGGGCGGGCCAATTTCGATCCTCCCTGTTTTACTCCATTAGCTTGGAGATTTTAAGACGTTTCACCGCATTAGTTTGGCGATTATAAGATACTTCAACCCAATAAGGTGTCGACTTTTCCTGGGCGAGCTATAGCGAGCCTGCCATTTTGGAGAAACCGGCCTTTGGCCGGGATATTTTTCTACCGAAAAATGAACATATTTAGTTTGAAGGGGGTCTTGGGGACGTTTTTTTTAGTTTGAAGGGGGTTTGGAGAGGCGTGTTTCTAAGTCTTGGAGGTAAACTAAATACACATTGTTCGAAAATGGCTAAAACAATTAATACACTCAATAACAATTACACAAAATGCCATAATAACCCCCAAGACGTTGCACCAGATAGTGTTAACGTTTGTATGTAGAGTGAGGGCTGATTCTATCCAGAGTGAGGTTTGGCATCCTCTACCCAACCTTAGCTGTTTCTGTCTCTCTCTTTTACTGTCCTACTCTTCCTTCTGGGGGCAGGTGGCTAGGAATCCTCCTCCCCTTGTATAATTCTCCAACTAAACGAGACAGAGACAGACGCGGGCGAGAGCACGCGAAAGTGGCCCCGGACCCTGATAAGAGGAACTTTAAAATGTTGTTTCTGTTCGGGTTCTGTCTCGTGTCGGCCACCCTCAGCAATAGGGTTATGTGCCTGAATATATACATACACACATACATACATACATACATGTATTGTATAGCTGATTGTCTCTCTACCTCTCTCTCTCTCTCTCTCTCTCTCTCTCTCTCTCTCTACTGTAGGGGGGGGGGGGGGGTCGGGGAGCAGGTCTATTAGGTAGGGGTAGTGACAAATGATGGTTAGTGACACCTGTAGGGGGGGGGGGGCAGGTCTATTAGGTAGGGGTAGCGACAAGTGATGGTTAGTGACACCTGCAGGGGTAGTTGAGGGATATTAGGTAGGGGTAGTTACAAGTGATGGTTAGTGACACCTGCAGGGGTAGTTGAGGGATATTAGGTAGGGGTAGTGACTAGTGATGGTTAGTGACACCTGCAGGGGTAGTTGAGGGATATTAGGTAGGGGTAGTTACAAGTGATGGTTAGTGACACCTGCAGGGGTAGTTGAGGGATATTAGCTAGGGGTAGTGACTAGTGATGGTTAGTGACACCTGCAGGGGTAGTTGAGGGATATTAGGTAGGGGTAGTGACTAGTGATGGTTAGTGACACCTGCAGGGGTAGTTGAGGGATATTAGGTAGGGGTAGTGACTAGTGATGGTTAGTGACACCTGCAGGGGTAGTTGAGGGATATTAGGTAGGGGTAGTTACAAGTGATGGTTAGTGACACCTGCAGGGGTAGTTGAGGGATATTAGGTAGGGGTAGTGACTAGTGATGGTTAGTGACACCTGCAGGGGTAGTTGAGGGATATTAGGTAGGGGTAGTTACAAGTGATGGTTAGTGACACCTGCAGGGGTAGTTGAGGGATATTAGGTAGGGGTAGTGACTAGTGATGGTTAGTGACACCTGCAGGGGTAGTTGAGGGATATTTGTTTGCCATTTCGTGTAGCAAGAGATTGATACTATTAAAGTTTTGAATAGATGGTAAAAACGTATTAGAAATTATGTGATTTATTTACAAGCAAACCTATCTTGAAAACAGATAGTATACTTATGATATAATACAACAGAGTGACTCCAGATGATTCAAGGTTAACTGAAACAATTATAGGTAGCGCCAACGAACTTGACAATTATCTCGATCCCTGACCTCTTCGTAACTCAAAAGGACCTTGAGCAAACTGGCTGTAAATTCCCACACCTATTTCCTGGTGGACTCTTCCCAAATGATAACAATGTCAGTCCGATTGCTTTCATTCATTTTGAGTTATAAGAAGTTAAGGGGTCCAGATTATTGTCAAGTTCGTTGGTGCTTCCTCTAGTTATATGCAACAAAGAGTAACTATAAAAACAACAGCATACCTGTGAGATGGATCGACTGCAGACTCGATGTGGAAAACCCTCATTATGTTGCACCACCACTTGCGCCGCCTCCCTCCCTCCTCCTCCACCGCTGAAGGGATCAGTCTTGGCACCAGCAAGGAAGGGCATGGCTGATGGTGGCAAGGTGACAGCAGCGCCCTCCACCACCAACGCCTGCCGCTCCTCACCCTTCCCTTCCCTCAGGTTCCATGTCACCTCTTGCTGTTGTTGTCTGTGTGGAGAGGTATCTTCCATATCATTGGTTGGAAGGACGTGGTAGCCTGCTAGCTTGTGCTGACCTTCACATTCAGAGCCTCTAGAAGACTGCGCTGTGTCTACACTATCATCGTCACGTCTTGGTTCCCGCCCAACACGTACTTTGCAATAGACAAGGCTGCAAACCATTATTAGAAGGACGATGGAGGCTGACATGCCACCCAGAAGTCCCTCCTTCATGTAGCTTTTGGTGACTGTCGCTACCCGCACCTCGGCCACTTCGTGTGAGACCTGTAGTGTGAAATTAACTTCCCGTACGCCTGCTCTGTTCTCGGCTATGCATCGATATGTTCCTTGGTCTTCAGTTGCTACGTCTGTTATGGTTAAGTTAGACACAAAGGAAACATTGTTATTTGTCACAAAGTCCACTACCAGGTAACGTGTCATATCACTGTCATTGAAGAGTGGTGTATCACCCATCAACCACGTAATAGTTGTCTCTACTTCAGTTTCAATGCGACAGAGCAAGGATACATTCTCTCCATGTGCTGCCAATACGCGAGGGGCGACAGCAGTAACGTGAGGAACACAGATGAGGTCCTCTCGTCCGACCAGCTGCCAGTCCCGCCCCGCCAGCCACTTTGGGAAGGAACATGAGGGCGGAACGGAGGCTACCAAGTTACGGTCCAAGAACCATTGTCTAAGAGGCTTTAGGCGGCAGCTACACTGCCACGGATTGCCATCTACACGAATCACTTGTAATAGTTTCAGTGGATCAAGTTCACTTGCTGGAAAGAACATAAGTTTATTTTCTGCAACATTAAGAACCTCAAGATCAGTCAGGTTACGTAATGAGCCAACTGCCACATTATTAAGACCATTGTGGCTAAGGTCCAGCTGCACAATATGGGGTGTGTAGGTAAATGTGGTGGCAGCTAAGGTTTTAATGCCATTATGAGCAAGGCTTAACTCACGTAGCATAACTAAACCTTTCAGTGCAGCTGATGGCACTCTCTGCAGCTTGTTGTTGCTGAGGTCGAGCTCCATCACGCGTTCAACACTATTGAATGAGCCTGCCTCGAGCAAGAAAAGCTTGCAATGACTTAGTATGACTTTCTGTAAGCTAGTGAGGCCAGTGTAGACAAAGGCGTCACGGGGCAGGATCCGCAGATTGTTATGGCTCAGATCCAACACTTGGGTCTTGGGTTCCAATCCTCGGGGTATGTCAATGAAGTCCGCTTCTCTGCAGGCCGCTGTTAACTTAGAGTCTCTCCAGAAGCACTCACACATCTTAGGACACCCGCCCCGCACGCCAATACTCACTGATGTCCACACCCACAAGCACACCCACAGTAAAGTAGCGCACGTCCTAGGCTGTTGCAAAGTTATGTGTTGACGTTGAGTTGTGCACATGGTCTGTCCTTTGCACTCCTGCTCCTCGTGTTGTTCTGAGTAACCCGGCAGTGCACACGGGCACCCACAGAGGAGGCGTGGGTTATCGTAATGGCATGATGGTCATGGGAGATGACGATATGAGGAATGAGTGGAGAGATGCGGTTAATGAGCATCATGCCTCCATCGCTCCTCACCGTCCCATCATCACCATCCATCAGAACTAGGGGAACTGTCTTTTTATATTTTTCCTCTACTTAAATGTCTATTTGCCTCATTTGTCTATATCATTCTACCTTACCGTTTTTCTGCATCTCTCAATTCTCTTTCATGTTTACTTTATTCAATTTTTTTATAGAAGTTATCCCTATTTCCTTTCTTTACCTCTTCTCTGAATTATCTTTAAAATTGCTCATGTCTTTTCTCTACACAATTTCATACCGTCCTATCTCACTTTGTTCTTAGTCTCTTGTCTTGATAGCGTAATGCGTAAGTGCGCGGAATTTCGGTGTGAGTATCCTAGGTTCGAGTCCTTGGAGTGCCACATGTATTTGTTGATTTTACTACTTTTCTATATATCTTTCCTGAACCCTCTCTCAGTTTTCTAGCGTCGTACGGACAAACAACTTAGATATCAAACAAAAACAACAACAGCAGGAAGTCGAATTTTGCCGCGAATTACAATCTTAAGTTTGTTCTCGGACACATATAAATCTCCAGCAACTTCTCCCTCGTTCTTCCAGGCCATCACAAGGGGTCGACTGGCTCTTACAAGGTCCTCCACGCCGCCCAAGCCATGTTCTACCAGACGTCGACCAGAATGAGGGGGCCCGGATTTTTCGACCCTGGAGATTTTCAAGATTGTTGTCAGCTTTCCAATGTGCGCGCTGGTGTACGGGATCACCTGCAAAATGGGAGAAACAATAGTATTAGTAATCAGAGGTATAATAATAATAATAATAATAATAATAATAATAATAATAATAATAATACAATAACAATACTCATGAAATATGCCTTTGTGTACTTAATATGTACTGTCAACAAATTTCTACTATACATGGGTAATGCTTTTCTATTAGATGAACCTCGTAGTTAAAACAAATATATCTTGTTAGAACATTGTTTTAATCACTTAAGGCGGTGTCACACGAGCGATTTTATAGTCCACATTCGATGATCAACATTTGTCTGGCAACATTTATGGCATATATTACACTGGTATCGGAAACTAGACTGATGATAGATTATTTTAGGTAACAGACATATATTAAATGTTGACCTCATAAGCTGCCAGACCAGTGTTGAGGATAAATGTTGAGTGAAAAAGCGCTCGTATGATACCGGCTTTAGACTTGCACCTCTTTCTCTAGCTTTTCATTCTAGGTGTCCTATTTATTGTTGGCTAATATACTTCATGTTTTTGGTTTAGAAATTTATTTTTTCCTGGGTGACCTAGGATGGGTGTGAATGTTGTGTTTTGTCTGTGTTTGTTCGTTGTTTTATGTTTTCCCTGTTCTGGCTCTGTCTTGAGGCGGCCCTCCCCCCAAAAAAAAGACAAATAAATAATAAAGTAGAATTAAATAGGAAAAAAAAAAAAAAAGGAAAAGTGGGGATTGGGCCTGAGCATATAGTCAGTCAGTCAGTCATAATTTTATTTCATAAAGACATATACATACACTTTTTACAGAGTTATTTACGTAATCTACATTAAGCTAAAAGTCCTTAGCGCATAGTTGGTTCTGTGTTCTGTACATAAACAATTCTTGATCTGATAGCATTGATATCATTTAGCAATAAGTTAGTAAATCCATACTCATGTAGGATTATTTTTTCAACATCCTTTACAAGAAAAGATCTATGTAACATGTAATACATGTTCTTCTCTATAAAACTACATGGCTTTATGAGATTTCTATATACAAATCTTATTTTCATCCAGTTAACCAAATGCCTAAACACCATCACTCCACATTCTCTACAAGCACTGTGGTTGCTCTCCCAGTACTTCATATTCAATATTTTCTTTATTGCCTTGTGGTATCCAATGGAAAACTGCTTAAACGGTATATAACATTTTCTATTATTAAACCAAAGTTCAGCGCCATAAAAATTCAAACAGTAGCTTTGAAATAAATTTAAAAATACTTCAGTACTCGTGTTGCTAAACTTTCTTAAAAGACAATTAAACTCATTGTAAAACTTATTTCTGCATCTTATCATATCCAAGTCATTATTAAGATTACAATCGATTATAAAACCCAAATATTTGTATTCAGAAACAATATTTAATTTGTTATTGTCTAAATATATGAAAGGATTAATTTCCTGTCCATACTTATATAGATAGATAGATAGATAGATAGATAGATAGATAGATAGATAGATAGATAGATTTTTTACTGTTATCATATTCACTATAGGATAATATCTCCCGCCATATAACCCCTTCAGCACCATGACGCCTTTTTATCTTTGATTCTGGCTAAAATGAGATGATTTTACGCAGTTTAAGAATGAGATGATTTTACGCAGTTTAAGAATGAGATGATTTTACGCAGTTTAAGAATGAGATGATTTTACGCAGTTTAAGAATGAGATGATTTTACGCAGTTTAAGAATGAGATGATTTTACGCAGTTTAAGAATGAGATGATTTTACGCAGTTTAAGAATGAGCTACGTTATTAAGAGGATTTATGGAGATCGTATGTACCCCTTTGAATCGTTGAGGTAGATTGTCAACTAAAGAACATTGCCTAATGGTAACCTTCATCTCCATAAATCCTCGTAATAACATAGCTCATTTTTAAGGGGAGGTATTTAGTTTGTTCCCTACGTTTTAAGGGGAGGTATTTAGTTTGTTCCCTACGTTTTAAGGGGAGGTATTTAGTTTGTTCCTTACGTTTAAGGGGAGGTATTTAGTTTGTTCCCTACGTTTTAAGGGGAGGTATTTAGTTTGTTCCCTACGTTTTAAGGGGAGGTATTTAGTTTGTTCCCTACGTTTTAAGGGGAGGTATTTACTTTGTTCCCTACGTTTTAAGGGGAGGTATTTACTTTGTTCCCTACGTTTTAAGGGGAGGTATTTAGTTTGTTCCCTACGTTTAAGGGGAGGTATTTACTTTGTTCCCTACGTTTAAGGGGAGGTATTTAGTTTGTTCCCTACGTTTTAAGGGGAGGTATTTAGTTTGTTCCCTACGTTTTAAGGGGAGGTATTTAGTTTGTTCCCTACGTTTAAGGGGAGGTATTTAGTTTGTTCCCTACGTTTAAGGGGAGGTATTTAGTTTGTTCCCTACGTTTTAAGGGGAGGTATTTAGTTTGTTCCCTACGTTTTAAGGGGAGGTATTTAGTTTGTTCCCTACGTTTTAAGGGGAGGTATTTAGTTTGTTCCCTACGTTTTAAGGGGAGGTATTTAGTTTGTTCCCTACGTCTTAAGGGGAGGTATTTAGTTTGTTCCCTACGTTTTAAGGGGAGGTATTTAGTTTGTTCCCTACGTTTTAAGGGGAGGTATTTAGTTTGTTCCCTACGTTTTAAGGGGAGGTATTTAGTTTGTTCCCTACGTTTTAAGGGGAGGTATTTAGTTTGTTCCCTACGTTTTAAGGGGAGGTATTTAGTTTGTTCCCTACGTTTTAAGGGGAGGTATTTAGTTTGTTCCCTACGTTTTAAGGGGAGGTATTTAGTTTGTTCCCTACGTTTTCATCAAGCTTAAAATTACACCCCCTAGACCCCCTTTCAAGATAAATTTGTTCATTTTTCGGTAGAAAAATGTCCCGGCCGGAGGCCGGTTGCTCTTAAATTACAGGCTCGTTATCGCTCGCCAGGAAAAAATCGACACCTTAATGGCACGAAAGGTCTTAAAATTGACAGAAATGGTGCAAAATGTCTTAAAATGTCAAAACTACGAGGGCGAACGTCTTAAAATCTTAAAAGTAATGGGGCTAAACATGAGGGAGAAACGGGTCCAGAAAAAAATCCCTCAAGTGGAAATCTCCCCTTAACCTGCGTAAACTCATGTAATAATTATGTTCTTGTTGCTTTATTATGTAATTAATTAAAAACAAAACAAAAAATGGAACACAACATATATAATACAAATACCTTATTCACCCACGTCTCTCTCTCTCTCTCTCGCTCTCTCTCTCTCTCGCTTCCATTCACTCTTCACCTCCCGTGGATTCGAGGATGAGGGGCGTTTCCTAACACACACACACACACACACACACACACACACACACACACTCACACACAGACACTCTCTCTATATTGCCTATCTGTCTGTAAATCTATGTAAATCCCTCTCTCTCTCTCAACCTTCCACGGCTTTAGTGTGATGGTATTTATTAGGTTTCCACCGAATTTATTTTACGTATTGTCTCTCTCTCTCTCTCTCTCTCTCTCTCTCTCATCTTTGCTATCCTTTCCTTCCACTTTCTCTTTGGGTTGCTATCTCTATTAGGATTAAGTCCTGGTCACCTCGTAGGGATCGTAAGATCTGTGTGGCCAGTGTATCTATGTAAATCTCTCTTATATTGCCTATCCGTCTGTCTGTATGTCTGTCCACTATTTTTGCCCTCCACTTCTCCCTCTTCTCCATTCACCTCTCGTGGAATAGTTTTTTTCTGAGTTTCTTTTACTTTCTGTCCTGTCTCTCTCTCTATGTTTGTCTCTGCCTTTGTTTTTCACTTCTGTTCCACCCCCTTCCCCTCCCTCCCTCCCTCTCCCTCTCTCTCTCTCTCTCTCTGTTTGTCTTTGCCTTTGTTTTTCACTTCTGTTCCACCCCCTTCCCCCCCCCTCTCTCTCTCTCTCTCTCTGTTTGTCTTTGCCTTTGTTTTTAACTTCTGTTCCACCCCCTTCCCCTCCCTCCCTCCCTCTCCCTCTCTCTCTCTCTCTCTGTTTGTCTTTGCCTTTGTTTTTAACTTCTGTTCCACCCCCTTCCCCTCCCTCCCTCCCTCTCCCTCTCTCTCTCTCTCTCTCTCTCTCTCTCTATGTTTGTCTTTGCCTTTGTTTTTCACTTCTGTTCCACCCCCTTCCCCCCCCCCTCTCTCTCTCTGTTTGTCTTTGCCTTTGTTTTTAACTTCTGTTCCACCCCCTTCCCCTCCCTCCCTCCCTCTCCCTCTCTCTCTCTCTCTCTCTGTTTGTCTTTGCCTTTGTTTTTAACTTCTGTTCCACCCCCTTCCCCTCCCTCCCTCCCTCTCCCCTCTCTCTGTATCTCTCTCTCTCTCTATGTTTGTCTTTGCCTTTGTTTTTCACTTCTGTTCCACCCCCTTCCCCTCCCTCCCTCCCTCCCTCTCTCTCTCCCTCTCTCTCTGTTTGTCTTTGCCTTTGTTTTTAACTTCTGTTCCACCCCCTTCCCCCCCCCCCTCTCTCTCTCTCTCTCTCTCTCTCTCTCTCTCTTTCTCTCTCTCTCCCTCCCTCTCTGTCTGTCTTTGCCTTTGTTTTTCACTCCTGTTCCCCCCTTTGTTCCCTGTCCCTCCTTTTTCCCCCCTCCCCCCCCCATCTCTCTCTCTCTCTCTCTCTGTTTGTCTTTGCCTTTGTTTTTCACTTCTGTTCCACCCCCTTCCCCCCCCCCCCCCCCCCCCTCCTCTCTCTCTCTCTCTCTCATTCTCTCTCTCTCCCTCCCTCTCTGTCTGTCTTTGCCTTTGTTTTACACTTCTGTTCCCCCCCCTACCCCCCATCTCTCTCTCTCTCTCTCTGTTTGTCTTTGCCTTTGTTTTTCACTTCTGTTCCACCCCCTCCCCCCCCCCTCTCTTTCTCTCTCTCTTTCTCCCTCTCTGTTTGTCTTTGCCTTTGTTTTTCACTTCTGTTCCCCCCACTTCCCCCCCCCCTTCTCTCTCTATCTCTCTCTCTCTCTCTCTCTCTCTGTTTGTGTGTTGCCTTTGTTTTCACTTCTATTCCACCCCTTCCCCCCCCTCTCTCTCTCTCTCTCTCTCTCTCTCTCTCTCTCCGTCTCTCTCTGTTTGTCCTTGCCTTTGTTTTTCACCTCTGTTCCCCCCCCCCTCTCTCTCTCTCTCTCTCTCTCTCTCTCTCTCTCTCTCTCTCTTTCGTTTCCATTCACCCTTTGCCACCCATGGATTCTGGAATGAGGGGTCTTTCCTGACTAGTTTACTGAATTTCTTTTACCTCTCTCGCTCACTCTCACTCACACACACACACACACTCTCTCTCTCTCTCTTTAACCCCTTCTGTACCGGTGATGTACTTTTCATTCTATTCTGGCCACTATTAAACGATTTTGTACAGCTTAGGAAGGACGTATACTCCTTCAAAGGCTACAGACTATCTCAATCAATTATTTTAGCTACCACAAATCCTTCCTAATCTTCATAAAATCGTCTAGAAGTAGCTATCATAGAATACAAAAATACGTTGGTGGTACAGAAGGGGTTAATGATGAATCATACAAAGAAGTGTCAAGCATTTTGAATGACATAATATGACATGCAACATTTTCTTTAAGGGGAGGTTTTTAGTTTGTTTCCTACTCCTCCAGCAATCTTAAAATTTCACCCCCGTGACCCTCTTTCAAGATAAATTTGTACATTTTTCGGTAGAAAAATGTCCCGGCTGAAAGCCGGTTCCTCTTATATTACAGGCTCGCTATCGCTCGCCAGGATAAAATCGACACCTAAATGGCACGAAAGGTCTTAAAATTGACAGAAATGGGTCTTAAGTTCTTAAAATCGTCAAAATAATGGGGCGAACGTCTTAAAATTAAAAAACAATGGGGCTAAACATGAGGGAGAAAGGAGTCAAGAAAAAAATCCCTCAAGTGGAAATCTCCCCTTGAATATGTATTAAAGACCTTCACAACATTGATGCAATTAAATGCTTCATAATAGATAATTTGAATTACACTAGAGGAAATGGTCATAAAATAATCGGAAAGGCCCTACATTCAAATAAAGCAAACTATTCTGTTCAACACTGCTTACCTTAAAGAAACAATATCGAATTATGCCTCAGAGCATTGCACAGGCCAAGCAATTAAACATCAATCAAATAAGTAGAATCGTAAACTTTAATATATATATATATATATATATATATATATATATATATATATATATATATATATATATATATGCCATTTGGAAGAAACAAAATTAAGGAATTGTAAAGAGTTAGGCTTACTCTGACCTGACAATTATTTTGTTGGCATCTTAACAACTTCTATACATTGTTGTTAAGATGCCAACAAAATAATTGTCAGGTTATTTGAGCATAAATCCAAAAGAAGAAGCCTAACTCTTTACAATTCCTTAATTTTATTTCTTCCAAATGGCATATATATATATATATATATATATATATATATATATAATATATATATATATATGTATAGTATATATATACTGTATATACCTGTATATATATATATATATATATATATAGAAAGAGAGAGAGAGAGAGAGAGAGAGAGAGAGAGAGATGATAAAGGGTTAGGACAGGGGGATGGAACAGTGGTCATTGGAACAACCACAGAAACAAGAATCATGACCTGGCATCTCAGACCTCGTCCCAGTAAATTATTGTGGCTTCTAACATTTAGTAAAACACGCCTTTTTCTATTTCTTTTCCTTTTTTATATATTTTGTTATATGACTATTATAATAATATATATAAGCCATGTATTTGTTTATTTATTTATATATTTTCTGGACCCCCTTCTCCCTCATGTTAAGCCCCAGCAGTAGTGGGATTTAAAAAAGTTCTCCCCATTTGTTTGGCGATTTTAAGACTTTTCGCCCCATTTCTTTGCTAATGCTAAAATCTTTCGTACCATTTAGGTGTCGATGTTGTCGGTCAGGATATTTTTCTACCGAAAAATATACCCATTTATCTATAAGGGATGGGAGAAGGGGGGGGGGGGGGGCGGGGACCCTTTGGCGTGCGTGCGTATGTGTGTCTTTGTTCTTTAGTTTCCTCCCTAGACCTCAATAAAACTTAAAACAAAACATCCATTCGATCTTCCTTCTAGATAAATTTGTACGCTTTTCGGTAGAAAATTGTCCCGGCCGAAGGCCGATCGGCCGACAGCCGGCTCTTCTAAAATTACTGGCTCACTATCGTTCGCCAGGAAAAAAATCAACACCTAAATAGTACGAAAGGTCTTAATATTAAAAAAGGAAAGGGGTGAAAGGTCTCAGCATCTGAAGACTAATGGGGCTAAACATGAGGAAGAAGGGGAACCAGAAAAGCGACCCATCTTCCCTTAACCTATCCTCACCAAAACCTTAATTATACCGGTATATATATATATATGAAACAAAAAATAATATAGATAAAATTACCTCTGTTCCGCCCCTTGTCGTAACCCTTTCTCATCTCTCTCTCCCTCACACACACACACAGCCACACACACACACACAGCCACACACACACAGCCACACACATAGCCCACACAAACACACACACACACAATAAACCGTTTATTATTATTATTATTTTACACACACACACACACACACACACACATACATAGCCACACACACACACACACAGCCACACACATAGCCCACACAAACACATACACACAATAAACCGTTTATTATTATTATTATTTTACACACACACACACACACACACTCTCTCTCTCACACACACACACACACATATACATAGCCACACACACACACACACACAGCCACACACATAGCCCACACAAACACATACACACAATAAACCGTTTATTATTATTATTATTTTACACACACACACACACACACTCTCTCTCTCACACACACACACACACACTCTCTCTCACACACACACACACACACACACACACTCTCTCTCTCACACACACACACACACACACTCTCTCTCTCGTAAACTTTGCCTGTGATCCTGTCTTTAGTTTATATTTTCCTTTTCAATTAACCACTTGCGAGTTTCAGGCTATAAGGAAGTTGGAGCTGTAGACATCGATAGTAAACAGAAAGACAATAATAATGTAGGTTTCTCATGGCTGAAGAGTATGTTGAATTGGGTTTTATGTATTTATTAATGCACTAAAACCGTATTTTAACTGCTAATTCAACTAAATATCGACGTCTGCAGCTCCAACTTCCTTGTAGAACGCAACTCGCAAGTGGTCAATTAACCCTTCACCTCCCACGGATTTGGCGTGACATATTTTCAAGACATCATATGACGTTTTTTTATCTCTCTCTTTCTTGTTCTCATTCTAACCCTTTCACGCTAATGACGCGATTTTGAGCCTATTAGGGATACTTTAAAGCCTTTTTTACCATCAGGGGTATTTAGAAACCTTTAGTTTAGTTACTTCAACCTCTGCAGTTGTCTTTGAGTTAACTGTGGGCAGAAAACTAATTTTGGAGAGGTAATTATAAGAGTGAGAGAACTCTATTTCTTATTGCTAATCTGGCAACCTCTGCGTCATAAAAGCGTGAAAGAGCTAACTGTATTGCATTCTCTCTCTCTCTCTCTCTCTCTCTCGCTCTATATCTCTCTCACTCTCTCTCTCTCTCTCTCTCATGCACCGTTGACCTCTCATGGATTTGGCAGAATGTTGTATTTTTCGAGACTTATTTCTCTGAACGTCTTTCTCTCTCTCTCTCTCTCTCTCTCTCACTCACACACTCTCACTCTCTCTCTCTCTCTCTCTCTATTACTCACTCACTCACGCTCTCACTCTCTGTCTCTCTCTCTCTCTCTCCCCTGTCAACGCCCAATCACACAATCTTAAGAATCAACGTTATAAGCAAATATTCCACGGTACAAACAGCAGCCATGGTTCCGGACTTTAAAAACACAAATTATGTCAGACTTAAGGGGAGATTTCCACATGAGGGATTTTTTTCTTGACCCCTTTCTCCCTCATGGTTATCCCCATTGCTTTTGATATTATAAGACGTTCGCCCCATTAGTTTGGCGATTTTAAGAACTTTCGCCCCATTTCTGTCAATTTTAAGACTTTTCGTGCCATTTAGGTGTCGATTTTTCCTGGCGAGCGATAGCGAGCCTGTAATTTAAGAGGAACCGGCCTTCGGCCGGACATTTTTTCTACCGAAAAATGTAAAAATTTATCTTGAAAGGGGGTCAAGGGGCTGTAATGTTAAGCTTGATGGAAGTCTAGGGAACACACTAAAAACCTCCCCTTAATGAATCGCTATCAAACATCCACTCAAACCTCATAAATATAAAGGAAGTATGTGAGCTCTGGGGAGATGTTAAGTCTATAATTACAGAAGCGCATAAACAATTTGTACCCATGAAACCAAACCGTAATAGGAAATTAAGTATGCCCCCTTGGTACAGTAGGGGCATTGGCAGGGCATTATGGGGGGGTGACCTGTTTTTGTGTTCTGGCCTTTTCTATCTTTCTCTGGCTTGTATCCATTTGGCCCCATTCAGCCTACTGTTTTAAGACGTTTATCCCCATCCAGGTGTCAATTTTTTACTGGTGAGCGGAAGCGAGCCAGCATATTTTTTATTTTTGTTTGGCAGCAGGCTAAATTTGTACATTTTTCGATAGAAAAATGTCTCCGGCGAAGCCGGATTTCTTCATATAATGCTGGCTCGCTATCGCTCGCCAGGAAGAAATCGACACCTAGATGGGGATAAACGTCTTAAAATAGTTGGCTGAATGGGGCCGAATGGATACAAGCCAGAGAAAGAGAGAAAAGGACAGAAATAACAAAAAGCAGGTCACCCCTCTTAAGGAAAAAAAAAACAAACAAAACTCCACAAACTTGTCATAAATGGCCCAAACAATGAAGTCGTAAACAACATGTACACTAATAGTAGAAGAAGGAAAGTAAACAAATTAATTAGGGCGAATAACAAAAACAAATGATATGGTTATTGCCAGAGAGAGTGCCACCAACACAAGTACATTCTAGAGTTACGTAAATAATAATATGCAGATCAAAAGTGGAATCGGAGCGCTAATAGAAGATGGCCAGACGATAACAGGTGACACAAACATGGCAAATATGCTCAACAAATATTTTGGTTCAGTTTTCACAGAAGTAATCGATCGTACCCTGGAAAACAACACCTCAGCTCACGTGATAGGAAAATTCACCATCAGTGTTAGCGAAGTACTAAGCAAATTGAGTAATTTAAATGTAAATAAAATCCCAGGACTCGACATGATCCACCCGGAAATAATTAAGAATATTAAGGACGAGATAACCAAACCCCTGACACAGCTATTTAACTTATCATTACTACAGGGGATCGTACCGAGTGATTGGAAACATGCGAACATCACGCCAATATACAAAAAGGGTAGCAAGGCCAAAGCAAGTAATTACATACCAATTATTCTAACATAAATTAATTATAGAACAAATCATGAACACAATCCTAAGAAATACGATAGTAGATTACCTCGAATCAAACAACCTAATCAAATAAGTCATGCCTAAGACATTTGATTGAATTCTATAATAAACTATTCACATACAACGATATGACGAAATCACTAAACATAATCTTCTTGGACTTTGAGAAAGCTTTTGATAAGGTGCCACATTAGAAACTAATGGCTATATTGATAAGGTGCCACATTAGAAACTAATGGCTATATTGATAAGGTGCCACATTAGAAACTAATGGCTATATTGATAAGGTGCCACATTAGAAACTAATGGCTATATTGATAAGGTGCCACATTAGAAACTAATGGCTATATTGATAAGGTGCCACATTATAAACTAATGGCTATATTGATAAGGTGCCACATTAGAAACTAATGGCTATATTGATAAGGTGCCACATTAGAAACTAATGGCTATATTGATAAGGTGCCACATTAGAAACTAATGGCTATATTGATAAGGTGCCACATTAGAAACTAATGGCTATATTGATAAGGTGCCCACATTAGAAACTAATGGCTATTGATAAGGTGCCACATTAGAAACTAATGGCTATATTGATAAGGTGCCACATTAGAAACTAATGGCTATATTGATAAGGTGCCACATTAGAAACTAATGGCTATATTGATAAGGTGCCACATTAGAAACTAATGGCTATATTGATAAGGTGCCACATTAGAAAACTAATGGCTATATTGATAAGGTGCCACATTAGAAACTAATGGCTATATTGATAAGGTGCCACATTAGAAACTAATGGGCTATTGATAAGGTGCCACATTAGAAACTAATGGCTATATTGATAAGGTGCCACATTAGAAACTAATGGTTGTATTGATAAGGTGCCACATTAGAAACTAATGGCTATATTGATAAGGTGCCACATTAGAAACTAATGGCTATATTGATAAGGTGCCACATTATAAACTAATGGCTATATTGATAAGGTGCCACATTAGAAACTAATGGCTATATTGATAAGGTGCCACATTAGAAACTAATGGCTATATTGGAGAGGATAGGTATCAAAGGTAAAACTAATGGCTATATTGATAAGGTGCCACATTAGAAACTAATGGCTGTATTGATAAGGTGCCACATTAGAAACTAATGGCTATATTGATAAGGTGCCACATTAGAAACTAATGGCTATATTGATAAGGTGCCACATTAGAAACTAATGGCTATATTGGAGAGGATAGGTATCAAAGGTAAAACTAATGGCTATATTGGAGAGGATAGGTATCAAAGGTAAAACTAATGGCTATATTGGAGAGGATAGGTATCAAAGGTAAAACTAATGGCTATATTGGAGAGGATAGGTATCAAAGGTAAAACTAATGGCTATATTGGAGAGGATAGGTATCAAAGGTAAAACTAATGGCTATATTGGAGAGGATAGGTATCAAAGGTAAAATTCATTCTTGGATAACAAATTGGCTTACAGACAGAAAACAGAGAGTGGTGATACATGGAGTGGAATCCGAGTGGGAGCCTGTCACTAGTGGAGTTCTACAGGGTTCGGTCCTATTTCTCATTCACATTAACGATATCGATGTAGGGATAAACAAAACCATCTCCAAGTTCGCCGATGATACAAAGTTAGGGAATACAGAAGAAGATAGAAATGCGCTGCAGTCTGATTTAAACAATATAGCAGAGTGTTCTGAAAAATGGCAGATGCCCTTCAATGTCAATAAATGTCAGGTGCTGCAGGTTGGTAGCAGAAATATGAAATACAAATATGAAATGAATGACCAACACATAAAAACCACAGCACCAATAAAACACCTAGAACTATTAATATCTGAAAACCGAACAGCTTCCGACCAATTTAGAGCGGCTGTAAACAAGGCAAACAGAACATTGGGGTTTATCAAACGAAAATTTACCTATAAACATGAACACGTAATAGTGCCATTGTTCCAAAGTATGGTGAAGTCCCACCTTGAGTATGGTGTGCAGTTTTGGTCACCTCATCTGAACAAGGACATTGTAAGACTCGAGTCGGTGCAGCGTAGAGCGACGAAGATGATACCCTCATTGAGAAATAAACTATATTAAGAAAGCCTTAAGGGGGGTCACCGTTTTTTTTTATCTTTCTCTCCTTTTCTCTCTTTCCATGGCTTGTATCCATTCGGCCCCATTCAGCCAACTGTTTTAAGACGTTTATCCCCATCCAGGTGTCGATTTCTTACTGGCGAGCGATAGCGAGCCAGCATTGTATGGAAAAATTGGAGAATTTTTTCTATCGAAAAATGTATAAATTTAGCTTGCTGTCAAAACAAATATATATATGCTGGCTCGCTACCGCTCGCCAGGAAAATATTGATACCTGGATGGGGGGTAAGCGTCTTAAAACAGTAGGCTGAATGGGGCCGAATGGATACAAGCCAGAGAAAGAGAGAAAAGGAGAGAAAAAATGCAGGTGACCTCCCTTAAGTATCGGGAAATTTGCTGCTAAAGGATTCAAATTACCCTCAACTGAAATAAAACCGACCACAGTATAGTTATATCCGGCCTTCACATCGTTATCGGAGAGTAGGCGGCACCCGTCTTTCAACATAACTATTTCCTTCATATTTTCGAACCTATATAATTCGAAACCTTTTAGAATACGTTGACGTCTTTCTTCTCTTATGTATGGCTAACATTAGGCGATATTATGAAGCTTAGGAATGACCTCTAGGAAGCAAAGGGGTAAACTCATCTAAATAAACCTATCGAATATCACAGGTCCTTCACAAGCTGAATATCACAGGTCCTTCGCAAGCTGAATATCACAGGTCCTTCGCAAGCTGAATATCACAGGTCCTTCGCAAGCTGAATATCACAGGTCCTTCGCAAGCTGAATATCACAGGTCCTTCGCAAGCTGAATATCACAGGTCCTTCGCAAGCTGAATATCACAGGTCCTTCGCAAGCTGAATATCACAGGTCCTTCGCAAGCTGAATATCACAGGTCCTTCGCAAGCTGAATATCACAGGTCCTTCGCAAGCTGAATATCACAGGTCCTTCGCAAGCTGAATATCACAGGTCCTTCGCAAGCTGAATATCACAGGTCCTTCGCAAGCTGAATATCACAGGTCCTTCGCAAGCTGAATATCACAGGTCCTTCGCAAGCTGAATATCACAGGTCCTTCGCAAGCTGAATAAAGTAGTCTATGCTAGCGATAAATGTTGTGAAGCTTAGGAATGACCTCTAGGAAGCTTTAAGGGGAGGTTTTTAGTGTGTTTTCTAGACTTCCATCAAGCTTGAAATTACACCCCCATAACCCCCTTTCAAGATAAATTTGTACATTTTTCGGAAGAAAAATGTCCCGGCCAAAGGCCGGGTTCCTCTTAAATTACAGGCACGCTATCGCTCGCCAGGAAAAAATCGACACCTAAATGGGACGAAAGGTCTTAAAAGTGACAGAAATTGGGCGAAAGTTCTTAAAAACGCCAAAGCAATGGGGCAAACGTTTTAAAATATCAAAAGCAATGGGGCTAACCATGAGGGAGAAAGGGGTCAAGAAAAAAATCCCTCAAGTGGAAATCTCCCCTTAAAGGGGTAAAATCATCTAAATAAACCTATCGACTATCACAGGTCCTTCGCAAGCTGAATAAAGTAGTCTTAAGCCGGTATCACACGAGAGCTTTTATAGTCAACATTCGATGAGCAACATTTTTCTGGCAACATTTCTGGAATATTTTGCACTGGTATCGGAAACTAGACCGAGGATAGATGAAATTAGGCGACATAAATATATTCAATGTTGACCCCATAAGCTGCCAGATCAGTGTTGAGGATAAATGTTAAGGGGAGGTATTTAGTTTGTTCCCTAGACCTCCATCAAGCTTAAAATTACACCCCCTGGAGTCCCTTTCAAGATAAATTTGTACATTTTTCGGAAGAAAAATGTCCCGGCCAAAGGCCGGTTCCTCTTAAATTACAGGCTCGCTATCGCTCGCCAGGATAAAATCTACACCTGGATTGCACGAAAGGTCTTAATATGGGGTGAAAGTTCTTAAAATCGCTAAACTAATGGGGCAAACGTTTTATAATATCAAAAGCAATGGGGCTAAACATGAGGGAGAAAGGGGTCAAGAAAAAAATCCCTCAAGTGGAGATCTCCCCTTAAGGGAAAAAGCGCTCGTGTGACACCGGCTTTCTTAGTCTAGCGAGAAACAAACGTAGAATGACAAATTTAGGGAGCCCACCTCGCTTCTTTTCTCTTTCTCTCCCTCTCTCTTTGGCTTGTATCCATTCGGCCCCTTTTAGCCTACTGTTTAAAGACGCTTACCCCCATCCAGGTGTCAATATTTTCCTGGCGAGCGGTAGTGAGCCAGCATATATATATATATATTTTTTACAGCAGGCTAAATTTGTACATTTTTCGATAGAAAACTATCTCAGGCGAAGCCGGATCTCTCCATACAATGCTGGCTCGCTATCGCTCGCCAGGAAAAATCGACACCTGGATGGGGATACACGTCTTAAAACAGTTGGCTGAATGGGGCCGAATGGATACAAGCCAGGGAAAGAGAACAAAGGAGAGAAAGATAAAAAAACAAAAGAAGCCGGTGACCCCCCTTAACAAGGACACGTTGCAATACTCCAGGTGATGTTGTTTTGGTCATGGCAAATAAAAACCAGTCATATTTTTTGGGGAAACACCGTCCCAATGTATATATTGATTAAGGGGAGGTTTCTAGTTTGTTTCCTACTCCTCCAGCAATCTTAAAATGGCACCCTCTTGACCCTCTTTCAAGATAAATTTGTACATTTTTCGGTAGAAAAATGTCCCGGCCGAAGGCCGGTTACTCTTAAATTACAGGCTCGCTATCGCTCGCCAGGATAAAATCGACACCTAAATCGCACGAAAGGTCTTAAAATTGACAGAATGGGGCGGAAATTCTTAAAATCACCAAACTACTGGGGCAAACGTCTTAAAATCTCAAAAACAATGAGGCTAACCATGAGGGAGAAAAGGGTCAAGAAAAAAATCCCTCAAGTGGAGACCTCCCCTTTGAACAGATACCCAGTAGACAAAGCAATGGATGAATATGTAAATAAATGAATAAATATATACATAAATCAATAAAGTTATCTAATAAAACTATAAACCCCAAAAACTTCGGCCCTGTCACGTTTTTGAAATCTGGGGGAGGATTTTTTTTTTTGTTTTTGTTTTTTTTTTCCAAACCCTATAATTATAATAACATAACTTCTCAGGACACGCCCTAAGATTCTGGGTCACATATTTTTGTTCTGTTTTCTTGCCAATGACCCCTGTTCCGCTCCTCCCTTGTAACCCAGAGTTTTATCGGTCGGAAGTGTCGTGTTGTGGCGACTTTAATCTGCCGCGGCGACTTTAAACTGTTATGGAACGACCAGACGCGACAGGCGGGGAGGTCTTCTACAGGGAGAGATTTATCAGGTTAGTCTTTATCATCTTTTTTACTTTATTCTTTCAACCAGATGAATCAATGAATCAATCAATGGGGGCATACACCATGACAGCGCATAGCTGCACTCACCCTCCGACTTCGCCCAGGGGATCCTCCCGGGCAAGACTCCAGGCATCTGCCTAGCCCATATCAAGTATAATATCGCATGATTGGCTGACTTGCCTCAGCCATGAGTTCTGTGGTCTTCCCCTAGGCCTTCTCCACTCAGGGTTGTCTTCTGTAGAGACCACCTGGTGAGCAGGGTCTGCTACAGGAGGTGAACCACATGCCCATATAGCCGAAGCTGGCGTTCACGGACCATGCAAGTATTATTATCTTGAATCAGTTTCATGGAGTAGTCGCTGGTTTGATATGTAATCATTCCAGCGATAGCCCATGATCCTGCGAAGACATTTATTACCAAAGGAGTTGATGCGTCAGCTCAACTCTCTGTTAAGTGTCCATATCTCACATCCATATAAGAAGACAGGGAGTGCCAGTGACTTGAAGATCCGCAGCTTCATCCTTCTGCACAGGTATCGACAATGCCATATACGTTTGTTGAGTCAACCCATAACTCCATATGCTAAGCTGAGGCAATGATTGATATCGCATCCCACTCTCCACTACTATGCATCATGCTACCAAGATAAGTAAATTTATCCAAGATCTATAAGTCCTCACCACATGCATGAACAGACTGTACTGCATCATCCAATAAGTCACCAAATGTTTGAAGTTTGGTGTTAGTCCAAGAGACCTTTAAACCCAATGGCTCTGACTCTCGTGCAGTGCCTCAAGGGACAATCTGAGCAAATCTAACGTCTTCATTAGGATCATTGCATCATCTGCAAAGTCAATATATGTGATCCTGAACTTGCCGATGTATATCCGCCGACTGTCCGGCCCAGTAACCAGTCCATACAAGTGTTGAAAAGTGTAGGTGCCAGAACACACCCCTCTCTCCCACCTGAATTCCAAGGGAAGAAGGAGGATGTTCCCCCACAACACTCGTCAGCACTCCTTGTTCCTGTATAGAGTCCAGACACCAGGTCAATAATCGTCGCGGGAATCCCGCATAACTGTAGTAGCTCCCAAAGCGTTTCTCGGTGCACCGAGTCAAATGCCTTTTTGAGATCAACATAGACTGCAAGCAGCCCTCTTTGTAGCTCAAGTCGGCGTTCCACGAGCACCCAGAGTGCCAGAATCCGGTCAATTGATGATTTCTTGGGTGTAAATCCATATTGCTCAGATTTCTGATCCTTTAGCAGGTGGCCTCGGATTCGCACCAGTAAAATATGGGTGAAGACCTTGCCTGGCACACTGAGCAGTGTAACACCATGGTAGTTATTGCAGTCCTGTCAGTCCCCTTTCCCTTTCCAGATAGGGGTGACCAGATCCTTCTCCAGTCAAGAGGAATGGTACCTGTCTGCCACACAGCTGTTAGGACTGAATGTAACCCATGGACCATGGACTCACCCCCAGCTTTCAGAAGTTTTCCAGGAATGCCTCAAATACCAGGAGCCTTCCCACCCTTCAGCTTAGCCTCGGCCTCCCTTACCTCGGCAAGGGAGGGAGGGTCTTCATATATTGGTGGATCAGGCACTGGTGGTTGGACATCCACTGGAAGAATCTGTCTGTTGGGAGCACTGGCCATGTACAACTGCTCAAAGTACTCAGCCCAGCGGGTTCTGCACTCATAATAACTCAATGTGAGTTGGTCATCTGCCATCCCAACTAGACTAGCTTGGGGGGTAGGCTTATAGCAGGCTGAAGGTAATTTGCAGAAAAATGTCCCTCGATTTCCTCAGCGATTCCCCTGACATACCTCTCTTTGTCTCTTCTCAGGGAAGTTCTTGCTCTGTAAGTCAGGGCCCTATGATGAACCAGAGCTCCATCCAATCTTGCAGCATGACTCTCTTTTATTATGCCTAGCGTCTCAGTCGATAGGAAACCTCTCCTTCACCCTGGTTTGGCATCCATGCATTTATCAGCTGCTGACAGGGCTCCATATTTAAAGTTATCTCACAATTCTACAGGATCCTCTTGGGAGCCAAGTGCTTCAAACCGGTTTGAGACTGCCACTGCAAAGTCCCTTGTACACTCCTCATCCTTGAACCTCTCAAGATGAACCCTGGGGGATAACATTTTGAGATTTTTTCTGGGTTCGAGTCGTAGCTTCAGTATAACAACAACAAGCCTGTGGTTGGTAGCAAAGAACTCACTCCTAAAGACCCTGCAGTTTGGAAGGGTCCTCCAATGAGTGCTTACAATTATGTGATCGATCTCCTTAGACACACCACCAGTATTGGAGTACCAAGTCCAGCGGTGTATACGATCTGGTCTCTGAAACCAGGACCCTGCAATCCTCAGCTTCCTGGACCTTGCAAAGTTCAGGAAGAGAGAGCTATTAACCCTTGCAAGCTCCAATACGCGTTTCTGTTCTGTTTCTGGCTACTATTAAGCGATTTTATTCAGATTAGTAGCAGTATATGGAAGTCAAAGGGTTGATTGAGATAGTATTTACCCTTTTAATACCCACAGATACTTTCTAAGCTGCATAAAATCGTCTAATGATAGCTAAAATAAACTGCTAAAACGCGTCAGAGCTTCAAAGGGTTAACATTCCCGGTGCCAGAACCATGAGAACTGGCACATACCTCGTAACCAGTCCTATCTGTGCCAGTATTTTATCCTTTCAATCAAATGAAGCTAACTTTATTTTAATTTTATCTTTTCAATCAGATGAAGCCAACTTTATATATTATCCTTCCAATCAGATGAAATAACTGTATTTTTTATTTTATCCTTTCAATCAGATGAAGCTAACTATAATTTGTATTTTATCCTTCCAACTTTCTTTTTATTTTATCTACCTTCAGACGATACTATTCAGCTTAGGACGGACCTCTAAGCATTCAAAAGGTGGAACAAAAACACACCTCATAAGGGGGTAGTGCTTGGTTTTTAGTCTATGTATTTACTTATCAGTTTATTTTTGAGTTTCCTCACTAGACCTCCATCAAGCTTTAAACAAAAAATCCTAGACCCCCTTTCAAGATAAATTTGTAAATTTGTTGGTATAAAGTGTCTCGGCCGAAGGCCGATTCCTTCTAAAATTACAGGCTCGCTTTCGCTCGCCAGGAAAAAATCGACACCTAAATGGCACAAAAGGTCTTAATATTGACAAATAAATGGGCTGAAAGGTCTCAAAATCGCCAAACTAATGGAACGGACGTCTTAAAATCTCAAAACTAATATGCTAAACACGAGGGAGAAGTGGGGTGCATAAAAAGCGACTACTACCCCCTTAAACTGTTACGGGACCGACAGCTGCGACAGACGGGTATCTTCTACTGGGAGAATTTATGAGATGATTTTTACGCGAGATTTCCTGCCGCCCGTTTTCTTTCAGCTTCATTTTCTTTCAGCTTCATTTTCTTTCAGCTTCATTGTCTTTCAGCTTCATTTTCTTTCAGTTTTATTTTCTTTCAGCTGCATTTTCATTCAGCTTCATTTTCTTTCAGCTTCATTTTCTTTCAGCTTCATTTTCTTTCAGCTTCATTTTCTTTCAGTTTTATTTTATTTCAGCTGCATTTTCATTCAGCTTCATTTTCTTTCAGCCTCATTTTCTTTCAGCTTCATTTTCTTTCAGCTTCATTTTCTTTCAGCTTCATTTTCTTTCAGCTTCATTTTCTTACAGCTTCATTTTCTTTCAGCTTCATTTTCTTTCAGCTTCATTTTCTTTCAGCTTCATTTTCTTTCAGCTCCATTTTCTTTCAGCTCCATTTTCTTTCAGCTTCATTTTCTTTCAGTTTTCTTTTCTTTCAGCTTTATTTTCTTTCAGCTTTATTTTCTTTCAGCTTTATTTTCTTTCAGCTTTATTTTCTTTCAGCTTTATTTTCTTTCAGCTTCATTTTCTTTCAGCTTCATTTTCTTTCAGCTTCATTTTCCTTCAGCATTATTTTCTTTCAGCTTCAGTTTCTTTCAGCTTCATTTTCCTTCAGCATTATTTTCTTTCAGCTTCAGTTTCTTTCAGCTTCATTTTCTTTCAGCTTCATTTTCTTTCAGCTTCATTTTCTTTCAGCTTCATTTTCTTTCAGCTTCATTTTCTTTCAGCTTCTTTTTCTTTCAGCTTCATATTCTCTCAGATTCATTTTCTTTGGCAACATTTTTTTGGGGGGTACTCTTTTGTACATTATAGTCTGGTCAGCTTTCCATTACGTCTATTTTTACTGGATTTTCAGTTATATTTAGACGATTTGATGAAGCTTAGGAGGGATGTATGGTAGCTAAAGCGATGAATTGATATAGACCTGTTGTTGCTTGATTTCCTTTGTACTCCTTTGTCTGTAGCCTTTTAACCCCTTTTGCCCCATGGCGTAGTTTTAGCCTTGATTCTGGCTAAAGTTAGACGATTTTAGGCAGCTTAAAAAAGGACCAGTATTATTCAGAGGGTGCATTGAGATCGTATTTACCCCTTTGAGTCCTAGAGGTAGATTATAAGCTAAACACAAAAATCTTCTAAGGGTAACCAGCATGTGATGAAAATGACGTCATCGTGCTGAAGGGGTTAAGGGTAGACGTCCTTCCTAAACTGAATAAAATCGTCTAATAGTCACCGGAATATAATGTAAAGGATATCGCCGGTACTGAAGGGGTTAACACTATCTGGTGCAACGTCTCGGGGGTTATTATGGCGTTTGCTTTAATTATTATCGAGGGTTTTAATAGTTGTTGCCATGTTCGAACAATGTGTTTTTAGTTTACCCGGAGGCTTGGAAAAACGCCTCTCCAAACCCCTTCAAACTAAAATAACGTCCCCCAGACCCCCTTCAAGCTAAATATGTACATTTTTCGGTAGAAAAATGTCCCGGCCAAAGGCCGGTTTCTCCCAAATTGCAGGCTCGCTATCGCTCGCCCGGGAAAAATCGACACCTTATTGAGTTGAAGCATCATATAATCGCCAAACTAATGAGATGAAACGTCTTAAAATCTCCAAGCTAATGGAGTCTAACTGGGGGGATCAACATTGGCCCGCCCTGCACCTAATAGGGTTAAGGGGGGATCGGCTTATCTATTTGTTTAGTGTTTGAATTTTTTGAATATTTTTTTAGTTTTCTCCCAGGACCTCCTTCAAGCTGTAAAAAAACATCCCTTAGACCCCTTATTCAAGATAAATTTATACATTTTTCGGTAGAGAAATGTCCCGGACGAAGGGTGGTTACTCTTAAAATTACAGACTCGCTATCGCTCGCCAGGAAAAAAATCGACACCTAAGAGGCACGAAAGGTCTTAACATTGACAGAAATGGGTTGAAAGTTCTTAAAATCGTCAAAATAATGGGGCGAACGTCTCAACATTAGGAAAACAATGGGGCTAAACATGAGGGAGAGAGCAATCAAGTAAAAAATCCCTCAAGTGGATATCTCCCCTTAACTTCTAATAACTAAAAAATAATGAAAGCAATTGGGCTGACATTTCTATCATTTGGGAAGAGTCCATCAGGAAATAGGTGTGGACATTTACAGCCAGTTTGCTCAAGGTTCTGTTGAGTTACGGAGAGGTCAGGGGTTGAGATCATTGTCAAATTCGCTGGGTGCTACCTATAGAAGGGAGGAAAGGGATAATAGAAGGAACCCCTTTTTTTTTTTTTTTTTTTTTTTTTATCGAAGGGGGTATTTTTAAAACCTTGGTGGAGGTCTAGGAAACGAACTGACAATCTCCCCTTAACCCCTTCAGTACCGGTGACGTCCTTTTCATAATAGTCGGGCAAGTATTACACGATCTTTGTCAGCTTAGGAAGGATCTGTGGTGGTGGTGGTGGTGGCTCGAAGGCTTAATTGAGAGAGTATGTAACCTTTTCAATGCTAGAGGTCCTTCCTAAGCTGAATACAATCGTCTAATAGTTGCCAGAATATAATAAACAAAAAAAAACGTCGCCGGTATTGAATGGGTTAAGGGGAGGTTTTTAGTTAGTTCCCTAGACCTCCATCAAGCTTAAAATTACACCCTCTAGGCCCTCTTTCAAGATAAATGTGTACATTTTTCGGTAGAAAAATGTCCCGGCCAAAGGCCGGTTCCTCTTAAACTACAGGCTCGCTATCGCTCGCCAGGAAAAAAATCGACACCTAAATTGCATGAAAGGTCTTAAAATTCACAGGAATGGGGCGAAAGTTCTTAATTATGGGGCGAACATCTTAAAATATCAAAAGCAATGGGGCTAAACATGAGGGAGAAAGGGGTCCAGAAAAAAATCCCTCAAGTGGAAATCTCCCCTTAACCCCTTCTGTACCGGCGACGTCTTTTACATTTTATTATGGCTGTCTTTAAACTATTGTGTGCAGTTTAAGAAGAAGGGTGTGTGATCGGAAAACACGGATACCTGAGAGGGTTCGAAGCCCGGCCGTAATTGCTGGAGGTCCTTTTGAAGCTGAATACAATCGTCTAACAGTAGCCAAAATAAAGTTAACCTTTTCACGCTTTTATGACGCAGAGGTTGCCAGATTAGCAATAAGGAATAGAGTTCTCTCACTCTTATAATTACCTCTCCAAAATTAGTTTTCTGCCCACAGCTAACTCAAAGACAACTGCAGAGGTTGAAGTAACTAAACCAAAGGTTTCTAAATACCCCTGATGGTAACAAAGGCTTTAAAGTATCCCCAATAGGCTCAACACAGCTAACTCAAAGACAACTGCAGAGGTTGAAGTAACTAAACCAAAGGTTTCTAAATACCCCTGATGGTAACAAAGGCTTTAAAGTATCCCCAATAGGCTCAACACAGCTAACTCAAAGACAACTGCAGAGGTTGAAGTAACTAAACTAAAGGTTTCTAAATACCCCTGATGGTAACAAAGGCTTTAAAGTATCCCCAATAGGCTCAACACAGCTAACTCAAAGACAACTGCAGAGGTGAAGTAACTAAACCAAAGGTTTTAAATACCCCTGATGGTAACAAAGGCTTTAAAGTATCCCCAATAGGCTCAACACAGCTAACTCAAAGACAACTGCAGAGGTTGAAGTAACTAACTAAAGGTTTCTAAATACCCCTGATGGTAACAAAGGCTTTAAAGTATCCCCAATAGGCTCAACACAGCTAACTCAAAGACAACTGCAGAGGTTGAAGTAACTAAACCAAAGGTTTCTAAATACCCCTGATGGTAACAAAGGCTTTAAAGTATCCCCAATAGGCTCAAAATTGCGTCAAGAACGTGAGAGGGTTAAAAGGACGGCGCTGGTACTGAAAGTGTTAAATAGGGAAAGATGAAGAGGAAAATTAACATTGAAATTGTAGAGAACAAAATATAATAGTTAGCCCTCTCTGTGCCAGTTCTCTCCATTTCGTTGTATACCGGCTATAGTCTATTCGCTGTAAGTGGGCGAGCAAGCATGGCCTCTATCCTCTGTAACTCAACAAGGGCTGGAGCAAATGGGCTGTAATTGTCCACATCTATTCCTTGACTGACTCTTCCCAAATGGTAGAAATATTAGTTCGATTACTCTAGTCGTTTTTGAGTTACAGAGGTTAGAGGTCATGATGTCTCGCCTACTTACAGCGAATAGACTATAGTAATAGACGATTTTATTCAGTTTTCAGATATTGGTCTTCACTCCAGCAATGAACAGGCTTCGAACAATCTTACATAAGGGGAGGTTTTTAGTTCGTTCCTTAGACATCAATCAAACTTAAAATTACACCCCTAGACCCCCTTCAAGATACATTTGTACATTTTTCGGTAGAAAAATTTCCCGGCCGAAGGCCGGTTCCTCTTAAAATACTGGTTCGCTATCGCTCGCCAGGAAAAAATCGCCACCTAAATGGCACGAAATGTCTTAAAATCGGCAGAAATGGGGCGAAAGTGCTTAAAATCGCCAAACTAATGGGGCGAACGTTTTAAAATATCAAAAGCAATGGGGCTAAACATGAGGGAGCAAGGGGTCCAGCAAAAAATTCCTCAAGTGGAAATCTCCCCTTAACCCCTACCCCTACTATCACCACAGATCCGTCTTAAGCTGCACAAATGGTCTATACTGTGTATAGCTAGATTACAATGGAAACAGACGTCGACGGTACAGAAGGGGTTAAGAAGGAGAGTGTTCATTCTTTCTCTGGCTTGTATCCATTCGGCCCCATTCAGCCAACTATTTTAAAACGTTTATCCCCATCTAGGTGTTGCTTTCTTCCTGGCGAGCGATAGCGAGCCAGCATTATTTGAAGAAATCCGGCTTCGCCGGAGACATTTTTCTATCGAAAAATGTACAAATTTAGCCTGCTGTCAAACAAAACTAAAAAATATGCTGGCTCGCTACCGCTCACCAGTAAAAAATTGACACCTGGATGGGAATAAACGTCTTAAAACAGTAAGCTGAATGGGGCCAAATGGATACAAGCCAGAGAAAGATAGAAAAGGACAGAGCAAAAACAGGTCACCCCCCTTAACCCTTTGAGGATCGATGACACACTTCTTGTTCTGTTTTCTGGCTATTATTAGACGATTTTATTCAGATTAGTAACGGTATATGGAAGTCAGAGGGTTGATTGAGAAAGTCTGTACCCTTTTAACACCCACAGATCCTTCCTAAGCTGCATAAAATCGTCTAATGATAGCCAAAATAAAACTGCTAAAACGCGTCAGAGCTTCAAAGGGAGAGTGGAGACTTGGCTAGGGAATAGGTGTATACATTGACAGCTCATTTGTTCTAGCCCTTTTTGAGTTACAGAGGTTAGAGGTTAGGATTTCTGCCCAACCTAGAATGAACGGACTATAGTGTGAGATTGAGGAGTGGCCATTGTAATATAGCTAGACATATTTCTAAAGTTTTTGAAACTATTCTTGCTTCCAAATTTCTTAAGCATTTCTCTTCTCATAATCTGCTCTCAGATCGCCAGTATGGCTTCCTTAAGGGTCGCTCTACTGGTGATCTTCTTTCATATCTTACTAACTCTTGGTCATCCTCCTTTCGGGACTTCGGTGAGACTTTTTCTATTGCACTAGACATATCGAAAGCCTTCGATAGAGTCTGGCATAAATCTTTAATTTCTAAACTACCCTCCTTCGGTTTCTATCCCTCCATCTGTGCCTTTGTCTCTAATTTCCTTTCCGGCCGTTCCATAGCCGCGGTTGTGGACGGCCATTGTTCACTTCCTCACCCTATAAACTCCGGTGTTCCTCAGGGCTCTGTCCTATCTCCTATTCTCTTTCTAATTTTTATAAATGATCTCCTTAACTGTACCTTAATTCCCATCCATTCATACGCAGACGACTCAACCTTGCACTACTCCATTAGTTTTTCAGAACGCCCCAGCCAGCAATCCCTCAACGACAAACGTAATGAAGCCATAGAACTCTTAAATTCTGATCTAAATACTATTTCCAATTGGGGCAGAGAAAACCTTGTTAACTTTAATGCTTCCAAAACCCAATTTCTCCATCTATCTACCCGTCAGGATCTCCCAGCGGACTATCCCTTATTCTTCAACAATACAAAAATCAACCCTTCATCTTCTCTCAATATTCTTGGTGTCTCTTTTTCTTCTGCTCTCATTTGGAAGGACCATATTACCAGTCTTGCTAAGGCAGCCTCCCAGAAGCTGGGTGTGCTCAACCGCCTTAGGGGTTCTTTTCCCCTGCACAGCTTCTTGCTCTGTACAGGGGCATAGTGTGCCCTTGTATTGAGTATTGTTCACATGTGTGGGGAGGTTCCTCTCACACCGCTCTCCTAGACAAAGTTGAAAGGAAGGCCTTTCGTATCATTAACTCCCGTCCACTCACCAACTCTCTGCAATCTCTCTCTCTCCGCCGCAATGTTGCATCTCTCTCGCTATTCTATCGCTACTATAATAATCAGTGTTCCTCAGAGCTATCCCAGTGCATACCACCTCCTTTACGTAGGGCACGTGGTACCCGTCTTGCAACTCAATCCCACCCCTACTCTGTGCAACTCTCCAACCCAAGAGTGAAACGTTACTCTCAAACTTTCTTCTACTCAACAGCTGAGCTCTGGAGCTCTCTCTCAGAATCAGTCTTTCCCTCTTCCTATGACTTAAATTGCTTCAAACTCCGTGTGTCCAGGCATTTTGGCTCGAACGTCCCTTGATTTTGGCCCTGTCACTCTTTCAACTATGGGGGAGGCACTCGCTATAGGCAGTTATGCCTTTTGCCTCCCTCAATCACATAGAATTTTTTTTTTTTTTTTTTTTTTTTTTTAGGGGAGGTCCTTAGTCTTTCTGGACCCCCTTCACCCTTATGTTTAACCCCATTAGTATTTTTTAATTTTAAGACGTTCGCCCCATTAGTTTGGAGATTTGAATACCTTTGACCCCATTTCTTTGTCAATATTAACACCTTTCGTGCCATTTAGATGTCGAGCTTGTCCTGGCGAGCGATAGCGAGCCTGTTAATTAAGAGGAACCGATGTGCGACCCAGACATTTTTCTACCGAAAAATGTATATATTTATCTCGAAAGGGGGACTTGGAGTTTTTTATTTTTCGCCTGATAGAGGTCTAAAAAGCAAAGTTTAAATGTGTGTATATATATATAATTATATATATATATAATAAAATATATAAACATATTTAACATATGTAAGCTGTAGTGATTGAAATTAAAGGCAAGATGAGGAAAATAGACAACAAGAAAATAGTAAGACGAACGAGGAGGGAGTGGAGAGAGAGCACACGAATTATTAACCTATGAACAATGCCAGTGGAGAGAGGAAGAGAGAGAGAGAGTGTGAGTGAGAGTGAGACAGAGAGAGAGAGAGAGAGAGATGGGCCAAGTTACTGAGGGAGAAGTAATGGAAGTTATGGCGAAGAGTAAAGAAGAGAGAGGAGGAGGAGGAGGGTGAAGAGAAAGCTTACACGGATAACTGAGACGGGGAAGGAAAATGCAAATACAAGATAAAAGAAGTAAAGAAAGAGAAGATTGAAGAGAGAGGGAAGATTGAAGAGAAAGAGGGAAGATTGAAGAGAAAGAGGGTAGATTGAAGAGAAAGAGGGAAGATTGAAGAGAGAAGGAAAATTGAAGAGAAAGAGGGAAGATTGAAGAGAAAGAGGGAAGATTGAAGAGAAAGAGGGTAGATTGAAGAGAAAGAGGGAAGATTGAAGAGAAAGAGGGTAGATTGAAGAGAAAGAGGGTAGATTGAAGAGAAAGAGGGTAGATTGAAGAGAAAGAGGGAAGATTGAAGAGAAAGAGGGAGATTGAAGAGAAAGAGGGTAGATTGAAGAGAAAGAGGGTAGATTGAAGAGAAAGAGGGTAGATTGAAGAGAAAGAGGGTAGATTGAAGAGAAAGAGGGTAGATTGAAGAGAAAGAGGGAAGATTGAAGAGAAAGAGGGTAGATTGAAGAGAAAGAGGGTAGATTGAAGAGAAAGAGGGAAGATTGAAGAGAAAGAGGGTAGATTGAAGAGAAAGAGGGTAGATTGAAGAGAAAGAGGGAAGATTGAAGAGAAAGAGGGTAGATTGAAGAGAAAGAGGGAAGATTGAAGAGAAAGAGGGTAGATTGAAGAGAAAGAGGGAAGATTGAAGAGAAAGAGGGAGAGAGAAGAGAAAGAGGGTAGATTGAAGAGAAAGAGGGAAGATTGAAGAGAAAGAGGGAAGATTGAAGAGAAAGAGGGAAGGAATGAAGAGAAAGAGGGTAGATTGAAGAGAAAGAGGGAAGATTGAAGAGAAAGAGGGAAGATTGAAGAGAAAGAGGGAAGATTGAAGAGAAAGAGGGTAGATTGAAGAGAAAGAGGGAAGATTGAAGAGAAAGAGGGAGGATGAAGAGAAAGAGGGAAGATTGGAAGAAAGAGGGAAGATTGAAGAGAAAGAGGGAAGATTGAAGAGAAAGAGGGAAGATTGAAGAGAAAGAGGGAAGATTGAAGAGAAAGAGGGAAGATTGAAGAGAAAGAGGGAAGATTGAAGAGAAAGAGGGTAGATTGAAGAGAAAGAGGGTAGATTGAAGAGAAAGAGGGAAGATTGAAGAGAAAGATGGAAGATTGAAGAGAAAGAGGGAAGATTGAAGAGAAAGAAGGAAGATTGAAGAGAAAGAGGGAAGATTGAAGAGAAAGAGGGTAGATTGAAGAGAAAGAGGGAAGGAATGAAGAGAAAGAGGGAAGATTGAAGAGAAAGATGGAAGATTGAAGAGAAAGAGGGAAGATTGAAGAGAAAGAGGGAAGATTGAAGAGAAAGAGGGAAGATTGAAGAGAAAGAGGGTAGATTGAAGAGAAAGAGGGTAGATTGAAGAGAAAGAGGGAAGATTGAAGAGAAAGAGGGAAGATTGAAGAGAAAGAGGGAAGATTGAAGAGAAAGAGGGAAGATTGAAGAGAAAGAGGGAAGACGATTGAAAGGGGAAAGAGGGAAGATGAAGAGAAAGAGGGTAGATTGAAGAGAAAGAGGGAAGTTGAAGAGAAAGAGGGAAGATTGAAGAGAAAGAGGAAGGAATGAAGAGAAAGAGGGAAGGAAGAGGGAAGAGAAGGTAAGAGGAAGGAATGAAGAGGGGAAGATTGAGAGAAAGAGGGTAGATTGAAGAGAAAGGTAGAGGAAGAGAAGAGGGAAGATTGAAGAGAAGAGGTAGATTGAAGAGAAAGAGGGAAGATGAAGAGAAAGAGGGAAGATTGAAGAAGAGGGAAGAGAACGAGAAAGAGGAAAGATTGAAGAGAAAGAGGTAGATGAAGAGAAAGAGGGAAGATTGAAGAGAAAGAGGGAAGATTGAAGAGAAAGAGGGAGAATGAAGAGAAAGGGTAGATTGAAGAGAAAGAGGGAAGAGAGAGAAAGAGGAAGGATGAAGAGAAAGAGGGAAGATTGAAGAGAAAGAGGTAGATTGAAGGAAGAGGGAGATTGAAGAGAAAGAGGAAGATGGAAGAGAAAGAGGGAAGATTGAGAAAGCGGGAAGATTGAAGGAGAGGGTAGAGGAGAGAAAGAGGGAAATTGAAGAGAAAGAGGGAGATTGAAGAGAAAGAGGGAAGATTGAAGAGAAAGAGGGAAGAGAGAAAGAGGAAGATTGAGAGAAAGAGGAAATGAAGAGAGAGGGATTGAAGAGAAAGGGGAAGATTGAAGAGAAAGAGGGAAGGAAAGAGAAGAGGGAAGGAGAAAGAGAAAGAGGGTAGATTGAAGAGAAAGAGGAATTGAAGAGAAAGTGGGAAGATTGAAGAGAAAGAGGGTAGATTGAAGAGAAAGAGGGAAGATTGAAGAGAAAGAGGGAAGATTGAAGAAAGAGGGAAGATTGAAGAGAAAGAGGGAAGGAATGAAGAGAAAGAGGGTAGATTGAAGAGAAAGAGGGAAGGAATGAAGAGAAAGAGGGAAGATTGAAGAGAAAGAGGGTAGATTGAAGAGAAAGAGGGAATGAAGAGAAAGAGAGAAGATTGAAGAGAAAGAGAGAAGATTGAAGAGAAAGAGAGAAGATTGAAGAGAAAGAGGGAAGATTGAAGAGAAAGAGAGAAGATTGAAGAGAAAGAGGGAAGAAAGAGAAAGAGGGAAGAAAGAGAAAGAGGGAAGATTGAAGAGAAAGAGGGTAGATTGAAGAGAAAGAGAGAAGATTGAAGAGAAAGAGGGACAATAAAGTCAGATAACAGACACATCTAAGTTATGGCATTTGATTTGGGTAGGTGTTGGTTGCAGAACAAGAACACACAAATATATATATAACATATACACTGTAAAATGTACATGTTGATAAGAAAAGACATACAGTATACTGTACCAACACTGGTGTTTATTTTATTCTAAGATAATTAAGTTTATTACATTTTCGGAAATTCAATATTATTTGATTTCAGGACTTATGTTAGCAATTTTGTTGGGCGGAATCATAGGAAGACGAACTATCCTTGTAAAGGATCAACACCGGCACCCTACCACAAGCAAGGTTAATGGAGAGACAATACCACAAGGAAACCCCACACAGAGAGGCCCATCCCTCCTGTATGTAACACCGATGGAGGGGCCCTTGCCTCCCGCACCTGAACCCCAGCCCTCCGAGGAATCCCCGCACCCGCTAGACAGGGAATCCCCGCCTTCATCCCCAAAACAAAGCTGGAGACAAGCCCGGCCTCTGATTGGCCTAGCCGTTTGCTTTGTTTCTTTGCACGGAACCTTCAAGCGTGTTAATCTTTTAGGATTGAGGGGCAAGACGGGGGCGGAGCCAAGGCTGGTAGTTGGCCCACCTCTCAAACCACCAGCCAATTATTATGTTCCTTCCAACAACCAACTATACTCCTAAAATCGATTAATGAAATTTACAAACACATGTGGCAGTCCGTGGATTCGAACCCAGGACGCTCACACCGAAAATCAACACCTTATGCATCGCACCACGAAGACAGTTAAAGGATGGTGGACACTGCCTACGATTTATTATGCAACTTCGAATCCTGCATATCAATCTAAGCATGTACACACATCCCAACTGCAACTCACGTAGGCTATGCATATGTGAATGGAAAGAGCAATTAATGGAGCAATTAACCACTTAGGGAAGTCCTCTCGATAAATTACCCCTGAACCAATATCAATTATTATGTTCCTTCCAACAACCAACTATACTCCTAAAATCGATTAAGGAAATTTACAAATTAGAGACCAAGCCAGGAAGAAGGATTAAGTGCTGGCTCATGGAAAGGGGTATGTACAGCCCTGGAAAGGAGGCTAAGACACTGTTTGTCTGGATCTCGCCTTGAGAACAGGTCGACTCCTCAGCTGCCCTCACAGCACTCTCGCTTTCCCCTTTCAGTCACTGAACTGCAGGACACTAGGGTACTCATGGGTGAAACCTGTTTGGTGGATGGTAGTTGCGAATATACAGTAGAGGTAAACAAAAGACATATCTGTAGACATTTATGAAAAAGATAAAACAACCTTTCCCCTACCGCAGCCACCTCTGGGGTCACCTTGGGAATCTGACTGCTCTGAAATCTTGAAACTAAAGGCTCAAAGGAAAATCAACAAATACTTTGAAGATTTGTCACTGCAATGGCAGGAAGTGCCCTGGACCATCGCTGAATGGTGGAAAGACACACCACCCCAGACTCCCAGTCGGTACCTAAAGAGATATAGATAACCACCCTGACACTCTAGACAAGAACCAGATGGATGCAAAAACCAGAGAGACCTGAGAAACCTGAAATAGCCAACCACCCAGAGATGAGAAGATGTACCGAGACACTGAGTTGCTGTGGAACCAAGATTGACGGCGAAGCAGAAGGGGACGCCCCAGGATGACGCGCTAGCTGACGATGGGCCCGAATTGGACGCCAGATTATCCTTGTTTAAACTCTTCCCTCAATACTATTACTGAGGTACTTCGCCCAGTAACCTTATTATTGTATTGCTACCTTATTGTATATGCATTTCCCTATTTATGTAAATGTTAATGTCTGTGATTATATGTTAACGTCTTCATAAGTAAAGCTGTTTTCTTGTATATTGCCTGTGTTCTCATTCTACAGCCGAGTACCAAAAGAACCCCGCTTTATAATTCAAGCACAACTTATTATATTGTATAAAATTCCGAAATACAATGTTGAACATATTTCACATACCAAATGATTGCACATGTTATAAACACGAGTTTCGTTACAGTATATGTGTTCTATATTAAGCCCACTGGAGATCGATCGAGTCTACATTGCACATTGCTTGCTTTACATGGGCAAGGAATATTTCATTCACTATGACTGCCAAATATTACATAAAAACTCTTATCGTTCATAATTTTATCCGAGCATTACCCAGCTACGAGATCCAGAATAAACTCATACGATAGAACATTCACACTAGATTAGTCTGCTGGATTTTCATTGATACCAGCCCAGTGCCGGATAAGCAGAAACTAATTCAAACTGTTTCAGGTAGTATAATTTGCTGAATAATATATATATATATATATATATATATATATATATATATATATATATATACTGTATATGTGTGTGTGTGTGTGCACGCGCACACAGAGAGAGTAGTGATAGACAACCACCCATGGCAGTAGAGAGATATGTGTAAACAAATACATGAAACCGATTTAGATAGCTACAAAGATACATGTAGATAATATATGGATACCATAGATAGAGACCCGTGTTGATAGAGATAGCAGGGAGCTAATGGATTGCCAATTTAGGTAAACACGGTTCCTACAGGTAGCCATATTGGTAGAGGTTCGCGGAATACAGACCGTACATTAGTGGGAATGTTGTGGCGGAGGGGCGGGAATTACTGCGGGCATACAGAATGTGTGGAGTATGTGCTTCAATGGCATGAGTGGATTAAAGGTATCAATATGGGGGGTATTAATAAGGTATTAAAACTGAATAACTGCGAAGTAACCCATTTAAATGGCTTTAAATAATATAAATTCCGATTTAGAAAAGATATAGTTAAGCATTGGTTTGGAAAAAAAGTTGCAGATATGAGGAATAGATTGCCTAATACAATGACAGGAAAGGTAGAAATAATGAAGCGTCAATGACTATTCGTATAGGTTGTTGTTGTTGTTGTTGTGTAGCCCAACTGATTAGTGATTCATAGCCAGCCCTTCATAACACCTCCAGCAGCCTGGTCAGGCTCCGACACCCTCCATGGTGAAGCTATCCTGTTTATGGAGCCATCACAACACCATTTGAAGCTGGCAACCAAGATGCAAGCTAATCGTAACCTAAACCAGTCTCACCGAAAGTTGGACGGCATTGGGAGTGAGTACGGAGGAGGTATTTTGCCTCACAGCCAAATGCTGTTGACCCCTGACGACCTTACCACCACTGCTAAGTGGTTGGGCAGTGCCTCTAATCGACAACATTCTGCAGGAACCAAAGTTGGAGGGTAGAATACTCTTCGAGGGGAATTTTAAAACAGTCCGTTTCTGTTACGGTCCAGAAAGATAGTCAGCCGATGGTCAGGCCAGCCCCTTTTAGTCGCCTCTTATGACACGCAAGGATGGAGGGTGGGTAATCATGGTCTTGTAGATCTTGTGTAGTACCCTCCCACCCAGGGGGATATGTTATGGGTTGGGTGTAATAGGGATATGCTTCGTATGTTGGCTATACTGTAGAGTGTAGAGGATATGCTATTGCTCGATAATGCTTAAATGTAGAGATAATGTTTATTTTAGTTCATAGATAATGTACAATAATCAAAGTAATTGGGGTGTGTCGCCGGATTGTTTAGAAAATCCCATTAACACCTTCAGTGCGGGCCTATTTCCGCCATATTAGGTCTCATTCAGGCACTCCTGATTGATTAAGCAAGTGTCTGAATGAAATTAAATGTATTCAGCCAAAAACTAAAAGAAAATAGCTTCAACATTACACCAAAACGAGCTTCGTAGCTCACAGGGATCACCCGCAGCACTACCATAGACATTCACTAAATTGAGCAATTCTCACTAATGTCTCGCTACATTTGCCTTTGGCAGCACTGTATATCTTGCGAGACTCTGACTTTGAGCCTTCAGTGCTACGGCCGCTTGGCTGGGAGACGGACGTGTGGCCTGTCGCGCTCCTGCTCCATTGCACTCGATTTTACAGGCTTTTAACTCTTTAAAGGCGGGCATGTTTGTTGGCATGACCATGCTGCTGGGCAGGTATATTTACCAAAAACGAGCTTCATTCCATGTTTTTTTTTCATGCATAAACAAGAGACAGAGCGTAATACAATTATATATCCGTGAAAGGGCGATAATAGAGCTTTCCAATGACACCTGAATCATCCTTGTATGACCACGGGTTCTCTTGCAGCGATCGCGTAACCGGAGGTGAAAATACCCTAAAATAAGGAAATTTTCAAGGTTTTTTCCTTGTCTCGCGTGGTCTGGCGATGGTGGGGAGGCATAGTACACGTCAGAGACGGCCCAGCGGTGGTGCCGAACGGTTGAAGCTAACCTATCGTCCTCCCAATGCACGGACTCTCTCTCAGAGCTCATGTCCTCAAAATGGCACCCGTCATATGATGGGCACCCCTGCACAGGGGTGGCCAATATTCTCTCGCCCGTCATATGGTGTTCACCGTCGGTTAGGTGTTAAAGCTTGTAAATTGCTGTAATTTGTCATGGCGTTCTGGAACGTCTCCCGCAGGGAAAGGGTTAAGGGGAGATGGGTCGTTTTTCTGGGCCCCATTCTCCCTTGTGTTTAGCCCCATTAGTTTTGAAATTTTAAGATGTTCGGCCCATTAGTTTGGCGATTTTAACTCCTTTAGCCCCATGTCGTTGTTAATTTTAAGGCCTATCGTGCTATTTAGGTGTCGATTTTTTTCCTGGCGAGCGATAGCGAGCCTGTAATTATAAGAGGAACCGGCCTTCGGCTAATGGGCCGAACATCTTATAATCTCAAAACTAGTGGGGCTAAACATTAGGGAGAAGGGGGTCCAGAAACACGGTCTGCCTTCCCTTAACTCGTCTGCCAATGTATAAGCTAGACCGACAAGTTTTATTAACCCTTTCTGTACCGGTAACATCCTTTTCATTGTTTTCTGGCTACTGTTAGACGATTGTATTCAGTTTAGGAAGGGCCTCCAGCAATTAACAGGCTTCGAACTATCTCCCTTAACCCTCTTAATACCACTGATCCTTCTTAAACTGTACAAAATCCTCTAAACATAGCTACAATAAAATGTAAAAGACGTCACCGGTACAGAAAGGGTTAACAATGAGTGACTTAAGGGGAGGTTTTTAGTTTGGTCCCTAGAACTATAGGGCAGCTGAGAGCGCCCATGAATTTACACTTTCTCCTCCACAATGCAGAACTTCTGCTTATCAGAATTCATTTATCCCCAGAGCTACTACTCTTTGGAATTCACTTCCCTCGAATTGCTTTCCACAAACTTACAATCTACAAATGTTTAAATCCAGTTGTTACAAACATTTTATGAATGGAGGATGCCTTAGGCACATGGACCTTTTTGTTTTATCTGTGTTTTTCCTTCCTCCGTTCATTGTCTCTTAAAAAAAAAAAAAAAAAAAAAAAGATATCCTTCAAGCTTAAGATTACACCCTCTTGAGCCCCTTTCAAGATAAATTTGTACATTTTTCGGTAGAAAAATGTCCCGGCTGAAAGCCGGTTCCTCTTAAATTACAGGCTCGCTATCGCTCGCCAGGAAAAAATCGACACCTAAATGGCACTAAAGGTCTTAAAATTTACAGAAATGGGTTGACAGTTCTTAAAATCGTAAAAATAATGGGGCAAACGTCTTAAGATTAGAAAAACAATGGGGCTAAACATGAGGGAGAAAGGAGTCAAGAAAAAAAATCCCTCAAGTGGAAACCTCCCCTCAAGGCCCATTTTTTAGAGAGTGATTTTCATGATAGCTTCCACAAACAATGTCGTGTATTGTCATTGCTTTATGTACTACATAAGGTCTCTCTCTCTCTCTCTCTCTCTCTCTCTCTCTCTCTCTCTCTCTCTCTCTCTCAGCTTGCATGAATAATTACTATAATATCGAGCGTCTACGAAGCCTCAATATACATAAGGCTTGCTTGTAATTCGTATTTGTAATCACCATAAGGACAAAATATGTTGACAAAACTAGTGCATTCCTCCGATAGTACAGTCGCGCTAATAAGTCATGTCTCGGCACCAAGTATGTGTTGATCAATAATTGGTATCAGCAATATTTCATTTCTTCATATCGAGTGAAATATACAAGCCTGTTCCTACACTTACCCACCCTATTCAACATCTGACAGACATTAATACAGCACAGAGCAAGCCAAACGTAATGACAGCTGGTACATGACTTATTAGCGCGACCGTACATCATTAGTATTTTTAGTTCGGTTAAGGGGAGATCTCCACTTGAGGGATTTTGTTCTTGACCCCTTTCTCCCTCATGTTTAGCCCCATTGCTTTTGATATTATAAAACGTTTGCCCCATTAGTTTAGCGATTTTAAGAACTTTCACCCCATATTAAGACCTTTCGTGCAATTCAGGTGTCGATTTTATCCTGGCGAGCGATAGCGAGCCTGTAATTTAAGAGGAACCGGCCTTCTACCGAAAAATGTACAAATTTATCTTGAAAGGGACTCAAGGGGGTGTAATTTTAAGCTTGATGGAGGTCTAGGGAACCAACTAAATACCTCCCCTTAACCCCTTCAGTACCGGCAACGTCTTTATTGTATTTTATTCTGGCTGTTAGACGATTTAATTAAGTTTAAAAAGGGACTCCAGCAATTAACAAGCTTATAACCATCTCGACACCACCACCACAGATCCTTCTTAGGGGGAGGTTTTTAGTTGATTCCCTAGACTTCCATCAAGCTTAAAATTACTCCCCCCTAGACCCCCTTTCAAGATAAATTTGTACATTTTTCGGTAGAAAAATGTCCCGGCTGAAAGCCGGTTCCTCTTATATTACAGGCTCGCTATCGCTCGCCAGGATAAAATCGACACCTACATGGCGCGAAAGGTCTTAAAATTGACAGAAATGGGTCGAAAGTTCTTAAAATCGTCAAAATAATGGGGCGAACGTCTTAAAATTAGAAAAGCAATGGGACTAAACATGAGGGAGAAAGGAGTCAAGAAAAAAATCTCTCAAGTGGATATCTCCCCTTAAACTGCACACAATCGTCTAAATATGGCTAGAATGACATTATGAAGACGTCGCCGGAAGGAAGGATTGAATTACTCTATCTATCTATCTATTGCCTGACGCCGTGATCCCCGAAGGGGTGGCCACGAACGAACCGCCCCCATGCACCTCTGTCCCCAGTCAGTCGACGCCCCTCCCCCCAACCAGCACCACCTTCGTTCATGTACTTCCTCACTCCATCCTTCCACCTCATATTCGGTCTACCTCTCCCCCTCTGTCCCTCCACCTCGCTCTCATACACCCTCTTAGTCCTTCTCTCGCTTTCCATAACGTTCCATATGGCCGAACCATCTCACGTTGTTCCTTTTCACACTTTCCAGTCACATCTACCTCCACACCACACCTCCTTCTTACTTCTTCATTAGTCTGTCTATCCCTCCATGTAACTCCGCACGCACTCCTTAAAGTAATTCATTTCCACTGCTCTCAACTCTTGGTCCTGAGTCTCTCAACCAGCGTCCATGCTTCGCTTCCGTAAGTCAGTGTCGGGATTACCACACTGTCATGCAAGGACTTCTTCACTTCCATACTGACCACCCTATTTCTTGTTACTGCTTTTAGCGTTCCTACAACCCTCTTCCCCTGTTGTACCCTCTCCCGCACCTCTTCATCCATAGTCCCATCTTTACTCAAAACACTTGCCCAGATACTTAAAAGAGTTGAACGATCTCCATAGCCTGACCGTTCAGCTTCACCTCACACTCTGTGACTTCACCCCTTTCGAAGACCATAACCTTTGCTCTTCCCCGTATTTACCTTCAAATTCCGTTTTTCGCACACTGTTCCAAACTCATTTACCAGAACCCTGCAACTCCCATTCAGTATCACTCATCAGAACTGTATCATCCGCAAACAGCAGTATAGGTAGCTTCCACTCAATTCCCTCCCTTTTCAGCGATACACCAACATCCACTGCTCTTGATAGTATTTCTTTCATAACTCCATCCATATATACAGTAAACAACCACGGGGACATCACACACCCCTGTTTCAAACCAACATTCAGGTCAAAGATCTCGCTCTGCTCACTCTCCACACGTACTGCCGCCTTTGCACCCTCATACATGCTCTTCACTGCTTTCAGCAACTTGCCCTCTACTCCGTATATTCTAAGTACTTTCCACAAACCTTCTCTATCCACTCTGTCATAGGCCTTCTCCAAGTCCATAAAGGCAACATACACCTTTTGTTTCTTCTCCAGATACTTCTCCACAACACAATTCAGGGTAAAAATCTGATCTACACATCCTCTTCCCTTCCTAAAACCTCCCTGCTCGTCGCCTATCCATTTCTCCGTTCTCACTCTCACTCTCTCAATCACTACCCTACTGTATACCTTCCCTACTAACGCTTAGAAGACATATTCCTCGGTGGTTACCACACACTCCTCTTTCCCCTTTGCCCTTATATAGGGGGACTATTATGCCAGTCTTCCACTCATCGGGTGCACTCCCCTTCTCCCATGCTAGTTTGCACATTTTCCATACCCATTCTATCACTATCTCACCACCATACCTCAACATTTCCCCACACACTCCATCTGTCCTGGTGCTTTCCCCAACTTCACCCTTTTCATGGCTTCCCACACTTCTGACCTCCTGATCCCCACCTCCTCCTCCACTACTTCTCTTCTTCTCCCTCCCATACCATATCCAGCTATGATTGCTGGCTCTTCATTCCTTTCAGTTAGCAACTCACTGAAGTACTCCCTCCACCTTTCGACTCTCTCTTGCTTCTCGGCTAGCATTCTCCCATTCTTATCTTTCACACCCTTACTGTTTCCCTTGCTACCTTCCCTAACTTTCTTGACTTCTTTCCAGAACAGTTTCTTACTCTCCCTCCATTTTACACTCAGATTCCTTCCAAATTCCTCATCTACTCTTCTCTTACTTTCCTTCACTATTCTCTTCACCACCCTCTTACTCTCCACGTACCTCGCTCGTTTCTGTCTCTCGGAATCTTCATTCCCTCTGCTCGCCCACCACTCTCTATATGCTTTCTTCTTTTCTTCCACAGCTATTCGTACCTCTTCTGTCCACCATGCTGTACCTTTCACTCCCCTCCCTCTTCTCCTCCCACTCCACACACCTCCTCACATGCTGCACAGATCTCATCCGT
>CM064480.1:5903723-5941223 GCA_032716605.1 Paralithodes platypus
AAAATAAATAGAATTAGAAGAAGAAGAAGAAGAAGAAGAAGAAGAAGAAGAAAAAGAAGAAGAAGAAGAAAATAAATAGAATTAGAAGAAAAAGAAGAAGAAGAAGAAGAAGAAGAAGAAATATAGGAAGAGAAGGCGAAGAGGAAATGGAATAAGAATGAGAGGAGAGGAAGGAGACAATAACTTTGACCACAGGCAGGCTTCCCAGAATTACGATTACCGAAGATAAATGTCAGCACGGGTCACTGGTAGGCAGGAAAGGAAGGAAGGAAGGGAGGAAGGAAGGAAGGAAGGGAGGTAGGAAGGAAGGTAGGTAGGTAGGAAGGGAGGAAAGAAAGGGAGGTAGGAAGGAAGGTAGGTAGGAAGGGAGGTAGGAAGGAAGGTAGGTAGGTAGGAAGGAAAGGAAGGAAGGAAGGAAGGAAGGGAGAAAGGAAGGAAGGAAGGAAGGAAGGAAATAAGGAAGAAGAGAAGGAAGGGAAGGAAGGAAGGAAGGGAGGTAGGAAGGAAGGAAGGTAGGTAGGTAGGAAGGAAGGTAGGAAGGAAGGTAGGTAGGTAGGAAGGGAGGAAAGAAAGGAAGGAAGGAAGGTAGGTAGCAAGGAAGGAAGGAAGGAAGGAAGGAAGGAAGGAAGGAAGGAGGTAGAAGTAATAAGCGAGGAAGGAGGAGGGGAGGAGGAAAAAGGAAGTAGAGAAGAAGTAGAGAGGAGGAGGAGGAGGGGGGAGGGAGGGTAAGAGGGCAGAGAGGAAGGAGGAGGGGGCCCGAAGATGAAGGAAGAAGAAGAGGAAGAAGAGGGAGAGTATAAGGAAGGGAAAGACAGGCACCGATAGTTTTACACAACTTGAGAGGGGGTGCTGCTGAAGTTCTGATTATTCTAGGGATGATGGATGGCAGGTAGATAGATAGATAGATAAATAGATAGATGGATAGATAGGTAGATGGATAGATAGATAGATACAGGTAGATAGATAGATGGGTAGGTAGATAGATACAGGTAGATAGGTATATATAGATAGATAGATGGATAGGTAGATAGATGGATAGATAGGTAGATAGATATAGTCGATAGATAGATATAGATAGATAGATAGATAGGTAGATAGATCGATGGATACATAGATAGATAGATAGATAGATAGGTAGGTAGATAGATAGATAGATATATAGGTAGAATGGATTAGATAATAGATAGAATATATATAGGTAGATAGGTAGATAGATAGATAGATAAATAGGTAGATATAGATATATAGGTAGATGCATGGATATAGATAGATGGATAGATAGATGGATAGATAGGTAGATAGATAGATAGGTAGATAGATGGATATATAGATGGATAGATAGGTAGATGGATAGATAGATAGATAGATAGTCAGTCAGTCAGTCATAATTTTATTTCATAAAAAGACATATACATACACTTTTTACAGAGTTATTTACGTAATCTACATTAAGCTAAAAGTCCTTAGCGCATAGTTGGTTCTGTGTTCTGTACATAAACAATTCTTGATCTGATAGCATTGATATCATTTAGCAATAAGTTAGTAAATCCATACTCATGTAGGATTATTTTTTCAACATCCTTTACAAGAAAAGATCTATGTAACATGTAATACATGTTCTTCTCTATAAAACTACATGGCTTTATGAGATTTCTATATACAAATCTTATTTTCATCCAGTTAACCAAATGCCTAAACACCATCACTCCACATTCTCTACAAGCACTGTGGTTGCTCTCCCAGTACTTCATATTCATATTTTCTTTATTGCCTTGTGGTATCCAATGGAAAACTGCTTAAACGGTATATAACATTTTCTATTATTAAACCAAAGTTCAGCGCCATAAAAATTCAAACAGTAGCTTTGAAATAAATTAAAAATACTTCAGTACTCGTGTTGCTAAACTTTCTTAAAAGACAATTAAACTCATTGTAAAACTTATTTCTGCATCTTATCATATCCAAGTCATTATTAAGATTACAATCGATTATAAAACCCAAATATTTGTATTCAGAAACAATATTTAATTTGTTATTGTCTAAATATATGAAAGGATTCATTTCCTGTCCATACTTATATTTAAAGATCATACATACTGATTTTGCAGAGTTAATAGATAAGTCTAGTTGTTTAATTTCATGATCCATAATATCTATCAATGTTTGCAGACCTCTAACCGAAGGAGCCAATATTACAAGATCGTCTGCATAGGCGATCACATTGCTGACTTGTAAACCTAGTCTACAGCCTACATTACTTGCAGATAATTTACTTAATAAGTCATCAATATAAATTGAAAACAACAAGGGAGATAAAACCCCACCCTGTCTCACTCCATTTTTCATAGTCCATTCAGTTGAAATTGAATCTTTAAATTTGACAACAACATGTTGGTTTCTGTAAAAGTAAAATAAAATATTAACCAAGAAATTTGGTAATCCTAGTTTTAAAAGCTTATTTGCAAGTTTGAAATGATTCACCTTATCAAAAGCTTTTGTCAGGTCAATAAAACATGAAAAAACATTAGATCCCTCCGTGGTGTACCTTAAAATAGTTTCCTTGAGAATTAAACATGCAGTAGAAGTAGAATACCTCTCTCTGAATCCATGCTGCCTATCATTTAAACTAACATATCTTAAAATTTTGTACTTCAAGCAGTATTCAAACCTTCAATAATATTGGCGATAACGTAATTGATCTATAATTATCAAGTGATGTATTATCTTTATACTTATCTTTCAATAAGGGTACCATAATTCCAAAGTTCATTCTTACAGGCATACAACCATGTACAACACAAGAAGAAATCAACTTTGCAATTACTACTATCAATTCGTTTGTACAATACTTTAAATGAAAAGAATGTATATTATCTGGGCCAATACCACAATTGAGGTCAGATATTGCTGTAGATACATCATGACTATTTACCTTACCAAATATTTCACCGTCACGTACATTTTTCACCAATTTATCTATCATGAAGTCATCATCATTCTGACATTTACAATCATCATATACATGTTTAAACTTATTGGAAAATTTCTCTACAATACATTTTGGGTCACATTCTCCATCTATTTTCATACTTACAAAAACTTTATTATTCTTTATTTGTCTAACCTCTTTCCAAAATGATTTCAAATTGTTATTAGATAGAGATTGAGCTAACTTATTTGTTCTAATTTGAGACTCATTTTGTTTAACTTGTTTCAATACATTCCTAAAGTCCTTTCTAGACTCCTTCATTTCTTCTAACTCAACTCCTGCAAGTGGACGTCCCCTATTCTTCCAAGTTAAAACTTACTTCTCGCAAACTTATGCATATCCTTAATTTCATCATTCCAACCTGGTATAACTTTATGCCTTTTTAATGGTTCTTTCTTAAACAAAGAAGATGAATTAAGTAACAAACTAATTATACTGTTATAAATTAAATTTAATTCCTTGATATGCTGTTCATTATTACATCTATATACACTGCAGTCCAAGCAATTAAAACTTGATATATCCAATTCACCTAGATAATGATTAATATTTGATCTATATATCTGTAAATTATCCACAATAGACAGTTTTTGCCAGTCGATGAATTCTGACGGTTCAATGTGTACATCTACTATACCAACATTACATATGTCAATGTTTAGCTTCCATGCCAGGGGAAAGTGATCATAAAGGGCCATATCATACCTTATAGTAATATCATCTATTATTTCGTTTAGACTCTCACTTACTGCTATATGATCAAGCCAACTGGTTGTATTCTTTGCAGGACATAAATATGTAAACGAATCATTCTGCATTGCCTCAACATCACTAAATATAAAGCACTTGCTAATAAATAAATTAATAATATCTTTCCAAAACCTACCTTTAGTTGGACTAGCATTAAAATCTCCTGCAATTAAGACATTGTTGCAGTGTTGTTCAGCTATAAAATTATCAAGAGTGGCTATTGTATTTCTAAATTCATCTAAAGAGTCCTCGTCTTGCTTGTCACAAGGTAGGTATACATTCACTATAAATATTTGTACATCTCTACATTTCATTATAATCCCAATTATTCTTTCATTACAATACACAGAATCAATATTATTACTAAGTGAATTTTTCCATAATATGGCAACACCTTTTGAAGGACGACCCTCTACTATGCCTTCGTTACTCCTATCTTCCACACATGCGATTGCATCAAATGCATCATTGATTGTTCTTAAAACATTTAAGTCTTCTTTCAATAACATTATTTCTTGTAAAAGAATGATATCGTATTCCATAGTCAATATCTTTACTGCCTCAATATTATTTCTTACAGAATTACAGTTATATGATACAATCTTAGCCATTAAGATGTATGTTTAGGTTTATAGTATTTTCTAACAATTACATGGTTCGGCCAACACTCCGGACGTAACAAATCATCCCTCTTACTCATTGCAACAGTTATTTTAAATGACTTCCATTCTCGTTCAAATTTAGATTCAAGTTCACAGCATTTTACACTTTCAATGTTAAATTCATCCGATATATACTTAGTAATATCAACAACGCTAGTGTCACAGTCAGCATTCCCAATGTAAATATCTCCTGATCTTTCAGAGCCTTTAAACCTAGATTGAGTAACGTTTTTTTGTTCCTCGTACACCAGCTGGCCTCTTCCACTGCTGATCCATTTTTCTTTGCGGCTGTTGGGTAGGGGGGACTGAGGCATTCCTACCGCGCCGACTCTTAACTTGTTGAAAGCCATCATCATCCAGGACACCACGTCCTGTTTCTCCTCTTTCACCTTTACTGTCACTGTTCTTGGATCTCATATACTGCAGGGGCTCAACAGATTTCTCCTTCGACCGTGTTACCTCATGTTCTAGTTCGAGAACACGAGATGACTTCCTGATCGCACCATTTCCAACAAACTGTTTCTGCTGTTTATCTCCTGTTGTAGGCGATGAAGGAGCAGTGCCACGTGAGCTCTGTTCCTCACACAGTACCTCACTGTAGGTAGGCAGTTGTAGAGGTGAGGCTACACTATCAAACTGACTGTCACGTTGCTGACTCAGTGGTGGAGCGGATGGTTCACCAGTCATCTTCAGTAACCCCTCCACTTCCCTCTCATAAGCACTAATAGTTTTATGTCCAACACTACTGTCATCATGGCCTGTTAGTAACTTATCAAGATTCTCCACTAAGATACTGTCTCTCCGTAGATCACTATTTCTACTCCTCTGCTTGATATCTTTAAGTATCCCCTTTATCTCCAGTAGTTCTTCCTTAATAATATAGTTATCTTCTACTAATCCAACATTTTCAATACGTGACTCTTTCAGTGATTTTACTTCACCTTTAAGTTCACTAATTTGATCAATTAACTCCTTGATATAACCTCCAATGACATCAAAACCATTTGATGGTGGAAAACCATCAAAGTTAGCAGTGACAAATTTAGGCAATTTTACATTTTCGTTGTCACATTTCTCAAAAAGATCAATAATGTCAATAAAGTTCTCCCTTGTCTTACTGTCAGATCTTCTCCACACAATCTTTTGATTCATCTTATTATAGAACACTTCTTTAGCGTTTTTAATGTCATTTTCATTGTAGAACACAGTGCATATATTTACAATTTGATCCTTGCTCTTTGAATGCCTTGCTGTAGAGACATAGGCCAATACAGAATGTTCTATATACTCACAGTCTGCCATTATTATTTCACTACACATGACCTGGTATACAAAACAACAATCCGTAGGCACCGCAAAAATCCAATAAAAAGCAACTATTCTTGTTTACATGGCTGAACATCCATAATTGTCACAATTTACCACCCTCACTGCTTCATAACAATATAGTGGGCCCGGTAAGGTAGAGGCAGGAAACGCGGGTGACACAGCCCCACACCGGTCAACCACCACCATCGTTCTCACTGTGCAGCTCGGTCTCTTCCGATCCTCGCTAGGCAGCATCAGTCGCCTATCTATTGCATCATGTAGTTAGTCTTCACAGATTCGCTTCCATGATCTCTTGTACAGTACAGTACAATATCGTGTTAGAGTTGTCCCACTGGAGCCCTCGGTGTAATAACCTGCATGTATGGAGAGGTTATCCACTCCGATTGTTGGCCTCACTCCGGCTTCATCCACCCCTCTCCAGATAGATAGATAGATAGATAGATAGATAGATAGGTAGATAGATAGATGGAAAGATAAGTAGATAGATGGATAGATAGATAGATGGATAGATAGATAGATGGATAGATAGGTAGATAGATATATAGATAGATCGATGGATAGATAGATAGATAGATAGATAGATAGATAGATAGGTAGATAGATCGATGGATACATAGATAGATAGATAGATAGATAGGTAGGTAGATAGATAGATAGATATATAGGTATATGGATAGATAGGTAGATAGATAGATATATATAGGTAGGTAGATAGGTAGATAGAAAGACAGATAGGTAGGTAGATAGATAGATATATAGGTAGATGCATGGATATAGATAGATGGATAGATAGATGGATAGGTAGGTAGATAGATAGATAGGTAGATAGATGGATATATAGATGGATAGATAGGTAGATAGATAGTTAGATGGATATATAGGTAGGTAGATAGACATATAGGTAGATGGATAGATATATATATAGATAGATAGATAGATAGATAGGTAGATATATATATATATATATATATATATATATGTAGATGGTTAGATAGGTAGATAGATAGATAGGTAGATAGATGGATAGATAGGTAGATAGACAGGTAGGTAGATGGATAGATAGGTATATACTGTATATATAGATAGGTATATAAATAGATAGGTAGATAGATGGATAGATAGGTAATGGATAGATAGGTAGATAGATAGATAGGTAATGGATAGATAGGTATATAGATAGATAGATAGGTAGATATATGGATAGACAGGTGGATAGATAGATAGATATAGATAGATAGGTAGATAGATGGATAGATAGGTAATAGATAGATAGATAGGTAATGGATAGATAGGTAGATAGATAGATAGATAGGTAATGGATAGATAGGTAGATAGATAGGTAATGGATAGATAGGTATATAGATAGATAGATAGATAGAGATAGATAGGTAGATAGATGGCTAGATGATATAATATAGATAGTTGATAGATTGTAGGGGGAGAAAGATAGTAATAAAGAATAGGAATGGAAGAAAATGAGAAGCGGAAGGAGAGACTGATTAAGAATAGATGAAACATAAAATAATATAAATGAATGGAAAAGGAGTTCTGATTATTATTGGATCAGATCAGATGAAGGTATTGAGGGATAAGCCTTTACAACGGCACCTCGTATCTACATTCTACTTTTCCTATTTTTTTTCTGAAGAGTGTAGAGAGGGGAGAAGGGGTGTTGGAGAGAGAGAGAGAGAGGAAGCTGTTGGAGTGGCTTTCTCAATGTATCCTCTTAGCTACCATACATCCTTCCTAAGCTTGATATAATCGTCTAAATGTAGCTGACATCAGATATGAAACACATCACCGGTACTAAACGGGTTAAGCCTATTAGGTGCAGGGCGGGCCAATTTAGATCCTCCCTGTTTTACTCCATTAGTTTGTAGATTTTAAGACGTTTCACCTCATTAGTTTGGCGATTATAAGATGCTTCAACCCAATAAGGTGTAAATTTTTCCTGGGCGAGCGATAGCGAGCCTGCAATTTGGGAGAAACCGGCCTTTGGCCGGGAAATTTTTCTACCGAAAAATGTACATATTTAGCTTGAATGGGGTCTGGGGGACGTTGTTTAGTTTGAAGGGGGTTTGGAGAGGCGTGTTTTTAAGTCTCGGGGTAAACTAAAAACACAATGTTCAAAAATGGCTAAACCAATGAAAACCCTCAATAATAATTAAACAAAATACCATAATAACCCCCGAGACGTTGCACCAGATAGTGTTAAGAGAATAAGGAAGGAAGGGAGGAAAATAGTGAAAACAGGAGAACGGAGAAGAAGGACAGTGAGAAGAAGTGAAGAAGAAACAAAATGAGAAGAGGAGATGGAGGAAGAGGGAAGAAGAAGAAGAGGAGGAGGAGGGAAGGAAGAAGAAGAAGCGGAGGAGGGAAGGAAGAAGAAGAGGAGGAGGAGGGAAGAAGAAGAAGAAGAGGAGGAGGGAAGAAGAAGAAGAGGAGGAAGAGGGAAGAAGAAGAGGAGGAGGAGGGAAGAAGAAGAGGAGGAGGGAAGAAGAAGAAGAGAGAAGGAGGGAAGAAGAAGAAGAAGAAGAGAGGAGGAGGGAAGGAAGAAGAGGAGGAGGAGGAGGGAAGAAGAAGAGGAGGAGGAGGGAAGGAAGAAGAGGAGGAGGAGGAGGGAAGAAGAAGAGGAGGAGGAGGGAAGGAAGAAGAAGAAGCGGAGGAGGGAAGGAAGAAGAAGAGGAGGAGGAGGGAAGAAGAGAAGAAGAGGAGGAGGGAAGAAGAAGAAGAGGAGGAAGAGGGAAGAAGAAGAAGAGGAGGAGGAGGGAAGAAGAAGAGGAGGAGGGAAGAAGAAGAAGAAGAGAGAAGGAGGGAAGAAGAAGAAGAAGAAGAGAGGAGGAGGGAAGGAAGAAGAGGAGGAGGAGGAGGGAAGAAGAAGAGGAGGAGGAGGGAAGGAAGAAGAGGAGGAGGAGGAGGGAAGAAGAAGAGGAGGAGGAGGGAAGGAAGAAGAGGAGGAGGAGGAGGGAAGAAGAAGAAGAAGAAGAGGAGGAGGAGGGAAGGAAGAAGAAGAGGATAATAATAATAATAATAATAATAATAATAATGTATGAGGGTGCAAAGGTGACAGTATGTATGGAGAGTGACCTGAATGTTGGTTTGAAACAGGGGTGTGTGATGTCCCCGTGGTTGTTTACTGTATATATGGATGGAGTCACGAAAGAAATACTATCAAGAGCAGTGGATGTTGGTGTATCGCTGAAAAGGGAGGGAAATGAGTGGAAGCTACCTATACTGCTGTTTGCGGATGATACAGTTCTGATGAGTGATAATGAATGGGAGTTGCGGGGTCTGGTAAATAAGTTTGGAACAATGTGCGAAAAACGGAATTTGAAGGTAAATGCGGGGAAGAGCAAGGTTATGGTCTTCGAAAGGGGTGAAGTCACAGAGTGTGAAGTGAAGCTGAACGGTCAGGCTATGGAGATCGTCAACTCTTTTAAGTATCTGGGCAGTGTGTTGAGTAAAGATGGGACTATGCATGAAGAAGTGCGGGAGAGGGTACAACAGGGGAAGAGGGTTGTAGGAATGCTGAAAGCAGTAACAAGAAGTAGGGTGGTCAGTATGGAAGTGAAGAAGTCCTTGCATGACAGTGTGGTAATCCCGACACTGACTTACGGAAGCGAAGCATAGACGTTGGTTGAGAGACTCAGACCAAGAGTGAGAGCAGTGGAAATGAATTACTTAAGAAGTGCGTGCGGAGTTACATGGAGGGATAGACAGACTAATGAGGAAGTAAGAAGGAGGTGTGGTGTGGAGGTAGATGCGCTGGAAAGTGTGAAAAGGAACAACTTGAGATGGTTCGGCCATATGGAACGTATGGAAAGCGAGAGAATGACTAAGAGGGTGTACGAGAGAGAGATGGAGGGACAGAGAGGGAGAGGTAGAAGGATGGAGTGAGGAAGTATATGAACGAGGGTGGTGCTGGTTGGGGGGAGGGGTGTCGACTGACTGGAGACAGAGGTGCATGGGGGCGGTTCGTTCGTGGCCACCCCTTCGGGGATCACGGCGTTAGGCAATAGATAGATAGATAGATAGATAATAATAATAATAATAATAATAATAAGGAGAGGATGTACCCCTCTTTTAACCCCTTCAGCACCATGACACGCCTTTTTACCTTTGATTCTGGCTAAAATTAGATGATTTTATGCAGTTTAAAAAGGACCTGTGTTACTAATTAAAGGTTTCCGGAGATTGTATTTACCCATTACAGTCATAGAGGTAAAATATAATACTGAAGACAATCGTCTAATGGTAACCAGAATATGAGGACATTTACGTCATGGGGTTAAATATCTGACCAGAAGAGATGGAGGAGGAGGGAGAAAGAAGAAGAAGAAAAAGAGGAGGAGTAGGGGGAGGAGGGAGAAAGAAGAGGAGAATGAGAATAATAATAATAATAATAATAATAATATTAATAATAATAATAATAATCTATCTATCTATATATCTACATGCTCCCCAGTTTTCCTATTTTTATTTAAATTTTCTATTTTATTCTATTTTATTATTATTTTTTTTTAAATACTACTACTACTAATAATAATATTAATAATAATATTAAGAGAAATGGACCAATACTTGTATATGTTAGTGAAATCTGAGAATGGCGCCCCTAGAATTGACCACTTTCGAGTTTCAGGCTATAAGGAAGTTGGAGCCGTGAATATCGATATTAAAGAGAAATGCAATAATAATGTAAGGTTCTGATGGATAAATGGCATGTTGAATTGGGTTTTATATATTTATAAATGTACTACGACCGTATCTTAGCAGTAAATTGTGTTAAATATCGATGTCTACAGCTCCAACTTCCTTATAGAACGAAAATCGCAAGTCGGCAATTGACCACTTGCGAGTTTCGTTCTATAAGGAAGTTGGAGCTGTAGACATCGATATTTAGCAGAATGAACAGCTAAAACACAGTTGTAGTGCATCTATCAATGTACAAAACCCAATTCCAAATACTTTTATTCATCAAATGCTATCATTATTATTGTTTATTGTAGCTGTTTAATATCGATGTTTAAGGGGCACATCTCGGTTTTTTTTCTCTCTCTCCCTCTCTCTTTGGCTTGTATCCATTCAGTCCCATTCAGCCTACTAATTTAAGACGTTTGCCCCCATTCAGGTGACAATATTTTCCTGGCGAGCGGTAGCGATATATATATAAGCCAGCATATATATATTTTTGTTTTGGCAGCAAGCTAAATTTTCAAATTTTTCGATAGAAAAATGTCTCCGGCGAAGCCGGATTTCTCCATACAATGCTGGCTCGCTATCGCTCGTCAGGAAGAAATCGACACCTGGATGGGGATAAACGTCTTAAAACAGTAGGCTGAATGGGGCCAAATGGATACAAGCCAGGGAAAGAGAGAAAAGGAGAGAAAGATTTAAAAAGCCGGTGACCCCCCAACTTCCTTATAACCTGAAACTCATAAGTCGGCAATTATGGCTACGGATGACAGGGGGCAGCACGGGTCCATAACTCCATTAACCCTTTCTAGACCGCCGACGTCTTTTCTATTATATTCTAGCTATATTTAGAGGATTATGTGCAGTTTAAGAAGGATCTGTGGTAGTAAAATGGGTTAAGTGAGATAGTTCGAAGCCTGTTAGTTACTGGAAGCTCTTTTAAAACTGAATAAAATCGTCAAATAGATTATAGTTAGAAAGACATTGCCGGTACAGTCGCGCTAATAAGTGATGTCTCGGCACCAAGTATGTTTTGATCAATAATTGGTATCAGCAATATCTAAGCTTCATTTCTTCATATCGAGTGAAATATACAAACATGTTCCTATAGTTACTCACCCTATTCAACATCTGACAGACAGTAATACAGCACAGAGCAAGCTTTATTGGACCCCCTTCTCCCTAATGTTTAGCATATTAGGTTTGATATTTTAAGATGTTGGTTCCGTTAATCTACGGTATCTATCTATATAATATTTTCGATTGTCTGTGTGCGTGTGTGTCTGTTCTTAATAGGCTGCCGCAGTTTTGGACCTGGGGAGCTGAAACTTTGCATGTGGGTGTCAATTGACCTGGGTCAGGTCATAGAGGGGGCGAGGCCACGATCAGAGGTCGTTTCGAGGCCGAAATTGAAAAAAAAATAAAAACATTAAACAAAATGGCCGTTTGGGGCTGAAGGAGGCCTCCCATCGAAAAGTGGTATGGAACGAAAGTTGTTCGCAGCCCCCCAATACGGGGGTACGGATGAGGTCAGATCCAAAATCGGAGGTAATTTAGCGGCCGAAATTGAGGTCGCCGTTTAATGAGGCACGGGGAGGTCGAGGCCGGTGATTATGGTAGTAGTAGTATTGTGATGATTGTGGTAGTAATGATTGATGAAGGTGATTATGGTAGTAATAGTGGTGGTAGTAGTGATGGTGATTATGGTGATTACCCGGGCAACGCCGGGTACCCCTGTTAGTAATAATAATGATAATGATAATAATAATAATAATAATAATATACCAAATAAGGCGACTACTGGATATAATAAGACACACAAGAGGAATGAACAGACAAGCTCCAGTAATGATCAGTTGCGGAGATCATAATACATAAGCTGGGGAGTCGGGGAAATAAGGATTGTTTGTTAAGGGGGGGTCATCGGTTATTTTTTTATCTTTCTCTCATTTTCTCTCTTTCTCTGACTTGCATCCATTCGGCCCCATTCAGCCAACTATTTTAAGACGTTTATCCCCACTCAGGTGTCGATTTCTTCCTGGCGAGCGATAGCGAGCCAGCATTGTATGGCGAAATCCGGCTTCGCCGGAGACATTTTTCTATCGAAAAATTTACAAATTTAGTTTGCTGTCAAAACAAAAATATATATATGCTGGCTCGCTACCGCTCGCCAGGAAAATATTGACACCTGGATGGGGGTAAACGTCTTAAGCAGAAGGCTGAATGGGGCCGAATGGATACAAGCCAAAGAGAGAGGGAGAGAAAGAGAAAAAAAAGCGAGGTGGGCCCCCTTAAGAAATGAACCCTTTCAGTCATCCAGGACGCTATTCTGGCTACGATGAGACGATTTTATGAAGATTAGGAAGATTGTGTTTTGTGTTTTCCCTGTTCTTGCTCTGTCTTGAGGCGCCCCCCCCCCCTCCAAGGAAAAAGAAACACAAATTATAATTAAATAGAAGATAAAAATAAAAAAATAGGAAAGTGCCCCAAAGAAAAGAAAAAAATAATAAAATAGAATTAAATAGAAAATATATAAAAAAATAGGGCAAGTGGGGATTGGGCCTGAGCATATAGATAGATAGATAGATAGGTAGATAGATAGATAGATAGATAGGTAGGTAGGTAGGAGCTCTCGGCATCGAAGGAGTAATTAAAACCCATAGCTCCCATAGGTACTTCCTCAACTGAATAATATCGTTTAACCCTTTCAAGCTCCAATACGCGTTTCTGTTCTGTTTTCTGGCTACTATTAGACGATGTTATTCAGATTAGTAACGGTATATGTAAGTCAAAGGGTTGATTGAGATAGTATTTACCCTTTTAATACCTCACAGATCCTTCCTAAGCTGCATAAAATCGTCTAATGATAGCCAAAATAAACTGCTAAAACGCGTCGGAGCTTCAAGGAATTAAGATAATTACGTCATGGTGCTGAAGGGGTTAAGATAATTACGTCATAGTGCTGAAGGGGTTAATTACGTCATGGTGCTGAAGGGGTTAAGTTAATTACGTCATAGTGCTGAAGGGGTTAATTACGTCATGGTGCTGAAGGGGTTAAGTTAATTACGTCATGGTGGTGAAGGGGTTAAGATAATTACGTCATGGTGCTGAAGGGGTTAAGATAATTACGTCATAGTGCTGAAGGGGTTAATTACGTCATGGTGCTGAAGGGGTTAAGTTAATTACGTCATAGTGCTGAAGGGGTTAATTACGTCATAGTGCTGAAGGGGTTAATTACGTCATGGTGCTGAAGGGGTTAAGTTAATTACGTCATAGTGCTGAAGGGGTTAATTACGTCATGGTGCTGAAGGGGTTAAGTTAATTACGTCATGGTGCTGAAGGGGTTAAGATAGTTACGTCATGGTGCTGAAGGGGTTAAGATAGTTACGTCATGGTGCTGAAGGGGTTAAGATAATTACGTCATGGTGCTGAAGGGGTTAAGATAGTTACGTCATGGTGCTGAAGGGGTTAAGATAATTACGTCATGGTGCTGAAGGGGTTAAGATAATTACGTCATGGTGCTGAAGGGGTTAAGATAATTACGTCATGTTGCTGAAGGGGTTAAGATAATTACGTCATGGTGCTGAAGGGGTTAATATAATTACGTCATGGTGCTGAAGGGGTTAAGATAGTTACGTCATGGTGCTGAAGGGGTTAATATAATTACGTCATGGTGCTGAAGGGGTTAAGATAGTTACGTCATGGTGCTGAAGGGGTTAAGATAGTTACGTCATGGTGCTGAAGGGGTTAAGATAATTACGTCATGGTGCTGAAGGAGTTAAGATAATTACGTCATGGTGCTGAAGGAGTTAAGATAATTACGTCATGGTGCTGAAGGGGTTAATATAACAGCCAGAACGAATAGTCAAAATGCGTCGTAAACTTCACAAAAAATGTTCTATGGGTATGAAGGAGACAAAAGGCAATGCTGCCTGTAACAAGTGTCTCCCATAAAGTTGAAAGAGTGATAGAGAGCCAAAGTCAGCATACTTTGGAGTTAAGGGAAGACTTGCCGTTTGTTTGGTCTATTAATTCATTTATTCATATATTTATTTAGTTTCCTCCCTAGACCTCCATCAAGCTTAGAAAAACACCCCCTAGACCCCCCTTCAAGAAAAATGTGTACATTTTTCGGTAGAAAAATTTCCCGGCCGAAGGCCAGTTCCTCTTATAATTGCAGGCTCGCTATCGCTCGCCAGGAAATAATCGACACCTAAATGGCACGAAAGGTCTTAAAATTGACTACGAAATGGGGCGAAATGGGGCAAAAGGTGTTAAAATCGCCAAACTAATGGGCCGAACGTCTTATAATCTCAAAACTAGTGGGGCTAAACATTAGGGAGAAGGGGGTCCAGAAAAACGGTCCGCCTCCCCTTAATATGTCCTGGACGCACCCCGGGGCTTGAAGCACTTTAAGGAGCCGATGGGCCGGTTTTCTGGACCACTTTCTCCCTCATGTTTAGCCCCATTAGTTTTCAGATGTTAAGATGTTTGCCCCATTAGTTAGTCGATTTTAAGACCTTTCGCCCCATTTCTTCGTCAATATTTAGACCTTTCGTGCTATTTAGGTGTCGATTTTTTCCCTGGCGAACGACAGTGAGCCTGTAATATTGGAAGAACCGGCCTTTGGCCGGAACATTTTTCTACCAAAACATTTACAAATTAATCTAGAAAGTGGATCTAATGGATGTTTTTTAAAATTTGATGGAGGTCTAGGGAGGAAACTAGAAAAATAATGAATACATGAGAGAGAGAGAGAGAGAGAGAGAGAGAGAGAGAGAGAGAGAGAGAGAGAGAGCTGATACTTGTTGAGTAGAAGAAACACTGGAAAATCGGGTCATCCAAGATATTTGAAAACTAGATCCAATGAGTTCTTAAGGGGGCCCACCTCGCTTTTTTATCTTTCTCTCCCTCTCTTTCTTTGGCTTGTATTCATTCGACCCCATTCAGCCTACTGCTTTAAGACGTTTACCCCCATCCAGGTGTCAATATTTTTCTGGCGAGCGGTAGCGAACCAGCATATATATATTTTTGTTTTGACAGCAAACTACATTTGTAAATTTTTCGATAGAAAAATGTCTCCGGCGAAGCAGGATTTCTCCATACAATGCTGGCTCGCTATCGCTCGCCAGGATGAAATCGACACCTGGATGGGGATAAACGTCCTAAAACAGTTGGCTGAATGGGGCCGAATGGATACAAACCAGGGAAAGAGAGAAAAGGGGAGAAAGATAAAACAAGAGCCGGCGACGCCCCCTATAGTAAAGTGTCCCAGCCTTCCGAGATCCACTTCAACCAAAACACATCTCCCCCAGACCCCTTTCAAGCTAAATTTGTACATTTTTCTATATATTCTTTCTTTGTTTCCCAGGGCCCCATTGTGTTTCCTCTACGATATATTTACAGTACGGTCGCGCTAATAAGTCATGTCTCAGCTGTCATTACGTTTGCCTTGTTCTGTGCTGTATTAATGTCTGTCAGATGTTGAATAGGGTGGGTAAGTGGAGGAACATGTTTGTATATTTCACTCGATATGAAGAAATGAAGCTTAGATATTGCTGATACCAATTATTGATCAAAACATACTTAGTGCCGGGACATCACTTATTAGCGCGACTGTACATCACTCATTCGCCATGAACACACACATACATGCAGACACATAACACATACTCTCACTGACTCTCACACACACACACATGAAGGCACATGAACACATACTCTCACACCGCATACACACACATGAACACACACACACACACAAAGGAGTACAAAGGAGTACAAAGGAAATCAAGCAACAACAGGTCTAGTGACCCTTCTAGGCTGCTTGTCCTCCAAAACACTGAGGATCAAGTGTCCAAACAGTGGTTTAGAGTGGGTAAGGGAACATTGGAAAGGGAACTACTGCCCTGGAACTAATGTCCGTGGCAGGACTAGGAAGTTAGTAGGGGACATATGGGTTAGTAACTGAGGGGAGGATAAAATAAAGTTTTCATTTACAAACGCAGTCAGTAGCGGGTTTGATGCGAGATATTTTTCTAGGCGGAGTTTAAATGAATCAACGGTGCTGCAGTCTATAACGTCTCGGGGAAGCCCATTCCACAAGTTGACAACTCAATTGAAGAAGAAATTCTTAGATTCGTGTAAGTTAAAAGATTTACCAATAATTTTGCAACCGTTTCCCCGCGTGTAATTAGATTGGTCGATACTGAAGTACTTACTACAGTTCATATTGTCGATGCCTTTGATGATTTTGAACACTTGAATTAAGTCACCTCTTAATCTGCGCTGGGCTAAAGGAAATTGATTTAATTCTCTAAGACGCTCTTCGTATGGTTTCTTCTTTAGGCTAGGTATCATTTTGGTAACTCTACGTACACACATGAACACACACACACACACACACGAACACCCACACACATGAACACATACTCTCACACGCATACACACACATGAACACACACACACATGAAGACACTTGAACACATACTCTCAAACGCATACACACACATGAACACACACACACATGAACATATACACACACACTTGAACACATACTCTCAAACGCATACACACACACACACATACATACACTCTCACACATGAACACACACACACGAAGACACATGAACACACACACACACGAACACACGAAGACACATGAACACATACTCTCACACAAACACACATACATGCAGACACATGAACACATACTCTCTCTCTCTCACACACACACACATGAACACACACACACATGAACACATACTCTCACACGCATACACACACACACATGAAAACACACCCTTCCACACGTGAAGATACACTCGCACACGCATACACACACACACACACATGAACACACGCACACACACACCCACACACATGAAAACACACCCTTCCACACGTGAAGATACACTCTCACACGCATACACACACACACATATGAACACACGCACACACACCCACAGACATGACAACACACCCATCCACTCACACACACATATACCCTCTCTCTCGCTCTCCATTGTATCCCCTCTCCTATATAACCCCCCCCCCCTCCCCCCCCCCAGGGCTATCATAGCTATACACAATACACCGACCATTAGGCTAATAAGGCAGGGGTGGGGGTTTATAGGGCTACCAGCACTTATTATCCTTCAAGCTCCACGTTATTATAATGTCTATATATATACCCTCTATACCTTAGACTTGCCTCGTGTTTAGCCCCATGGGTTTTTGAAAATTTTAAGACGTTAGTTTGGCGATTTTAAGAACTTTCGCCCCATTTCTATCAATTTTAAGACCTTTCGTGTCGATTTTTTTCTGGCGAGCGATAGCGAGCCTGTAATTTAAGAGCAACGGGCCTCCACATTTTTCTACCCAAAAATGTACACATTTAGTGAAAAGGGCTAAGTAAGATAGTTTGTTGGAGGCACCTTTTAAACTGAATAACATCGACTAATGGTAGGGTAGCCAGAACACAGTTAATGGTAGGGTAGCCAGAATACAGTTAATGGTAGGGTAGCCAGAATACAGTTAATGGTAGGGTAGCCAGAATACAGTTAATGGTAGGGTAGCCAGAATACAGTTAATGGTAGGGTAGCCAGAACACAGTTAATGGTAGGGTAGCCAGAATACAGTTAATGGTAGGGTAGCCAGAACACAGTTAATGGTAGGGTTGCCAGAACACAGTTAATGGTAGGGTAGCCAGAACACAGTTAATGGTAGGGTAGCCAGAACACAGTTAATGGTAGGGTAGCCAGAACACAGTTAATGGTAGGGTAGCCAGAACACAGTTAATGGTAGGGTTGCCAGAACACAGTTAATGGTAGGGTAGCCAAAACACAGTTAATGGTAGGGTTGCCAGAACACAGTTAATGGTAGGGTAGCCAGAACACAGTTAATGGTAGGGTAGCCAGAACACAGTTAATGGTAGGGTTGCCAGAACACAGTTAATGGTAGGGTAGCCAGAACACAGTTAATGGTAGGGTAGCCAGAACACAGTTAATGGTAGGGTAGCCAGAAACACAGTTAATGGTAGGGTAGCCAGAACACAGTTAATGGTAGGGTTGCCAGAACATAGTTAATGGTAGGGTTGCCAGAACACAGTTAATGGTAGGGTAGCCAGAACACAGTTAATGGTAGGGTAGCCAGAACACAGTTAATGGTAGGGTTGCCAGAACACAGTTAATGGTAGGGTAGCCAAAACACAGTTAATGGTAGGGTTGCCAGAACACAGTTAATGGTAGGGTAGCCAGAACAAAGTTAATGGTAGGGTAGCCAGAACACAGTTAATGGTAGGGTTGCCAGAACACAGTTAATGGTAGGGTAGCCAGAACACAGTTAATGGTAGGGTAGCCAGAACACAGTTAATGGTAGGGTAGCCAGAACACAGTTAATGGTAGGGTTGCCAGAACACAGTTAATGGTAGGGTAGCCAGAACACAGTTAATGGTAGGGTAGCCAGAACACAGTTAATGGTAGGGTAGCCAGAACACAGTTAATGGTAGGGTAGCCAGAACACAGTTAATGGTAGGGTAGCCAGAACACAGTTAATGGTAGGGTTGCCAGAATACAGTTAAAATGACATCGCTTTTAAGGGGGGTGACCTGTTTTTGTTCTGTCCTTTTCTATCTTTGTCTGGCTTGTATCCATTTGGCCCCATTCAGCCTACTGTTTTAAGACGTTTATCCCCATCCAGGTGTCATTTTTTTACTGGTGAGCGGTAGCGAGCCAGCATATTTTTTAGTTTTGTTTGACAGCAGGCTAAATTTGTACATTTTTCGATAGAAAAATGTCTCAGGCGAAGCCGGATTGCTTCATATAACGCTGGCTCGCTGTCGCTCGCCAGGAAGAAATCGACACCTAGATGGGGATAAACGTCTTAAAATAGTTGGCTGAATGGGGCCGAATGGATACAAGCCAGGGAAAGAGAGAAAAGGACAGAAATAACAAAGAGTAGGTCACCCCTCTTGAAGAACGGGTTAACCCCTTCTGCACCATGACGTAATTTTCATCTTATTCAGGCTACCATTAGGGGCTTTGCTTGGGCTTATAAATCTACCTAGGCGACTCAAGTGGGTAAACATGACCCCCATACACACCCTCTGAATAACACAGGTCCTTCTTAAGGGCAGGTATTTAGTTTGTTCCCTAGACCTCCATCAAGCTTAAAATTACACCCCCTTGAGTCTCTTTCAAGATAAATTTGTACATTTTTCGGTAGAAAAATGTCCCGGCCGAAGGCCGGTTCCTCTTAAATTACAGGCTCGCTATCGCTCGCCAGGATAAAATCGACACCTGAATTGCACGAAAGGTCTTAATATGGGGTGAAAGTTCTTAAAATCGCTAAACTAATGGGGCAAACGTTTTATAATATCAAAAGCAATGGGGCTAAACATGAGGGAGAAAGGGGTCAAGAAAAAAATCCCTCAAGTGGAGATCTCCCCTTAAACTGCATAGAGTCAACTAATCTACCTAGGCGACTCAAAGGGGTAAATATGACCCCCAATACACCCCCCCTCTGAATAACACAGGTCCTTCGTAAACTGGGTAGAGTCAACTAATCTTAGCCAGAATCAGAGGTCAAAAGACGTTATGATGCTGAAGGGGTTAAGTTTGGATTGAATGTGAGCAATCCAGAAGAGGGTTGAACAAGTCATGGATCTTAACCCTATTAGGTGCAGGGCGGGCCAATTTAGATCCTTCCAGTTTTACTCCATTAGCTTGGAGATTTTAAGACGTTTCATCGCATTAGTTTGGCGATTATATGATGGTTCAACCCAATAAGGTGTCGATGTTTCCTGGGCGAACGATAGCGAGCCTTCAATTTGGGAGAAACCGGCCTGTGGCCGGGAAATTTTTCTACCGAAAAATGTACACATTTAGCTTGAAGGGGGTCTGGGGGACGTTTTGTTTAGCTTGAAGGAGGTCTGGAGGACGTTTTTATAGTTTGAAGGGGGTTTGGAGAGGTGTTTTTCCAAGTCTCGGGGTAAACTAAAAACACATTGTTCGAAAATGGCCAAAACAATTAAAACCCTCAATAATAATTAAACCAAATACCATAATAACCCCCAAGACGTTGCACCAGATAGTGTTAAGGGGGTAGTGCTTGGTTTTTGGTCTATACATTAATTGATTTAATTATTTATTTTTGAGCGAATGTTTAGATAATTTAACGCCAGCAAGTTAAGGGGAGGCAGACCGTTTGTTTGGTCTATTAATTCATTTATTCATATATTTTATTTAGTTTCCTCGCTAGACCTCTACCAAGCTTAGAAATACACCCCCTAGACCCACTTTCAAGATAAATTTCTACATTTTTCGGTAGAAAAATGTCCCGGCCGAAGGCCGATTCCTTCTAAAATTAGAGGCTCGCTATTGCTCGCCAGGAAATAAAATCGACACCTAAATGGCACGAAAGTTCTAAATGTTGAAAAAAATGGGGCAAAAGGTCTGAAAATCGCCAAACTAACGGAACAAACGTCTTAAAACCTCAAAACTAATATGCTAAACATGAGGGAGAAGGGGGTCCATAAAAAGCGAGTACTACCCCCTAATTAACAGCCTGGGTGAATGGTCTGAGACATGACAGAAACCACTAGACTTAAGGGGGGTCACCGGCTTTTTTTTTTGTCTTTCTCTCTTTTTCTCTCTTTCCCTGGCTTGCACCCATTCGGCCCCATTCAGCAAACTGTTTTAAGACGTTTATCCCCATCCAGGTGTCGATTTCTTCCTGGCGAGCGATAGCGAGCCATCATTGTTTGGAGAAATCCGGCTTCGCCGGAGAATTTTTTCTATCGAAAAATGTACAAATTTAGCTTGCTGTCAAAACAAAAATATATATATATATGCTGGCTCGCTACCGCTCGCCAGGAAAATATTGACACCTGGATGGGAGGTAAACGTCTTAAAACAGTAGGCTGAATGGGGCCGAATGGATACAAGCCAAAGAGAGAATGAGAGCAAGCGAAAAAAAGCGAGGTGGGCTCCCTTAGAAAGGTGCAAGGTGATAGGCATTAGTCAAGCAAACTTCAAGTCAATCTATTGGGAAAGAGTCTGGCAAAGATTGATTTAAAAAAGGATTGGAGTGTTCTGCTTAACCCTTTCACGCATATGACGCGATTTTGAGCCTATTGGGGATACTTTAAAGCCTTTGTTATCATCAGGGGTATTAATAAACCTTTAGTTTAGCTACTTCAACCTCTGCAGTTGTCTTTGAGTTAGCTGTGGGCAGAAAACTAATTTTGGAGAGGTAATTATAAGAGTGAGAGAACTCTATTTATTATTGCTAATCTGGCAACCTCTGTGTCATAAAAGCGTGAAAGGGTTAACAGTGACCTAAAGTTTTCCAAGCAGTTCATTGAAGTAAAGAACACATCCCAGAAATATTGAAGTAAAGAACACATCCCAGAAATATTGGGCTATATAAAGAGGCAATTTACATATAGTCATAATTAGATGGTCTCCACACTTTACATTTCTTTTCTATGTGAGTGAGGGAGACAAAAGGCAGAACTGCCTGTGGTGAGTGCCTCCCCCAGAGTTGAAAGGGTGACAGGGCCAAAATCAAGGAACGTTCGAGCCAAAAATGCCTGGACACACGGAGTTTGAAGCAATTTAAATCATAGGAAGGGGGAAAGACTGATTCTGGGGGAGAGCTCCAGAGCTCAGCTATTCAACAGAAGAAAGATTGATAATAACATTTCACACTTGGGTTGGAAAGTTGCAAAAGAGTAGGGGTGGGATTGTGTTGCAAGACGGGTGCTAAATGCTCTGAGAAGAGGGGGTGGTATACACTGAGAGAGCTCTGAAGAACACTGATTATTGTAATAGAGGTAGCATAGTGAGAGAGATGGAACATAGTGGCGAAGAGAGAGAGAGACTGCAGAGTGAGTGGACGGGAGTTAATGAGGAAGAAGGCCTTAAGGGGAGGTATTTACTTTGTTCCCTAGACGTCCATCAAGCTTAAAATTACACCCCCTTGACCCCCTTTCAAGATAAATTTGTAAATTTTTCGGTAGAAAAATGTCCCGGCCGAAGGCCGGTTCCTCTTAAATAATAGGCTCGCTATCGCTCGCCAGGAAAATATCGACACTTATATGGCACGAAAGTTCTTAAAATTGACAGAAATGGGGTGAAAGTTCTTAAAATCGCCAAACTAAAGGGGGCGAGCGTCTTAAAGTCGAAAAAGCAATGGGGCTAAACATGAGAGAGAAAGGGGTCCAGAAAAAAATATCTCAAGTGGAGATCTCAACTTAATCTTTTTCCCTCAACATTTATCCTCAACACTGGTCTGGCAGCTTATGAGGTCAACATTTACACTATCTCGGTTATCTAAATTTAGTTTCCGATACCAGTGCAAAATAGTCCAGAAATGTTGCCAGGAAAAATGTTGATAATGGAATGTTGACTATAAATGCTCTCGTGTGATACCGGGTTAAGGGGGATGACCTGCTATTTGTTCTCTCCTTTTCTCTCTTTCTCTGGCCCCATTCAGCCCCATTCAGCCTACTGTTTTGAGACGTTTATCCCCATCCTGGTGTAAATGTTTTACTGGTGAGCGGTAGCGAGCCAGCATATTTAAAAACATGTGTTTAACAGCAGGCTAAATTTGTACATTTTTCGGTAGAAAAATTTCTCCGGCGAAGCCAGATTTCTTCATATAATGCTGGCTCGCTATCGCTCGCCAGGAAGAAATCGACACCTAGCTGGGGATAAACGTCTTAAAATAGTTGGCTGGATGGGGCCGAATGGATACAAGCCAGAGAAAGAGAGAAAAGGAGAAAAATTAAAAAAAGCAGGTCACCCCCCTTAAGTAATTGAGATGATAGCCTAATAATAAATAATAAATAAATAATAAAAAATAAATAATCTATCTATCTATTGCCTGACGCCGTGATCCCCGAAGGGGTGGCCACGAACGAACCGCCCCCATGCACCTCTGTCCCCAGTCAGTCGACGCCCCTCCCCCCAACCAGCACCGCCTTCGTTCATGTAGTTCCTCACTCCATCCTTCCACCTCATATTCGGTCTACCTCTCCCCCTCTGTCCCTCCACCTCGCTCTTGTACACCCTCTTAGTCATTCTCTCGCTTTCCATACGTTCCATATGGCCAAACCATCTCAAGTTGTTCCTTTTCACACTTTCCAGCACATCTACCTCCACACCACACCTCCTTCTTACTTCCTCATTAGTCTGTCTATCCCTCCATGTAACTCCGCACGCACTCCTTAAGTAATTAATTTCCACTGCTCTCACTCTTGGTCTGAGTCTCTCAACCAACGTCCATGCTTCGCTTCCGTAAGTCAGTGTCGGGATTACCACACTGTCATGCAAGGACTTATTCACTTCCATACTGACCACCCTATTTCTTGTTACTGCTTTTAGCATTCCTACAACCCTCTTCCCCTGTTGTACCCTCTCCCGCACCTCTTCATCCATAGTCCCATCTTTATTCAACACACTGCCCAGATACTTAAAAGAGTTGACGATCTCCATAGCCTGACCGTTCAGCTTCACCTCACACTCTGTGGCTTCACCTCTTTCGAAGACCATAACCTTGCTCTTCCCCGTATTTACCTTCAAATTCCGTTTTTCGCACACTGTTCCAAACTCATTTACCAGACCCTGCAACTCCCATTCATTATCACTCATCAGAACTGTATCATCCGCAAACAGCAGCAGTATAGGTAGCTTCCACTCAATTCCCTCCCTTTTCAGCGATACACCAACATCCACTGCTCTTGATAGTATTTCTTTCATGACTCCATCCATATATACAGTAAACAACCACGGGGACATCACACACCCCTGTTTCAAACCAACATTCAGGTCAAAGAAGTCGCTCTGCTCACTCTGCACACGTACTGCCGCCTTTGCACCCTCATACATGCTCTTCACTGCTTTCAGCAACTTGCCCTCTACTCCGTATATTCTAAGTACTTTCCACAAACCTTCTCTATCCACTCTGTCATAGGCCTTCTCCAAGTCCATAAAGGCAACATACACCTTTTGTTTCTTCTCCAGATACTTCTCCACAACACAATTCAGGGTAAAAATCTGATCTACACATCCTCTTCCCTTCCTAAAACCTCCCTGCTCGTCGCCTATCCATTTCCCCGTTCTCACTCTCACTCTCTCAATCACTACCCTACTGTATACCTTCCCTACTACGCTTAGAAGACATATTCCTCGGTGGTTACCACACACTCCTCTTTCCCTTTTGCCCTTATATAGGGGGACTATTATGCCAGTCTTCCAGTCATTGGGTGCACTCCCCTTCTCCCATGCTAGTTTGCACATTTTCCATACCCATTCTATCACTATCTCACCACCATACCTCAACATTTCCCCACACACTCCATCTGTTCCTGGTGCTTTCCCCAACTTCACTCTTTTCATGGCTTCCCACACTTCTGACCTCCTGATCTCCACCTCCTCCTCCACTACTTCTCTTCTTCTCCCTCCCATACCATATCCAGCTATGTTTGCTGGCTCTTCATTCCTTACATTTAGCAACTCACTGAAGTACTCCCTCCATCTTTCGACTCTCTCTTGCTTCTCGGCTAGCATTCTCCCATTCTTATCTTTCACACCCTTACTGTTTCCCTTGCTACCTTCTCTAACTTTCTTGACTTCTTTCCAGAACAGTTTGTTACTCTCCCTCCATTTTACACTCAGATTTCTTCCAAATTCCTCATCTACTCTTCTCTTACTTTCCTTCACTACTCTCTTCACCACCCTCTTACTCTCCACGTACCTCGCTCGTTTCTGTCTCTCGGAATCTTCATTCCCTATACTACCCAACCACTCTCTATGTGCTTTCTTCTTTTCTTCCACAGCTATTCTTACCTCTTCTGTCCACCATGCTGTACCTTTCACTCCCCTCCCTCTTCTCCTCACTCCATACACCTCCTCACATGCTGCACAGATCTCATCCTTAAACACCTTGCTCATCTCCTCCACTTCCTCCATTACTTCCAGGTCGAACCCTCCTAGTCGTCTTTCCACTGCTCTCCTGTACTCCTCCCTGACTTCCTCCTCCTGCAACCTCTCCACCCTCCTCTCGCCTCCCTCCCGCTCTCCTCACCCACTTCTTTTGTATCCTAACCTTAGCTACCACTACATAATGATCAGACAGACCCCCTCCAATACCCCTATACACCCTAGCATCCATCACGGATTTCTTCATTCGTTCATCCACACACACATAATCAATCAATGACTTTCGTTCCACCACTGTCTTATCCTTCATCGTCAACATTGGCTATCCACAGCCTCCTCCCCACACATACGTCCACAAGTGCACTACCATTCCCATTCACCTCTGATGGTACCCCCCACCCTCCCACCACTCCCTCAACTTTCCTATCACCCACCTTACCATTCATATCCCCAATCAGAAATATTCTTTCGTTCTTGTCAAACTTCTCCAGGCATGCCTCCACATTCATCCAGAACTCCTCTTTCTTTCTTTCAAGTATATCCTCTGTCGGGGCATACACGCATACAATTACCCACGTTTGTATTCCTACTTTCATTCTCACCCACACAATCCTTGAACCCACAGACCCATACTCTCTTACACATTTCTTCAATTTGCTACTTACAAACAAACATGCACCTTCTCTCGCTGTTCCTTCACTCACTCCAGCACACACACCCATTCCACACTCCCACTCTCTCACATCTGAACCTTTCCATTTGGTCTCTGTCATTCCACATACATCCAGCCTGGCATTCACTAACACTTCCAGAACCTCTCTCTCTTTTGTGCCATCATTCATGCCACTAACATTCCACGTAGCCATTCTCAGAATGTCCGAAGGCATGTCCTTAGTCGGTCGTGGTTCGTCAACGTTGGTTCCGTCCGCATCCGAGGCTGTTCGTTCGTTTTTCTTTGCTTAGATATTTTTTTCCGGGTGGGGGTCGCAAGCCCACCGACCCAACCTCTTTAGTCGCCTCTTACGACACGCAGAAGGCATGTGGGGCATATTCTATTCCCTAACCCCCAGGGGGGGGGGGGTTATAAGGAGAGTATAGCTAATAGTCTATCCATTATAATAACCTCTAATGACTCATAAACAAATAATAAGAGTATAATCCAACACACACACACACACACATAGGTCTGACATGTATAAGGGGAGGCGGACCGTTTTGCTTGGACCCCCTTCTCCCTCTAAATAAATAATAAAATATAATAATAAATAATAAATAATAAATAATAATAATAATAAATAATAATAAATAATAAATAATAAATAAATAAATAAGTAATAAATCATAATAAATAATAAATAATGAATAATAAATAATAATAAATAATAATAAATAATAAATAAATAATAAATAATAAATAATAATAATAATAAATAATATAATAATAAATAAATAATAAATAATAAATAAATAATAAATAATAAATAATAATAAATAATAAATACATAATAAATAAATAATTAATAAATAATAAATAATTAATAAATAATAAATAATAAATAATTAATAAATAATAAATAATAAATAATGAATAAATAATAAATAATAATAAATAAATATATAATAAATAATAATAAATAATAATTAATAATTAATACATAAATATTACTATAGTCAATTCATTACGAGTGGGCCAGAAATCGTGAACCATATCCTCTGCAATTCAATAAGGTCTGGAGCAAATGGGCTGTACATTGTCTCACCTATTCCCTGGCTGACCCTTCTTAAGGGGAGGCAGACCGTTTGTTTGGTCTATTAATTAATTTATTCATATATATTTTTAGTTTCCTCCCTAGAACTCCATCAAGCTTAGAAAAACACTCCCTAGACCCCCCTACAAGATAAATGTGTACATTTTTCGGTAGAAAAATGTCCCGGCCGAAGGCCGGTTCCTTTTAAAATTGCAGGCTCGCTATCGCTCGCCAAGAAAAAATCGACACCTGAATGGCACGAAAGGTCTTAAAATTGACAACGAAATGGGGCGAAAGGTGTTAAAATCGCCAAACTAATGGGCCGAACGTCTTATAATCTCAAAACTAGTGGGGCTAAACATGAGGGAGAAGGGGGTCCAGAAAAACGGTCTTCCTTCCCTTATACATGTCAGACCTATGTGTGTGTGTGTGTGTGTGTTGGATTATACTCTTATTATTTGTGTTTATGAGTCAACAGAGGTTATTATAATGGAGGATAGACTATTAGCTATACTCTCCTTATAACTCCTTGTAACACACCCACACACTCTCTCTCTCTCTCTTTCTCTCTCTCGGGTCTTAAGGGGAGGCGGACCGTTTTTCGGGGCCCCCTTCTCCCTAATGTTTAGCCCAACTAGTTTTGTGATTATAAGACGTTCGGCCCATTAGTTTGGCGATTTTAACACCTTACGTCCCATTTCGTTGTCAATTTTAAGATCTTTCATGTCATTTAGGTGTCGATTTTTTCCTGGCGAGCGATAGCGAGCCTGCAATTTTAAGAGGAACCGGCCTTCGGCCGGGAAATTTTTCTACCGAAAAATGTACAAATTTATCTTGAAGGGGGGTCCAGGGGGTGTTTTTTTTAACCTTGATGGAGGTCTAGGGAGGAAACTAAAAACATAAATGAATAAATGAATTAATAGACCAAACAAACGGTCTGCCTCCCGGGTCTTGACTCTAGGAGGTAATTGTCTTGGTGTAATCCTTCCCTGTAATTGTCCTCTTGCCCTCCAATTACAGCCTCAGTAAACCCATCCCTTCCCTTTAGTTCTCTCTCTCTCTCTCTCTGTTATTCCTTCTGTGTACCAATCTGTTGTCTCTCTCTCTCTCTCTCTCTTTCTCTCTATCTCTCTGTTATTCCTTCTGTGTACCAATCTGTCTGTTATCTCTCTCTCTCTGTTGTTCCTTCTGTGTACGAATCTGTTGTCTCTTTTTTTATTCTCTCTCTCTCTCTCTCTCTCTGTTATTCCTTCTGTGTACCAATCTGTTGTCTCTTTTCTCTCTCTCTCTCTCTCTCTCTCTCTGTTATTCCTTCTGTGTACCAATCTGTTGTCTCTTTTCTCTCTCTCTCTCTCTCTCTCTGTTATTCCTTCTGTGTACCAATCTGTTGTCTCTTTTCTCTCTCTCTCTCTCTCTCTCTCTCTCTCTCTCTCTCTGTTATTCCTTCTGTGTACCAATCTGTTCTCTCTCTCTTTCTCTCTCTCTCTCTCTGGCTTACAGCTAGCCATTACAGCATTGGGATTAATACACGAAATCCTATCTATAAAAATTATAAATTTATAGTAGCATTATGAAAAATTATAGTGACGCCCTATCTTGAGTAGGGTGTGCAGTTTTGGTCTCCTTAGCTAAACAAGGATATTGAGAAACTGGAGGTAGTACAATCGCGGTAGTAAGTGATGTCTCGGCACCAAGTATGTTTTGATCAATAATTGGTATCAGCAATATCTAAGCTTCATTTCTTCATATCGAGTGAAATATACAAACATGTTCCTACACTTACCTACACCATTCAACATCTGACAGACATTAATACAGCACAGAGCAAGCCAAACGTAATGACAGCTGGGACATGACTTATTAGTGCGACCGTTACTGAGAAATGTAACATATGAAAAATTAGACAAAATTATTTCTTTTCACTAATTAATAATGGAAGGATAGATCAATTGACCACTTGCGAGTTTCGTGCTATAAGGAAGTTGGAGTTGTAGACATCGATATTTAACAGAATTACCAGCTAAAATACGGTCGTAGTACATTTATAAATACATAAAACCCAATTCAACATACCATTTATCCATCAGAAACCTACATTATTATTGCATTTCTGTTTAATATCGATGTTCACGGCTCCAACTTCCTTATAGCCTGAAACTCGCAAGTGGTCAATTAACAAGTTTAAAAATATTAAGAGTTTTGATAACATTGATGAAAAACACTGTTCACAATCCATAATAGTTAATGAAATTGAGGAAATCGAATTAAATCATAACCAGAAGAACGCATCTCAGTGTCACTATAAACATGTCTTGATCGACACTGTGGAGAACGATTGGGAGAAATTGCCGAGGAAAGTGGTACAATGTAATCATTATAATGTCAAACTTGCAAAATAAACAAACCAAAACAGGGACGATACAAGATAAATGCAAAAGAACTAATCAAAATCGCTGTGGAAACAACGCTTAAGGGGAGGTTTTTAGTTTGTTTCCTACTCCTCCAGCAATCTTAAAATGTCACCCCCTTGACCCCCTTTCAACACAAATTTGTACATTTTTCGGTAGAAAAATGTCCCGGCCGAAGGCCGGTTACTCTTAAATTACAGGCTCGCTATCGCTCGCCAGGATAAAATCGACACCTAAATTGCACGAAAGGTCTTAAAATTGACAGAATGGGGCGGAAATTCTTAAAATCACCAAACTTATGAGGGCAAACGTCTTAAAATCTCAAAAACAATTGGGCTAACCATGAGGGAGAAAGGGGTCAAGAAAAAAATCCCTCAAGTGGAGACCTCCCCTTAATAAAATCAGATGTTGAATATAATAGATGCATTCAAAAGGAGGCTAGACATTAATTCTGATCAGCTTGTAGTAATGTAGGTTAACACAAAATAATTAAATAACAAACAAAGAGAGCCTTCTGCTTTGCTGTCCTTAACTTCCACTTTGTAGCAAATTGTATGTTGGATTTAAGTCCGGAATACTAAGTTCGGGACCGCAAGATCAGTGTAGTTAGGGTATATATGTGTAAATCCATGTAACTCTCTCTTTCTGCAGGTGGAATATGTAAATCCATGTAACTCTCTCTTTCTGCAGGTGGTATATGTAAATCCATGTAACTCTCTCTTTCTGCAGGTGGTATATGTAAATCCATGTAACTCTCTCTTTCTGCAGGTGGAGTATGTAAATCCATGTAACTCTCTCTTTCTGAAGGTGGAATATGCTGCAGTGGTGATGATGGGGGGGGGGGGGGGGTCTGAGAAGCAGGATTAATGGTGGGGTTGAAAGGGTTGGCTGATGGGGATTAAGGGGAGATTTTGAGTTTGTTCCCTAGACCTCCATCAAGCTTAGCATTACACCCCCTTGACCCCTTTATATGCACACCTTTTATTCCATTCCAGTGGATAAATATAGATATAGAGATACGTAGAGAGCGAGAGAGCGAGGGCAAGATGAAGAAAATGGCGTGGCAGACAAATGGAGAGAGGGGGCTTAGGAAGAGGTTTAAACGATTACAAACAGCTTTCGTCAGACAAAGGGAACTGGAGATATGATGATGATGGTGAGAATTTAAAGCGTCGGATCATGAGAGAGAGAGAGAGAGAGAGAGAGTGAGAGTGAGAGTGAGAGTGAGAGAGAGAGAGAGAGAGAGAGAGAGAGAGAGAGAGGTTTAAACGATTACAAGCAGCTTTCGTCAGACAAAGGGAACTGGAGATATGATGATGATGATGGTGAGAATGTAAAGCTTCGGATCATGAGAGAGAGAGAGAGAGAGAGAGAGAGAGAGAGAGAGAGAGAGAGAGAGAGAGAGAGAGAGAGAGAGAGAGAGTTATGTTTTCCCTTATTACCAAAAAGATATAGACAAGCTAGAACGAGTTCAACGTAGAGTTACCAAAATGATACCTAGCCTAAAGAACAAACCATACGAGGAGCGTCTTAGAGAATTAAATATATTTCCTTTAGCCCAGCGCAGATTAAGAGGCGACTTAATTCAAGTGTTCAAAATTATCAAAGGCATCGACAATATGAACTCTAGTAAGTACTTCACTATCGACCAATCTAATTAAACGCGGGGAAACGGTTGCAAAATTATTGGTAAATCTTTTAACTCACACGAATCAAAAAATGTCTTCTTCAATCGAGTTGTCAACTTGTGGAATGGGCTTCCCCAAGACGTTATAGACTGCAGCACCGTTGATTTATTTAAACTTCGCACAGACAAAAAAAATCTCGCATCAAACCCGCGACCGACTGCGTTTGTAAATTAATAACTTTATTTTATCCCCCCCTCAGTTTCTAACCCATCTGTCCCCTATTAACTTCCTAATCCTGCCACGGACATTAGTTCCAGGGCAGTAGTTCCCTTTCCCATTCTAAACCACTGTTTGGACACTAAGTCTTGTTCCTCAGTGTTTTGGAGGACAAGCAGCTTAGAAGGGTCACTAGATCTGTTGTTGCTTGATTTCCTTTGTACTCCTTTGTACGTCTTCATACGTATGAACGTATTATAAATGCAATGGAATTTCGAAATGTGAACTTTAATTGTCCGAAGCAAGAATACCCCAATGTATGTTATATAAAGGCGGCGTCACACGAGCCGTTATTCGAGCAATTTTTACGGGCAATTATGGTGTGGCAGCTTGAAATATTACACTTAATCAGAATTTAACCGCCTAACATACTCTACCTTTAGTATAGTTACCGATACCAGTGCAAAAAAGTCCCTAAATATAACAAGAAAAAACTTGCTCATGGAAAATTGACGGAAAAAGCGCTCGTGTGACAGCGGCTTCATATAATACGATGAAGGTAAAATCTGAAGGCTTTGTTAGTTTTGAAAGTCCTCCATTTCACCTTTGAGGATTATGACACGTTTCACAGTTTTATCTGACTATCATTAGACGATTATAATTATATTACAATTATCTGGCTATCATTAGACGATTATAATTATATTACAATTATCTGGCTATCATTAGACGATTATAATTATATTACAATTATCTGGCTATCATTAGACGATTATAATTATATTACAATTATCTGGCTATCATTAGAGGATTATATTTAGATTACAATTATCTGGCTATCATTAGAGGATTATATTTAGATTACAATTATCTGGCTAGCATTAGACGATTATAAGTAGATTACAATTATCTGGCTGTCATTAGACGATTATAAGTAGATTACAATTATCTGGCTATCATTAGACGATTATAAGTAGATTACAATTATCTGGCTATCATTAGACGATTATAATTATATTACAATTATCTGGCTATCATTAGAGGATTATATTTAGATTACAATTATCTGGCTATCATTAGAGGATTATATTTAGATTACAATTATCTGGCTGTCATTAGACGATTATAAGTAGATTACAATTATCTGGCTATCATTAGACGATTATAATTATATTACAATTATCTGGCTATCATTAGACGATTATAATTATATTACAATTATCTGGCTATCATTAGAGGATTATATTTAGATTACAATTATCTGGCTATCATTAGAGGATTATATTTAGATTACAATTATCTGGCTGTCATTAGACGATTATAAGTAGATTACAATTATCTGGCTATCATTAGACGATTATAAGTAGATTACAATTATCTGGCTATCATTAGACGATTATAAGTAGATTACAATTATCTGGCTGTCATTAGACGATTATATTTGATTACAATTATCTGGCTATCATTAGAGGATTATATTTAGATTACAATTATCTGGCTATCATTAGACGATTATAATTAGATTACAATTATCTGGCTATCATTAGACGATTATATTTGATTACAATTATCTGGCTATCATTAGAGGATTATATTTAGATTACAATTATCTGGCTATCATTAGACGATTATAATTAGATTACAATTATCTGGCTATCATTAGACGATTATAAGTAGATTACAATTATCTGGCTATCATTAGACGATTATAATTAGATTACAATTATCTGGCTATCATTAGACGATTATAATTAGATTACAATTATCTGGCTATCATTAGACGATTATAATTAGATTACAATTATCTGGCTATCATTAGACGATTATATTTGATTACAATTATCTGGCTATCATTAGAGGATTATATTTAGATTACAATTATCTGGCTATCATTAGAGGATTATATTTAGATTACAATTATCTGGCTATCATTAGACAATTATAATTAGATTACAATTATCTGGCTATCATTAGACGATTATATTTGATTACAATTATCTGGCTATCATTAGAGGATTATATTTAGATTACAATTATCTGGCTATCATTAGACGATTATATTTAGATTACAATTATCTGGCTATCATTAGACGATTATATTTAGATTACAATTATCTGGCTATCATTAGACGATTATATTTAGATTACAATTGAAGAGGTCTGGAACCTGGGAATCCTTTGCTGGAAGACCCCAAATGGGCCTGGGTCTCTATAGGTCTTTTCCTGGGTGACCTAGATGGGTGTGATTTAAATAGTTATTTCATTTGTATATTATTTTGGGTTGTTTTGTCCCGGTTCGGGCTCTGTCTCGAGTCGGCCAAAAAAAAAAAAAAAAAAAGGGGGTGGGGGGGATATGTACCTGAGTCTATAGATAGAAAGGGTCTGGGAGTCAAAGGGTTAATTGAGATAGTATTTACCTTTTTAATGCCCATAGATCTTTCTTAAACTGCGTAAAATCGTCTAAATATAGCTAGACTACAATGAAAAAGACGTCGCCGGTACAGAAGGGGTTAAAATTCAAATCAGGTCAGGTCATTCACTTCACGATCCGGTTTGCATGTTATTAGCTTGTATAACATTTCTTAAACCACTATTAGGTGCAGGGCGGGCCAATTTGGATCCTCCCAGTTTTACTCCATTAGCTTGGAGATTTTAAGACTTTTCATCTCATTAGTTTGGCGATTATATGATGCTTCAACACAATAAGGTGTCGAGTTTTCCTGGGCGAGCGACAGCGAGCCAGCAATTTGGGAGAAACCGGCCTTTGGCCGGGAAATTTTTCTACCGAAAAATGTACACATTTAGCTTGAAGGGGGTCTGGGGGACGTTATTTTAGTTTGAAGGGGGTTTGGAGAGGCGTTTTTCCAAGTCTCGGGGTTAACTAAAAACACATTGTTCGAAAATGGCAAAAACTATTAAAAACCTTGATAATAATTAAAGAAAATAAATAATAACCTTCAAGACGTTGCACCAGATAGTGTTAAGATTCAAACCAGGTCAGGTCATTCACTTCACAATCTGGTTCGCACGTTTTTTTTTTAGCTTGAATAACATTTCTTAAACCACTACCTGTATAACAGTTTATAAAATATATAGAATGTTTACAAAGTATACATAACACGCCTTCTAAATACAAGAGATAATCAGTTAGATATATAGATATACATATAGACAAATAGAAAAAGTTAGATAGATAGCCTAGATAGATAGATAGAAAAATAGATAGATTTATAAACATAGATATATATATATATATAGATAGATAGATATATAGATGAACATATAGACAAATAGAGAAAGTTAGATAGAGAGCGTAGATAGATAGATAGAAACATAGATAGATATATAAATAGATAGATAGATATATAGATAACATATAGACAAATAGAGAAAGTTAGATAGAGAGCCTAGATAGATAGATAGAAAAATAGATAGATATAAACATAGATAGATATAGAGATAGATAGATATATGGATAGACATATAGCCAAATAGAGAAAGTTAGATATATAGTCTAGATAGATAGATAGAAATATAGAGATATAAATATAGATAGATATATAGATAGATATATATATATATAGATAGATAGATACATAGATATATAGATAAACATATAGACAAAGACAGATAAAAACATAGATAGATATATAGATATATATATATATAGATAGATAGATATATGGATAGACATATAGACAAATTGAGAAAGTTAGATAGATAGCCTAGATAGATATATAGCAAAATAGATATATATAAACAAAGATAGATATATAGATAGATAGATATACTGTACATATAGACAAATAGAGAAAGTTAGATAGATAGCCTAGATAGATAGATAGACAAATAGATAGATAGATATATAGATAGATATATATAAAGTTGGATAGAAAAAGTTAGATGATAGTCAGTCAGTCATTCATAGTTTCATTTCACAAAAGAGAGATACATTGCACATCTTTTACATAATACTAAAACTAAGAACATCCAAATATCTGTACCGGTGATGTACAGTCGCGCTAATAAGTGATGTCTCGGCACCAAGTATGTTTTGATCAATAATTGGTATCAGCAATAATTATCTAAGCTTCACTGTACTTTTCATTATATTCTGGCAACTAATATACGATTGTGTTCAGCTTAGGAAGGACGTCTACTCAATAAAAGGCTACAGACTGTCTCAATTGATCTTTTCAGCTACCATATTATCCTTCCTAAGCTTCATAAAATCGTCTTAATGTAGCTAAAATCAAAGAGACGTCACCGGCACAGAAGGGGTTAACGGAATGTGGGCTCTGTATTCTGCACATAATATATTCTTGATTTCATGGCTTCAATATCATTTAATAATAAGATTTGAAATCCATGCATATTCATTCAATAGCGTCCTCTCCACATCCTTTACAATATATGACAGGCAGAGGAAAGGGTGGATAGATAGATAGATATAGATAGAAAGACAGATAGATAGATAGATAGATAGATAGATAGATAGATAGAAAGTTAGATAGACTGATAGATAGATAGACAGATAGAAAGTTAGATAGATAGATAGATGGATATAGAAAGTTAGATAGATAGATAGAAAGTTAGATAGATAGATGTAGATATATAGATAGATAGATAGAAAGTTAGATAGATAGATAGATAGATAGATAGATAGATAGATAGATAGATAGAAAGTTAGATAGATAGATAGATAGAAAGTTAGATAGATAGATGTAGATATATAGATAGACAGAAAGTTAGATAGAGATAGATAGATAGAAAGTTATGTAGATAGATAGATAGATAGAAAGTTAGATAGATAGACAGATAGAAAGTTAGATAGATAGATGTAGATAGATAGAAAGTTAGATAGATAGATAGATAGAAAGTTAGATAGATAGATGTAGATAGATAGAAAGTTAGATAGATAGATGTAGATAGATAGAAAGTTAGATAGATAGCCAGACAGAAACCATAGGTACAGGCAATACAGGGAAGCCAGACAAAGAATAGATAGATGTATAGCTAGATACAGATAAGTAGATAGATAAATAGATAGATAGATTGATTGACAGAACAGGTACAGCCAATAAAGGGAAGCCAGGTAAAGAATGGTGGAGGAAGAGAGAGAGAGAGAGAGAGAGAGAGAGAGAGAGAGAGAGAGAGAGAGAGAGAGAGAGAGAGAGAGAGAGAGAGAGAGTAGTAAAGATGGCAGGAACAAAGAGGGTGGAGAAAAATATATTGTATAAGGTATAGGAGAAAGCACTTTAGAGAGAGAGAGAGAGAGAGAGAGAGAGAGAGAGAGAGAGAGAGAGAGAGAGAGAGAGAGAGACCGTCAAGCTGCTCTACAAGTTCAAGTTAATCAAGTGTTCCATTGTTTTTTTTCCTAAGTACATGAAGAAGACAAAAGGCAGGTTGCCTATAGCGAGTGTCTCCCCCAAAGTTAAAAGAGTGACAAAGCCAAATTCAAGGTCAAAATGCCTTGACATACGAAGTTTAAAGTAGTTTAAGTTATAAGATGAAGGAAAGATTGATTGAGGAAGAGAGTTCCAGAGTTCACTTGTTGAGTAGAGGAAAAACTGAAAATTTGCCAATTCTTGGGTTGGAGAGCTGGGCAGAATAGGAGTGGGACTGTGTTGAAAGGCGGGTGCCTTGCACTCGCCGCAAGGGAGGGGTTATACACTGAGAGAGCTCTGAAGAACACCAATTGTTGTAATAGCGATAGCAGAATGATAGAGATGAAACATTTAGGCGTGTAGAAAGAGATTAATTGTAGGGAACTAGTAAGAAGAAGTGAGTTGATGAGACGAAATGCTTTAAACTCTACTCTTTCGACAATTGCGGTATGGATGGAACTTCCCCACACATGTAAACAATACTCAATACTTTAGGAAAGATATATGGTAACTAAAAGGATTAATCAAGATAGTCTGTAATCTGTGAACGGGTAGACCGTTCCTAACCTGAATAAAACCATCTAATAGTTGCTAGCATATATTGAAAAAAGATGTTCGGCCCATTAGTCTGGCGTTTTTAAGAATGTTCACCTCATTTCGTTTTCAATATCAAGACCTTTCGTACCATTTAGGTGTCTTTATTTTTCCTTGGGAGCGAAAGCGAGTCTGTAATTTTAAGAGGA
>CM064480.1:5943723-5976223 GCA_032716605.1 Paralithodes platypus
CGCACACACGCACACATATATAAACGCACACACGCACACATATATAAACGCACACACGCACACATATATAAACGCACACACGCACACACATATAAACTTAAAGAAATGCACACACACACATATAGACAGACACTAACACACTAATACACCTTGACAGACAGATAAACACGAACATGAATACAAAAACACACAGAGACAGACAACATTAGGAATTACACACAGACACACACACACACGTAGACAGTCGTGCACATATTTTCTGACAGACAAATAAACACACACACACACACACACACACACTCATATACACACAAGCACACATATATCCATCACCCAGGTCTTTTATATTCAGAAACCGGATACTACTATACCTTGTTCCAAGTAAATAGACCAAAACTCTTCAACATGTACCTCTATAACACAAAAATAGCCATATTAACCCCTTCTGTACCGGTGATGTACTCGTCATTAAATTCTTGCAACTATTAGACGATTGTGTTCAGCTTAGGAAGGACGTCTTACCATTAAAAGGCTACAGACTATCTCAATTAATCCTTTTAGGTACCATATAGCCTCCTCAAGCTTCATAAAATAACCTAAATGCAGTTGAAATCAAATAAAAAGGCGTCGCCGGTACTGAATGGGTTAATCAAGCTATTATAATTATCTACCATTTGGGAAGGGTCAGCCAGGGAATAGGTGTGGAGATATACAGCCCATTTGCTATAGCCCTTTTTCGAGTTACCGAGTTTAGGGTTGACGATTTCTGCTGTCCTACCTACTTGGAACAGGGTGTAGCAGTGGTTGTAAATTACGACGTCATAAAACACTGAGGGTCCTTTCTTGATAACGTACTTTCGGTTTTGCAATTATCTAGGGGAGGTAGGCCGTTTTTCTGGTCCGCCTTCTTCCTCGAGTTTAGCCCGATACCCTTTCAGATTTTAAGACGTTCGTCCCATTAGTTTGTCGATTTTAAAATCTTTCGTCCCATTTATATATCAATATCAAGACCTTTCGTCCTATTACGTGTCGATTTTTCTCCTGGCGAGCGATAGCGAGCCTGTAATTTTAAGAGAAACCGGCCTTTGGTCGGGACATTTTTCTATCGAAAAATGTACAAATTCATCTTGAAAGGGGTCTAGGAAGTATTTTTTAAAGCTTGATGTAGGTCTAGCGATGAAACTAAAAACATAAATTAATATATAAATAAATAGACCCAAACAAGTAACCACTGTCACCCTTACGGGCTCGGCCGGCCACACGGTAGGTTTACCATCAACTTTGGGGATTGTTCAGGTGCATGTATAGAGCATGTTCAAGGCATGCTACCGGGAGGGGATGTACGCAGCCACATACCTTACCCTCTACGCATGCGCGAAAATGTAAGCCTCCCTTGGCCCGGCCCCCCCCCGTTTCCCGCGTTTAAATATACCCTTCAAACCATCACTGTTAGCTCGGTCTCTAGCTCGATAGGTAGAGCTCTCGCCTGGCACTCATGTGACGTTAACCACTCCGTTAGAACCTAACCGCATGGCTTGTCCTACAGTGACTCGCTAGGATCGCCAGGGCAGTGGATGTGGTTACAGTTGATGTATTATTGTGTGCTTTATTTCATATGAAAGCTCGTGTCATGGGCAGTCCAGAAAGGCTCTTTGTTTTCGCCCATGTCAAGGCTTTATATATTTAATTGCAGAGTATATGTTTTATCATTAAGTAGTAATGATAGGATTTGAGAGAGAGAGAGAGAGTAGAACAGAGTGAGAGGAGGCGCGCAGTGTTTTTTGCCATGCTTGATGACATCACGGCTGGCTGGCCTGGGATTGGTTGGAGGAGTTTTTTACCATGCTTGATGACGTCACGGCTGGCTGGCCTGGGATTGGTTGGAGGAGTTTTTTACCATGCTTGGTGACGTCATGTTTGGCTGGCTTCTTTGTCATTGGCTGAAGGAATTGTTACCGCTTTGACTACGCGGTGCAAGCTAGTGCTAGTATATATACAGCTCTCTTGCCACTCTCTCCCTCAGATCTGGTTTCTAGAACGCATCCCTCTTATCCCTTTGATATCTGTCCCACTCTCTGCACCTGAGAACCTTTTCCTCTGCCTATCTCTCTCATTTTCCATATCTTTCACCACCTTTTATTAATATTATACCCCCTCTGGTTAACTCTGCATAATCAGCTTCATGCTGGCCAGTTGTATTGTGCGTTAAGGTCTTATATAACCCATGTATGTTAGTTGTTAAGATAAGTTGATCACGAAGCATTGGTTGGCTTTCATATTGTTCAGTACTGCTTCCTGTAATTATTAGTGTTCTGCTGGATTAGATAATGCTAGACTAGGAGTCTGATACTATAAGGTATTGTTTCCGATGGGTGCTGGCTTTAGTTAAAAGCTGCACGACATACCTGAGAACTGGAGTTGATTGGGTAAATTCTAGTCTGTGTGCCATTGAGAGTAGAGCATGCACGAATGAGAGCTTTTTGCCTATACCATTCTGCACTGTTCTAAGCTCGGTTGTTTGTCTTTGAGGTACGCCAGGAGAACGCTTAATACTTCGGTATTAAGGTTTCTCAAGAGAGCTACCCTTCATTAAAACGTAATATTTGACGCACAGACTTGAGATTTGCACTAGGCTATGCGGCATGCCATGCGCACCAGTATCTCGTATCATTGACTCTAGCTAGACTTTATCAGTCACAGTAGACATTAAGTATATTAAACCAATTACTCTTTTTATGCATACCCGTTTATGATTACACAAGCATTTCGCAGCCTAGTTTGATGTATTGAGACACAAACGACTTAGGCTCTTTTTGTTGATAGGAATACTGCATTGTCGTGGCAATTATTATTATTGTTGTGGCGTTTAGGATATTCTTGGCTCCGACTGCATTATATCTCCTGCCTTTTTGTGTGCATAGCCTGCACGAGCATTGTTCCGCTGCCTGCCTTTTTGGGTTCCATTTCCGATTCGAGCATCTTGATAGCATCTAACATTTAAAGAAGATTCCGTGTTGGTGTTGAAGGACTTCAGTGCACTTTCTTTCATGCAGGAGTGCCTGACATTTATTGATTAAAGTAACGTAAGCTGTAACTTCTCTTACCATCTTACTTTGCATACCATAACCAAGCACCTTCGGTTATAGGTAGTAATAGGCTGTTTTCACATAATATTAAGCCTAGAGTAGACGCACATTTATTGAGAGTTTAATAACCTATTATTGCATATAGAACTCTGGAGAGTATTTGTGTTCTTTGTTCACTGGGAATATACATCAGAGGTTGGATCTAGCGCTTTCCGTTGTAGCATTTATGCCATTACTAGTCCAATGAATAAGAGCCCTGATATATTTAAACCTCAGTCGTAACACTCAGAAGTCCAGTGTTCGACCCCACTCGAAACTTAGTGAATTTTTATATTTTTATTTTGTTATTTGTGTTATGTTTTATTACAACAACAACAACAAAAACAACAACAACAACAACAACAACATTAACAAGAACAGCAACAACAACAACAACAACAACAACATTAACAAGAACAGCAACACCAACTATAACAACACATATAACAACAACCACTACACAAACAACAACAACAACAACAACAACAGCAACACAAACTATAACAACACATATAACAACAACCACTACACAAACAACAACAACAACAACAAGAACAACAACAACAACAACAACAACAACAACAACAACAACAACAACAACATTAACAAGAACAGCAACACCAACTATAACAACACATATAACAACAACCACTACACAAACAACAACAACAACAACAACAACAACAACAACATTAACAAGAACAGCAACACCAACTATAACAACACATATAACAACAACCACTACACAAACAACAACAACAACAACAACATTAACAAGAACAGCAACACCAACTATAACAACACATATAACAACAACCACTACACAAACAACAACAACAACAACAACAACAGCAACACCAACTATAACAACACATATAACAACAACCACTACACAAACAACAACAACAACAACAAGAACAGCAACACCAACTATAACAACACATATAACAACAACCACTACACAAACAACAACAACAACAACAAAAACAACAACAACAACAACAGCAACAACATTAACAAGAACAGCAACAACAACAACAACAACAACAACACCAACTATAACAACACATATAAAAACAACCACTACACAAACATCAACAACAACAACAACATTAACAAGAACAGCAACACCAACTATAACAACACATATAACAACAACCACTACACAAACAACAACAACAACAACAACAACAACAACAACAACAACAACAACAAGAACAGCAACACCAACTATAACAACACATATAACAACAACCACTACACAAACAACAACAACAACGCAGGGAAAGAGTCTAACGGTGAGGGGCCTCAAACTCCACAGGCATACACACACACACACACATATACAAACTGGCTTACACACATACAGACACACACAGGCATACACACGCAGGCTTACACCCACACACGCAGGCTTACACCCACACACACTGGCTTACACACACACATACACACGCAGGCTTACACCCACACACACTGGCTTACACACACTGGCTTACACATACACACACACACACACAGGCATACACACGCAGGCTTACACCCACACACACTGGCTTACACACACACACACACACACACACACACACACACACACACACACACACACACACACACACGGAAGCAGGGTCTAGCAAAAGAGGTGGTATAAAACTGTAAGTGTAAAGAGACACTGATCGACCCTCATGTAAGTGATGGTGCCGGGAACAACGTACACACACATACACTGATACACACACATACACACACACACTCACACACACTGATAATGTAAGTGATGGTGCCGGGAACAACGTACACTCACATACACTGATACACACACACATACACACACACTCACACACACTGATCATGTAAGTACAAAGGAGTACAAAGGAAATCAAGCAACAACAGATCTAGTGACCCTTCTAGGTTGTTGTCCTCCAAAACACTGAGGATCAAGTGTCCAAACAGTGGTTTAGAGTGGGTAAGGGAACATTGGAAAGGGAAATACTGCCCTGGAACTAATGTCCGTGGCAGGATTAGGAAGTTAGTAGGGGACAGATGGGTTAGTAACTGAGGGGGGGATAAAATAAAGTTATTCATTTACAAACGCAGTCAGTCGCGGGTTTGATGCGAGATATTTGTCTAGGCGGAGTTTAAATGAATCAACGGTGATGCAGTCTATAACGTTTCGGGGAAGCCCATTCCACAAGTTGACAACTCGATTGAAGAAGAAATTCTTAGATTCGTGTGAGTTAAAAGATTTACCAATAATTTTGCAACCGTTTCCCCGCGTGTAATTAGATTGGTCGATAGTGAAGTACTTACTACAGTTCATATTGTCGATGCCTTTGATGATTTTGAACACTTGAATTAAGTCACCTCTTAATCTGCGCTGGGTTAAAGGAAATAGATTTAATTCTCTAAGACGCTCTTCGTATGGTTTGTTCTTTAGGCTAGGTATCATTTTGGTAACTCTACGTTGAACTCGTTCTAGCTTGTTTATATCTTTTTGGTAATAAGGGCACCAGGATTGAACGCAGTATTCCAGAAGAGGGCGGACTAATGAATTGTAAAGGGTTAGGATAACTTCTTTGGATTTATGCTCAAATGACCTGCCTATAAAGCCAATTATTTTGTTTGCCTTCTTAACAACTTCTGAACATTGTTGACTCGGTTTTAGGTTACTCGATATTGTTACTCCCAGATCGGTTTCTCTCTTTACATTCTTAAGCTGAGTGCCATTCATCGAATAGTTTGCTTTCTCATTTAGGTATCCGATATGTAGTACTTTACATTTATCCGCATTGAAACTCATTTGCCAAATTTGGGCCCAACATGACAATTTATCTAGATTGTGTTGCATATCGTCAACTTGTTCTTTTGAGAGTACGCTATTTGCAATTTTTGTATCGTCAGCAAATTTTGAGATTGTACAGGTGAGACCCTCATCTATGTCGTTGATGTAAATTAGAAAGAGAATTGGTCCTAGTACCGATCCCTGGGGTACCCCGCTACTTACATTGGTCCATTTTGATGCCTTACCGTTTATGACTACTCTTTGCTTTCTGTCGCTGAGCCAATTTTCTATCCATTTCAACACACCGTCTTGTATTCCATGCGCTTTTAGTTTTAGCAGTAAACGTTTGTGGGGAACTTTGTCAAAGGCCTTTTGAAAATCAAGGTATATAATATCTACAGCTTTACTCTCATCGTAGAGGTTGAGGATATCGTGGAAGAAGTCTAAGAGGTTTGTTAAACAGGAACGTTTTTTACGAAAGCCGTGTTGAGTATCTTTAAGTATGTTATTTTCCTCTAAGTGATTTACGAGTCTGTCTCGTATGACCGTTTCTAGCATTTTACATACAACTGAGGTTAAGCTAATTGGACGATAGTTACTGGGTAGGGATTTGCTGCCTTTTTTGAATATCGGTGTTACGTTGGCTAGCTTCCACTGATCAGGCATAGTTCCAGACTGCAAGGATTTATTGAATAGTAATGTCAGTGGTTTAGAGAGCTCATCCTTAGCTTCCTTTAGAACTCTAGGCGAGATTGTATCAGGTCCTGGCGTTTTATTTACCTTGAGTTTATCTAAACAATTCAATACTTCTCTCTCTGTAACGATGATATTGCTTAGAACATCTAAATTATCAATCTGAATCGGCGATGGTGTAGGGGTATCACTGAGGTCTTCTGTTGTAAAAACTGATGCAAAGAAGGTATTGAGGGCATTACTCATTTGTTCTTCGTCTTTGGTGTATTCTCCATTTTCATCGACTAACGGTCCAACAGTTGAAGTAACAACTTTTTTCTTTCTGATATAACTATAGAATTCTTTCGGGTTTGTTTTACTTTGATTCGCAATATGTAACTCTAAGGTCTTTTTACTTTGCTTAATTAACTTTTTGGCTTTGCGTCGTAGCTCTACAAATTTCACCCGTTCTTCGTCATTTTGTGAGGATTTTAATCTATCATTAGCAAATTTTTTAGCAAGCAGGCAGTTTGAAATATCTTTATTCCACCATTTGGGCTTATTATTATGGCCTGGACGCCGAGTTTTTGATGGTATGCAGTCTTGCACTGCTTTTAGGTAAGTGGCTTCGAATAACTTCCAAGATGTATTTATGTCGTTATTGTGAATTAAAAAGCTCCAGTCAGTTTCTTTAAACATAGCTCTAAGTTTATGGAAGTTTGCTTTCTTGAAATTAGGGACTTTTTCGATGCTACTATTTGGTTCGTTACTAGTAAACTTTAAAGTGAAAGTTATCGTACGATGGTCGCTGTTACTGAATTCATCACCAACATTCAAATTCTCTATTAATTCTTCTTTTGTTGCAAGTACAATGTCAAGAACGTTATTACCACGGGTCGGCGTTCCAACAAATTGATAAAGCGAACTCTCTTGCAAGTTCGTATACAAGTCATGTCCGGAGTGTGAAGTAAGAGTATCGCCCCACTTGGTCACAGGTAAATTAAAGTCACCAAAAATTACGGTATCTTGTGAGTTACTTACATCTGCAATTTGTTCGTAAATTTCTCGGTCAGTTTGCACTGATTGAGCTGGAGGTCTGTATATTAATGCAAGTATTATTTTGGTACCTTTATTATTCTTTATTAGCACAAAAGATGCGTCGACGTTCACAATTTGAGGTTTTGACAAGAGGGTAGGGTTAAGACTTTCTTTGATATAAAGTAAAACGCCACCTCCATTTCGATTTATTCGGCTTTTCTCAAACATTACATAACCGGGAAGTGAATACTCTGCTAAAAAGTCTCTATCTTCTGTATTGAGCCAAGATTCTGTTATGCCAATCACATCATAATTTTCTGTAAACACTAGCTCCTCTAAATCTGAAAATTTATTGCGTATGCTACGAGCGTTTGCATAGAAAACCTTTAAATTTGTTATTTTAGAACTCACGGAACGCTCTTTAATAATATTTTTGGTTCTTGTCGGATCTACATTTATGTTCATGGCTGTCCTCGGTCCTCGCTGTCTTTGGTCCTTATCGCTGGTGGTCCTCGGTTGCCTCTGTTTTTTTCTTGGCGTTGGATGATTTATGTCACTGCTGCTTCTTCTCGGATGGCGTTTTTTGATCCATGGCTGCGGACTGCTTCGTGTAGGAGACGACCCATGCGTGCTGAACCCACAGGGTTTAGATGAGTGCCATCCTTGCGGAACAGAGTAGGCTGGTTGTAGAAGTTGTCCCAGAGGTTGATGAATTCAACTTCTTCCCTCAGACACAAATGTTTTAGTCGGCTATTTGTGCTGAAAGCCTTGTCGTAGAATTTGTCAGGTGCGTCGATCTTGGGGAGAATGCCTGAGATGATGATATTCCTTGACTTGTTTTTGTAGTGCTGGATCATCTTGCGATATTTCTCCATCAACTCTTCGGATCTGGTGCGCATGACGTCATTTGAACCAGCATGGATGACAAAAAGGGTATTTTCATTTGCATCCTTTGTGGTATCTTCGAAGGCTTCCACAATGTCGTCCAGTCCAGCTCCTGGGATGCAAAATCTTTTTCGTTGATTTGGGACTCTGTCGCAGAACTCTTCGACCTGTCCTCGTAGGATGGAATCCCCCACGAGCCTGGTCTCTTCTGGTTCGTCTTCCATCTCTACCAATATCTCAAATCTGTTGGACATTGTGACTGGTAGATGAGACCTTTTCTGCGTTGGCCGTGCACCATTCCTCACTGGTGTAAATCCGGAAACCTGTGGTGGCGGGACTCTACGTACAGGTCGGGGAGAGGAGTGGTTAGAACGGGGGCGAGGGGTTGGTACTGTTCGTGCTAGCAGGCTTCTTGCACGAGGAGTGGGGGAGAGACTAAGGTGAACAGGGCGGCTGTCCTGGTTTGATGTTGGCTCAGGTTCATCAGAAGCATCTGCTGCAGTGTCTACTGCAGGTGTTGGATTGTTGGCAGATGACGTTGGGGCTGTGGTGGATGCTGGAGTTGAAACAAATTGAGTTAGTGATACTCCAACGTTGAGTGTTACAAACTCTTGGAGTGATTCCAGCTTCCTGGTGAGGTCGTTGATCTTGTTGAGGGCTTCATCCAATTTTGCTGTCAAATCCCCTCGTTGCTGGCAGAGTCGGCAGACTTGTGGATCGGCAGGAGCAAACATGGAAGCACCAAACCTACCGGCGCAGTTCGTACAGGCACGAGGCATGGTGACGATCACTTTCTTCAGTTCACTTCACTCACTTAAAAACACTTAACTCACTTTAAAAACACTAAACTCACTTTAAAAAACACTTCACTCCCTTCAGGTCGCTTCACTTACTTAAATAGGCCTAACCGAAAACAAAAATGTTGAAATACACACAAATAGGTTATCAGCGGTGATAGCCTAACCAAAAATTAAAACAAAACAAAATTAAATTTGAATACGCAGTGATAGCCGAACCGAAAACAATTTTATGTTTATTTAAACAGAAATAGGCCACTAAGTGATGGTGCCGGGAACAACGTACACTCACATACACTGATACACACATACACACACACTCACACACACTGATCATGTAAGTGATGGTGCCGGGAACAACGTACACTCACATACACTGATACACACACATACACACACACACTCACACACACTGATCATGTAAGTGATGGTGCCGGGAACAACGTACACTCACATACACTGATACACACACACACACACACACTCACACACACTGATCATGTATGTGATGGTGCCGGGAACAACGTACACTCACATACACTGATACACACACATACACACACACACTCACACACACTGATCATGTAAGTGATGGTGCCGGGAACAACGTACACTCACATACACTGATATACACACATACACACACACACTCACACACACTGATCATGTAAGTGATGGTGCCGGGAACAACGTACACTCACATACACTGATACACACACATACACACACACACTCACACACACTGATCATGTAAGTGATGGTGCCGGGAACAACGTACACTCACATACACTGATACACACACACATACACACACACTCACACACACTGATCATGTAAGTGATGGTGCCGGGAACAACGTACACTCACATACACTGATTCACACACACATACACACACACTCACACACACTGATCATGTAAGTGATGGTGCCGGGAACAACGTACACTCACATACACTGATACACACACATACACACACACACTCACACACACTGATCATGTAAGTGATGGTGCCGGGAACAACGTACACTCACATACACTGATACACACATACACACACACTCACACACTGATCATGTAAGTGATGGTGCCGGGAACAACGTACACTCACATACACTGATACACACACATACACCCACACTCACACACACTGATCATGTAAGTGATGGTGCCGGGAACATCGTACACTCACATACACTGATACACACACATACACCCACACTCACACACACTGATCATGTAAGTGATGGTGCCGGGAACAACGTACACACACATACACTGATACACACACACACACACACACACTGATCATGTAAGTGATGGTGCCGGGAACAACGTACACTCACATACACTGATACACACACATACACACACACACTCACACACACTGATCATGTAAGTGATGGTGCCGGGAACAACGTACACTCACATACACTGATACACACACATACACACTCACACACACTGATCATGTAAGTGATGGTGCCGGGAACAACGTACACTCACATACACTGATACACACACATACACACACACACTCACACACTGATCATGTAAGTGATGGTGCCGGGAACAACGTACACTCACATACACTGATACACACACATACACACACACTCACACACACTGATCATGTAAGTGATGGTGCCGGAACAACGTACACTCACATACACTGATATACACACATACACACACACTCACACACACTGATCATGTAAGTGATGGTGCCGGAACAACGTACACACATACACTGATACACACACATACACACACACTCACACACACTGATCATGTAAGTGATGGTGCCGGGAACAACGTACACTCACATACACTGATACACACATACACACACACACTCACACACACTGATCATGTAAGTGATGGTGCCGGGAACAACGTACACTCACATACACTGATACACACACATACACACACACTCACACACACTGATCATGTAAGTGATGGTGCCGGGAACAACGTACACTCACATACACTGATACACACACATACACACACTCACACACACTGATCATGTAAGTGATGGTGCCGGGAACAACGTACACTCACATACACTGATACACACACATACACACACACACTCACACACACTGATCATGTAAGTGATGGTGCCGGGAACAACGTACACTCACATACACTGATACACACACATACACACACACTCACACACACTGATCATGTAAGTGATGGTGCCGGGAACAACGTACACTCACATACACTGATACACACACATACACACACACTCACACACACTGATCATGTAAGTGATGGTGCCGGGAACAACGTACACACACATACACTGATACACACACACACACACACACACACACACACACACACACACACACACACACACGTATATATATATATATATATATATATTTACAGAGGTGGAAGCAGTGTCTTTTGCAACAAGATGTGGCATACGTCTGTTAAGGGACTCCAATTGACCCTTGGTCGATTTTTTGTGGAGGAGAGAAGAAACGCACACACGCACACATATATAAACGCACACACGCACACATATATAAACGCACACACGCACACATATAAACTTAAAGAAATGCACACACACACATATAGACAGACACTAATACACTTTGACAGACAGATAAACACGAACATGAATACAAAAACACACAGAGACAGACAACATTAGGAATTACACACACACACACACACACACACGTAGACAGTCGTGCACATATTTTCTGACAGACAAATAAACACACACACACACCTACACACACTCATATATACACACAAGCACACATATATCCATCACCCAGGTCTTTTATATTCAGAACCCGGATACTACTATACCTTGTTCCAAGTAAATAGGCCAAAACTCTTCAACATGTACCTCTATAACACAAAAATAGCCATATTAACCCCTTCTGTACCGGTGATGTACTCGTCATTAAATTCTTGCAACTATTAGACGATTGTGTTCAGCTTAGGAAGGACGTCTTACCATTAAAAGGCTACAGACTATCTCAATTAATCCTTTTAGGTACCATATAGCCTCCCCAAGCTTCATAAAATAACCTAAATGCAGTTGAAATATAATAAAAAGGCGTCGCCGGTACTGAATGGGTTAATCAAGCTATTATAATTATCTACCATTTGGGAAGGGTCAGCCAGGGAATAGGTGTGGAGATATACAGCCCATTTGCTATAGCCCTTTTTCGAGTTACCGAGTTTAGGGTTGACGATTTCTGCTGTCCTACCTACTTGGAACAGGGTGTAGCAGTGGTTGTAAATTACGACGTCATAAAACACTGAGGGTCCTTTCTTGATAACGTACTTTCGGTTTTGCAATTATCTAGGGGAGGTAGGCCGTTTTTCTGGTCCGCCTTCTTCCTCGAGTTTAGCCCGATACCCTTTCAGATTTTAACACCTTACGAGCGGCCTATGCGGTTTATTTATGTGTACCGCACAGCGGGGTGTTTTTAGCCAAAATAGGGCTGTTTACGTGATCATTTTCATGCCTAAATAAGACCCAGAACGTAAAACAAGTACCTATCCCTGAAAGGGCATAAACAGAGCTTTCGAATGACACCATAACGATCCTTGTATGATGGATAGTTTTCTTGCAATAACCGTGCAACGCGAGTGCAAAAAGCAGGTAATTCGGTACTTTCAGTACATAATTGAGTATGTAGCGAGTGAGAGAGGGAGGAGGGAGCTGAGATTTGTGTCAGTAGGTTCGCCGCGGTGGTCTGGAGCAGTCATACGCTCGCTAGTCTCCTGCCACCACTTGTCTCTCTCTCTCAGCCACATTACGTGCTGAAATTGCCACTCGAGTTATGTCGAGCGCCGCCACATAGTCCAGCTTTTTTTAACTCGACTTATGTTGCTCGCCGCTAAATAAGGGTTAAGACGTTCGTCCCATTAGTTTGTCGATTTTAAAATCTTTCGTCCCATTTATATATCAATATCAAGAACTTTCGTCCTATTACGTGTCGATTTTTCTCCTGGCGAGCGATAGCGAGCCTGTAATTTTAAGAGAAACCGGCCTTTGGTCGGGACATTTTTCTATCGAAAAATGTACAAATTCATCTTGAAAGGGGTCTAGGGAGTATTTTTAAAGCTTGATGTAGGTCTAGCGATGAAACTAAAAACATAAATTAATATATAAATAAATAGACCCAAACAAGAAACCACTGTCACCCTTACGGGCTCGGCTGGCCACACGGTAGGTTTACCATCAACTTTGGGGCTTGTTCAGGTGCATGTATAGAGCATGTTCAAGGCATGCTACCGGGAGGGGATGTACGCAGCCACATACCTTACCCTCTACGCATGCGCGAAAATGTAAGCCTCCCTTGGCCCGGCCCCCCGTTTCCCGCGTTTAAATATACCCTTCAAACCATCACTGTTAGCTCGGTCTCTAGCTCGATAGGTAGAGCTCTCGCCTGGCACTCATGTGACGTTAACCACTCCGTTAGAACCGCATGGCTTGTCCTACAGTGACTCGCTAGGATCGCCAGGGCAGTGGATGTGGCTAGAGTTGATGTATTATTGTGTGCTTTATTTCATATGAAAGCTCGTGTCATGGGCAGTCCAGAAAGGCTCTTTGTTTTCGCCCATGTCAAGGCTTTATATATTTAATTGCAAAGTATATGTTTTATCATTAAGTAGTAATGATAGGATTTGAGAGAGAGAGAGAGAGAGTAGAACAGAGTGAGAAGAGGCACGCAGTGTTTTTTACCATGCTTGATGACGTCACGGCTGGCTGGCCTGGGATTGGTTGGAGGAGTTTTTTACCATGCTTGGTGACGTCATGTTTGGCTGGCTTCTTTGTCATTGGCTGAAGGAATTGTTACCGCTTTGACTACGCGGTGCAAGCTAGTGCTAGTATATATACAGCTCTCTTGCCACTCTCTCCCTCAGATCTGGTTTCTAGAATGCATCCCTCTTATCCCTTTGATACCTGTCTCCCTCTCTGCACCTGAGAACCTTTTCCTCTGCCTATCTCTCTCATTTTCCATATCTTTCACCACCTTTTATTAATATTATACCCCCTCTGGTTAACTCTGCAAAATCAGCTTAATGCTGGCCAGTTGTATTGTGCGTTAAGGTCTTATATAACCCATGTATGTTAGTTGTTAAGATAAGTTGATCACGAAGCATTGGTTGGCTTTCATATTGTTCAGTACTGCTTCCTGTAATTATTAGTGTTCTGCTGGATTAGATAATGCTAGACTAGGAGTCTGATACTATAAGGTATTGTTTCCGATGGGTGCTGGCTTTAGTTAAAAGCTGCACGACATACCTGAGAACTGGAGTTGATTGGGTAAATTCTAGTCTGTGTGCCATTGAGAGTAGAGCATGCACGAATGAGGGCTTTTTGCCTATACCATTCTGCACTGTTCTAAGCTCATTGTTTGTCTTTGAGGTACGCCAGGAGAACGCTTAATACTTCGGTATTAAGGTTTCTCAAGAGAGCTACCCTTCATTATAACGTAATATTTGACGCACAGACTTGAGATTTGCACTAGGCTATGCAGCATGCCATGCGCACTAGTATCTCGTATCATTGACTCTAGCTAGACTTTATCAGTCACAGTAGACATTAAGTATATTAACCTAATTACTCTTTTTATGCATACCCGTTTATGATTACACAAGCATTTCGCAGCCTAGTTTGATGTATTGAGACACAAACGACTTAGGCTCTTTTTGTTGATAGGAATACTGCATTGTCGTGGCGATTATTATTATTGTTGTTGTGTTTAGGATATTCTTGGCTCCGACTGCATTATATATTCTGCCTTTTTGTGTGCATAGCCTGCACGAGCATTGTTCCGCTGCCTGCCTTTTTGGGTTCCATTTCCGATTCGAGCATCTTGATAGCATCTAACATTTAAAGAAGATTCCGTATTGGTGTTGAAGGACTTTAGTGCACTTTCTTTCATGCAGGAGTGCCTGACATTTATTGATTAAAGTAACGTAAGCTGTAACTTCTCTTACCACCTTACTTTGCATACCATAACCAAGCACCTTCGGTTATAGGTAGTAATAGGCTGTTTTCACATAACATTAAGCCTAGAGTAGACGCACATTTATTGAGAGTTTAAAAACCTATTATTGCATATAGAACTCTGTAGAGTATTTGTGTTCTTTGTTCACTGGGAATATACATCAGAGGTTGGATCTAGCGCTTTCCGTTGTAGCATTTATGCCATTACTAGTCCAATGAATAAGAGCCCTGATATATTTAAACCTCAGTCGTAACACTCAGAAGTCCAGTGTTCGACCCCACTCGAAACTTAGTGAATGTTTATATTTTTATTTTGTTATTTGTGTTATGTTATATTATATTATATTATATTATATTAGGGTTAGGTTAGGTTAGGTTAATCTAATCTAATATAATATTTGTACATTTTGGGCAGTGGGCGGGGCCGGGGGTAAGGTATGTGGCTGCGTACAGACTCTCCCCATGCTACCAGTCATGTTTTGGGCTTCGTGTGGACAAGCCTTAACGTGTACAGTATTTCAATCCAATGTTCTTGATTTGGGATAATTAAAAACAGTTGGAATTCTGTTGGTTGTCTAGCAAGAATCAAGTATACGAATTTGTAACCGAATCTATAATTGATGTATTAAATGTATATATAAAGTAGGACATCGGAATTGTATTTATAATAGTAATTTTTGTTAAGCCCTTCACTATCATCACGTAATTTGTTCATATTCTGGTTACCATTAGACGAGTTTCTTTAGTTTGTAATCGACCTATGCGACTCATATGGGTAAATACGATCTCAATAAACCCTCCTAGTAACATAGGTCCTTCTTAAACTGCATGCAATCATCTAATGTTGCCAGAAACAAAGGTAAAAAGGCGTCATGGTGCTGAAGGGGTTAATTTGTCCCGTAGATTAAGGGGGGATGTTTCACTTTTTGGGCGATTTTTGCATGTATTCATTATTTTTCTAGTTTCCTCCCTAGACCTCCATCAAATTAAAAAAAAAACATCCATTAGATCCCCCTTCTAGATTAATTTGAAAAAATTTCGGTATAAAAATTTCCCGGCCGAAGGCCGGTTCTTCCAACATTACAGGCTCACTATCGTTCGCCAGGGAAAAAATTGACACCTAAATAGCACGAGAGGTCTAAATATTGACGAAGTAATGGGGCGAAAGGTCTAAATATCGACTAAGTAATGCGGCAAACATCTTAACATCTGAAAACTAATGGGGCTAAACATGAGGGAGAAAGTGGTCCAGAAAAGCGACCCATTCCCCCCTTAAACACAAACGCCTCCCCACACCCCAGTCAAGCTAAAATACCACCACCCAAATTATCTTCAAGTTCATTTTGTATATTTTTTGGTTGGAAAATGTCTAAGCCTTTTATTCTTCTTCTGTTATTAAGCCGCTGTCACACGAGCGATTTTTCCGTCAATTTTCCATGAGCAAGTTTTCTCTCGATATATTTAGGGACTTCTGTGCACTGGTATCGGTAACTAGACTGAAGGTAGATTATGTTAGGCGGCTGAATTCTGATAAAGTGTCATATTTGAAGCTGCCAGACTATAATTGCCCGTAACAATTGCTCGAAAAACGGCTCGTGTGACTCCGGCCGAAATCACGACCACAATGGATGGGCTTTGGAACTTGTGTGTGTAAAAAGTAAGTAATGAACGGTTAAGGGAGCCCACCGCGTTTGTTTTCTCTTTCTCTCCCTCTCTCTTTGGCTTGTATCCATTCGGCCCCATTCACCCTACTTTTTTAAGGCGTTTACCCCCATCCAGGTGTCGATTTCTTCCTGGTGAGCGATAGCGAGCCAGCATTGTATGGAGAAATCCGGCTTCGCCGGAGAAATTTTTCTATCGAAAAATGTACAAATTTAGTTTGCTGTTAAAACAAAAATATATATATGTTGTCTCGCTATCGCTCGCCAGGAAGAAATCGACACTTGGATGGGGATAAACGTCTTAAAACAGTTGGCTGAATGGGGCCGAATGGATAAAAGCCAGAGAAAGAGGGAGAGAAAGATAAAAAAATCCGGTGACCCCTCTTAACAGTAGGCATGAATCACGGGAACAGATTAACGAGAGGAAATTGGGGACTTGGGCGGGAAAAATACGAGTTAAGGGGAGGCGGACCGTTTTTCTGGACCCCCTTCTCCCTAATGTTTAGCCCCACTAGTTTTGAGATTATGAGACGTTCGGCCCATTAGTTTGGCGATTTTAACACCTTTCGCCCCATTTCGGTGTAAATTTAAAGACCTCTCGTGCCATTTAGGTGTCGATTATTTCCTGGCGAGCGATAGCGAGCCTGCAATTTTAAGAGCAACCGGCCTTCGGCCGGGAAATTTTTCTATCGAGAAATGTACAAATTTATCTTGAAGGAGGGTCAAGGGGATGTTTTTCTAAGCTTGATGGAGGTCTAGGGAGGAAACTAAAACAAATATATGAATAAATGAATTAATAGACCAAACAAACGGTCTGCTTCCCCTTAATGGGATGATATCGGTGTTGTTAACCCTTTCGCGCACAGATACGCGATTTGCACCCTTTCTGGGATATTTAAAATCCTTTGTGACCATCTGGGGTGTTTAAAAATATTTAGTATAGTTATTTCAACCTCTGCAGTTGTCTTTGAGTGTGTTGTGGGCCGAAAACTTATTTTGGCGAGGTAATTATTAGATTCAGAGAAATCTATTTCTGAATACCAAACGGTATCACCCGGATCATGAAAGGGTTAAATTCGGTATCCGGAGAAGTCTGTGTGAATATACATAGTATTTATTAATAATATTTAAATGTATTTCTATATCAATAACAGAAGTCACTACTGGTGCCAGGTTGAAAACAACTACATTTTGGACTTAAGAAAACCTATGAAAGTCGTTGAGGAGAATCAGAAGCTGTATAATGAGGCCAGCGGGTATCTAGGTCAAGGAAGCTGTATAATGAGGCCAGCGGGTATCTAGGTCAAGGAAGCTGTATAATGAGGCCAGCGGGTATCTAGGTCAAGGAAGCTGTATAATGAGGCCAGCGGGTATCTAGGTCAAGGAAGCTGTATAATGAGGCCAGCGGGTATCTAGGTCAAGGAAGCTGTATAATGAGGCCAGCGGGTATCTAGGTCAAGGAAGCTGTATAATGAGGCCAGCGGGTATCTAGGTCAAGGAAGCTGTATAATGAGGCCAGCGGGTATCTAGGTCAAGGAAGCTGTATAATGAGGCCAGCGGGTATCTAGGTCAAGGAAGCTGTATAATAAGGCCAGCGGGTATCTAGGTCAAGGAAGCTGTATAATGAGGCCAGCGGGTATCTAGGTCAAGGAAGCTGTATAATGAGGCCAGCGGGTATCTAGGTCAAGGAAGCTGTATAATGAGGCCAGCGGGTATCTAGGTCAAGGAAGCTGTATAATGAGGCCAGCGGGTATCTAGGTCAAGGAAGCTGTATAATGAGGCCAGCGGGTATCTAGGTCAAGGAAGCTGTATAATGAGGCCAGCGGGTATCTAGGTCAAGGAAGCTGTATAATGAGGCCAGCGGGTATCTAGGTCAAGGAAGCTGTATAATGAGGCCAGCGGGTATCTAGGTCAAGGAAGCTGTATAATGAGGCCAGCGGGTATCTAGGTCAAGGAAGCTGTATAATGAGGCCAGCGGGTATCTAGGTCAAGGAATGCTAAAAGGTAAGGCAGAATGAGGCCAATGTTGTGGAGTATAAGTTGTATCACACGAGCGCTGTTTCCGTCAATTTTCCATGAGCAAGTTTTTTCTCGTATTGGTTGGGGACTTTTTTGCACTGGTATCGGCAACTAGACTGAAGGTAGCATATGTTAGGTGGCTGAATTATTATAAAGTCTCATTGTTTAAGCTTCCAGACCACAATTGCCCATAAAAATTGCTCGAAAAATGGCTCGTGTGACTCCGGCTTATAAGTAGTATCACACGAGCAAATTTTCCGTCAATTTTCCATGAACAAGTTTTGTCTCATGCTCTTTGAAGACTCTTTCGCAGTGGACTCGGAAACTAGATTGAAAGTAGATAGTGTTAAGCAGTTTAATTATGATGAAGCCTAAATTCTAAAGCTGCTAGACTACAATAATTGCCCGTAAATATTGACGAGAAAATCGCTCGTGTGACACCGGCTTGAGACCCGGACCAAGGAGGGAAGAGATCACAGAGGAAGTCACAACAATACTGTGTCCGGAACATAAGGGGAAATTGAGGTCAACGAAGGAAACTGGAGCATAATGTTAAAAGAGAATTGGACATCTTCACGTCTGCTGGCATATTTGTATCTGTATTTGTGCATGAATAATGACATAACAAATTGATATATATAATATATATATATATACCGGTATATATATATATATATATATATATACAGAGAGAGAGAGAGAGAGAGAGAGAGAGAGAGAGAGAGAGAGAGAGAGAGAGAGAGAGAGAGAGAGAGAGAGAGAGAGAGAGAGAGAGAGAGAGAGAGAGAGAGAGAGAGAGAGAGAGAGAGAGAGAGAGAGAGAGAGAGAGAGTTAAAAGTATCCAACAGACCCAAAATCTACTTTGACTTTCATACATTTAGTGAATATAACCCTGTGACTGACGCTGTAGAATTCTTTAGATAGGTCGCAAAGTGTGATCGGAGATGGTTTCTATCGAAAAAAGTACAAATCTAGCTTGCTCTGAAAAAAAAAATATCTAAATGCTGATTCGCTACCACTCACCAGGAAAATATTAACACCTGGATGGGGGTAAACGTTTCAAAACAGTAGGCTGAATGGGGCCGAATGAATACAAGCCAAAGAGTATAAAGGAGTACAAAGGAAATCAAGCAACAACTTATCTAGTGACCCTTCTAGGCTGCTTGTCCTCCAAAACACTGAGGATCAAGTGTCCAAACAGTGGTTTAGAGTGGGTAAGCGAACATTGGAAAGGGAATTACTGCCCAGGAACTAATGTCCGTGGCAGGATTAGGAAGTTAGTAGGGGACAGATGGGTTAGTAACTGATGGGGGGATAAAATAAAGTTATTCATTTACAAACGCAGTCAGTTGCGGGTTTGATGCGAGATATTTGTCTAGGCGGAGTTTAAATGAATCAACGGTGATGCAGTCTATAACGTATCGGGGAAGCCCATTCCACAAGTAGGCAACTCGATTGAAGAAGAAATTCTTAGATTCGTGTGAGTTAAAAGATTTACCAATAATTTTGCAACAGTTTCCCCGCGTGTTATTAGATTGGTCGATAGTGAAGTACTTACTACAGTTCATATTGTCGATGCCTTTGATGATTTTGAACACTTGAATTAAGTCACCTCTTAATCTGCGCTGGGTTAAAGGAAATTGATTTAATTCTCTAAGACGCTCCTCGTATGGTTTGTTCTTTAGGCTAGGTATAATTTTGGTAACTCTACATTGAACTCGTTCTAGTTTGTTTATATCTTTTTGGTAATAAGGGCACCAGGATTGAACGCAGTATTCTAGAAGAGGGCGGACTAAGGAATTGTAAAGGGTTAGGATAACTTCTTTGGATTTATGCTCAAATGACCTGCCTATAAAGCCAATTATTTTGTTTGCCTTCTTAACAACTTCTGAACATTGTTGACTCGGTTTTAGGTTACTCGATATTGTTACTCCCAGATCGGTTTCTCTGTTTACATTCTTAAGCTGAGTGCCATTCATCGAATAGTTTGCTTTCTCATTTCGGTATCCGATATGTAGTACTTTACATTTATCCGCATTGAAACTCATTTGCCAAATTTGGGCCCAACATGACAATTTATCTAGATTGTGTTGCATATCGTCAACTTGTTCTTTTGAGAGTACGCTATGTGCAATTTGTGTATCGTCAGCAAATTTTGAGATTGTACAGGTGAGACCCTCATCTATGTCATTGATGTAAATTAGAAAGAGAATTGGTCCTAGTACCGATCCCTGGGGTAGCCCGCTACTTACATTAGTCCATTTAGATGCCTTACCGTTTATGACTACTCTTTGCTTTCTGTCGCTGAGCCAATTTTCTATCCATTTCAACACACCGTCTTGTATTCCATGCGCTTTTAATTTTAGCAGTAAACGTTTGTGGGGAACTTTGTCAAAGGCCTTTTGAAAATCAAGGTATATAATATCTACAGCTTTACTCTCATTGTAGAGGTTGAGGATATCGTGGAAGAAGTCTAAGAGGTTTGTTAAACAGGAACGTTTTTTACGAAAGCCGTGTTGAGTATCTTTAAGTATGTTATTTTCCTCTAAGTGATTTACGAGTCTGTCTCTTATGACCGTTTCTAGCATTTTACATACAACTGAGGTTAAGCTAATTGGACGATAGTTACAGGGTAGGGATTTGCTGCCTTTTTTTAATATCGGTGTTACGTTGGCTAGCTTCCACTGATCAGGCATAGTTCCAGACTGCAAGGATTTATTGAATAGTAATGTCAGTGGTTTGGAGAGCTCATGCTTAGCTTCCTTTAGAACTCTAGGCGAGATTGTATCAGGTCCAGGCGTTTTATTTACCTTGAGTTTATCTAAACAATTTAATACTTCTCTCTCTGTAATGGTGATATTGCTCAGAACATCTGAATTATCAATCTGAATCGGTGATGGTATAGGGATATCACTGAGGTCTTCTGTTGTAAAAACTGATGCAAAGAAGGTATTGAGGGCATTACTCATTTGTACTTCGTCTTTGGTATATTCTCCATTTTCATCGACTAACGGTCCAACAGTTGAAGTAACTACTTTTTTCTTTCTGATATAACTATAGAATTCTTTCGGGTTTGTTTTACTTTGATTCGCAATATGTAACTCTAAGGTCTTTTTACTTTGCTTAATTAACTTTTTGGCTTTGCGTCGTAGCTCTACAATTTCACCCGTTCTTCGTCATTTTGTGAGGATTTTAATCTATCATTAGCAATTTTTTTTTAGCAAGGAGGCAGTTTGAAATATCTTTATTCCACCATTTGGCATTTGGGCTTATTATTATGGCCTGGACGCCATATTTTCGATGGTATGCAGTCTTGCACTGCTTTTAGGTAAGTGGTTTCGAATAACTTCCAAGATGTATTTATGTCGTTATTGTTAATTAAAAAGCTCCAGTCAGTTTCTTTAAACATAGCTCTAAGTTTATGGAAGTATGCTTTCTTGAAATTAGGATTTTTTTTCGATGCTACTATTTCGTTCGTTACTAGTAATCTTTAAAGTGAAAGTTATCGTACGATGGTCGCTGTTACTGAATTCATCACCAACATTGAAATGCTCTATTAATTCTTCTTTTGTTGCAAGTACAATGTCAAGAACGTTATTACCACGGGTCGGCGTTTGAACAAATTGATAAAGCGAACTCTCTTGCAAGTTCGTATACAAGTCATGTCCGGAGTGTGAAGTAAGAGTATCGCCCCACTTGGTCACAGGTCACAGGTCTTGGTCGCAAAGTCTTTTTGATTCTCTGTCCTCACAACTCAGTGTCCTCAACTTAAATGCTTCTTCTGAAATCACTGTGTTGGGTGATTTTAATGTCCATAATGTTGAATGGCTCACTCATTCAGCCAGGACTGATGATGCTGGTCTTGAATGTGAGCTATTTGCAGACTCATTTAATCTCATTCAACTAGTCAACCAACCCACCCGTGTACCAGATAGTCCTAATCATAATTCCCACCTACTGGACTTAATTTTAACAACCAATTCAGAAAATTATGATGTTACAGTGAGGTCCCCACTTGGATCTTCTGATCACTGTCTGATACAGGCCACCTGTCTATCACCTACCACACCTTCCCACTCTGAACCTGTTTTGGTGACTAAATGGCATTACGATAGGGCAGACTGGGAGGGTCTTCAAGGTTTCTTTATTGATATTCCCTGGACCTCTTTCTTTTCTAATGATGCACACTCCACCTTGAGCCACATACAAGATTTTGTAAAAATTGGAATGGAAACTTTTATTCCTCATCAAAAGTACAGTAAAAGATCTAATTCACCTAAATGGTTTGACCATAATTGTGCTAGAGTAACTGAACAAAAAGCAATAGCCTACAATGCATACACAAGATCAAAAACACATGAAGCCTTTAATTACTTTAGAAACATCAGAAATCATGCCAAAACTGTATTAAACCTAACTAAATCAAACTTTCTCCATAAGCAGGCAAATAAACTTCTAAATAATCCAAATGATAACACAATATTTTGGTCTACTCTTAACTCATTCAAATCCAACTTCACTACTGCTTCATCCATTCCACCATTAAAATCTCCGACTGGCAATCTTGTAAGTGACCCACGAGGTAAAGCTAACCTTCTTGCAGATATTTTCTCCACCAACTCAACCTTAGATGAAATAAATCAAGATGTCCCTGTACTTAATTTTAATTCACCTGAAATTCCCTCACTTAAGATCCACACCAGACATGTCAAAACTATTTTGCAGAATCTCTCAGTAGATAAGGCTCCTGGTCCAGATGAAATTCCTCCAATAGTACTTAAGAATTGCTCCTTGGTGCTCGCTCCTGTATTGGCAAAATTTTCCGTCTGTGTACTCATACCTCATGCTTCCCAGTACCCTGGAAAGAAGCAAACATCCATCCAGTTCCTAAAAAAGGTGCCTCTTCAGATCCATCAAACTACAGACCAATAGCTATAACTTCCACTCTTGGCAAAGTTTTTGAAATTATATTAAATAATCACATAATTAAGCATCTGGAGAATAATAAATTAATCAGTGATAGGCAATATGGTTTTAGACGATGTCGATCAACTGCAGACATTCTTTGCCTTCTTACGCATCAAATCAACCAAGCTACAGACCAACATGGTGAAACACATACAATAGCACTGGATATATCAAAGGCATTTGATAGAGTCTGGCATCAATCCTTATTGTCGAAGATGTCACACTATGGCCTTGCATCATTAGTTCCACTAATTTCTTCTTATCTTCATAACAGAAAAATATGTGTAATGGTAGATGGCCTTTATTCTCAATTTCACTCAATAAATGCTGGTGTTCCCCAGGGATCAGTTTTGGCCCCAACTCTGTTCCTCATTCATATCAATGATCTCATATCTACCACTCATAATCCAATACATTCCTACGCAGATGACTCAACACTCCACAGTTCCTTCACATTTACCAATTCTTTCACCCAACCCGATCTTATAAATTCAAAAATAAACACTGCAATTTCTCTGAACCAGGACCTTTCTAGAATTAATGAATGGGGACAAGAGAATCTAGTTTCCTTTAATGCACAGAAAACCAAGTACATTCAATTTTCTAACCGACAGAATCTCACTGACTCCCATATATTTTTTAATGATGTAAATATTCCCACTTCCCCTAGTATTGACATTCTCGGTGTAACATTAACTACTAACTTGAGCTGGACACATTATGTTAGAAGCATTGCTAAGAATGCCTCTAAAAAACTGGGACTCCTGTACAGAGTTCGAGAATTCTTCACTGACGAGCAGTTGGCCGTAATATATAAAAGTCATGTGCGCTCTCAGATGGATTACTGTTCACCTCTGTGGGGTGGAAGTGGAGTGGTTGCATTGAGGCAGTTGGACAAAATTAAAAATAAAGCTATTAGATTAATCAATAACCCTGCAATCACACAGGACCTTCCTACATTAGCCATACGAAGAAACGTTGCATCCCTTGCATTATTCTACAGATATTTTCACAGCAATTGTTCCGAGGAACTTGCTTCAATTGTGCCGCCTCTCCACATCTTTCTCCGTAGAACTAGGGCAGCTGAGAGCGCCCATGAATTTACACTTTCTCCTCCACAATGCAGAACTTCTGCTTATCAGAATTCATTTATCCCCAGAGCTACTACTCTTTGGAATTCACTTCCCTCGAATTGCTTTCCACAAACTTACAATCAACAAATGTTTAAATCCAGTTGTTACAAACATTTTATGAATGGAGGATGCCTTTAGGCACATGGACCTTTTTGTTTTATCTGTGTTTTTCCTTCCTCCGTTCATTGTCTCTTAAAAAAAAAAAAAAAAAAAAAAAAGGTAAATTAAAGTCGCCAAAAATTACGGTATCTTGTGAGTTACTTACATCTGCAATTTGTTCGTAAGTTTCTTGGTCAGTTCGCACTGATTGAGCTGGAGGTCTGTATATTAATGCAAGTATTAATTTTGTACCTTTATTATTCTTTATTAGCACAAAAGATGTGTCGACGTTCACAATTTGAGGTTTTGACAAGAGGTTTGACAAGAGAGAGGGAGAGAAAGAGAAAACAAAACGAGGTGGGCCCCCTTAACCCCTTCACTCCCATTACGTAATTTGCATCATATTCTGGTTACCACTAGACGATTTTCTTTAGTTTATGATCTACCCCTACGATTCAAATGGTTAAATACGATCTCAATAAACCCTCTTAATAACTTTGTTTTTTTTTGTTTTTTTTTCTCTGTGATTGAGGGAGGCAAAAGGCAGAACTGCCTATAGCGAGTGCCTCCCCCATAATTGAAAGAGTGACAGGGCCAACATCAAGGGACGTTCAAGCCAAAATGCCTGGACACACAGAGTTTGAAGCAATTTAAGTCATAGGAAGAGGGAAAGACTGATTCTGGGAGAGAGTGCCAGAGCTCAGCTGTTGAGTAGAAGAAAGTTTGAGAGTAACGTGTCACTCTTGGGTTGGAGAGTTGCACAGAGTAGGGGTGGGATTGATTTTTTTTTTTTTTTTTTTTGTTATTTTCTATATTCCAACTTACTTCCTCTCGGGCATAGGCTGAGAGCCTTAACATTCACCGCTTTACAATGAACAGTGAAGCCCGTGAGGTCTTGTTTCAGTCTAGGGAGTGAGACATGTGAAGCACGTAGAGTACAACGAGCACCTGCCATCTTGCCTTCACATGAGGCACGGTGCTCTCTCATGGGCCGAAACGACCCCATCTCTGAAGCCACCTCGTTCCCGTGCTTCACTGTCTCACCCCCTACACTTGGACTCACACACTTACACCACACACAACGCCACCTGTTGAGCAGATAACTCACCAAGAGTTGCAAGACGGGTACCACGTGCCCTACGTAAAGGAGGTGGTATGCACTGGGATAGCTCTGAGGAACACTGATCATTATAGTAGCGATAGAATAGCGAGAGAGATGCAACATTGTGGCGAAGAGAGAGTGATTGCAGAGAGTTGGTGAGTGGACGGGAGTTAATGATACGAAAGGCCTTCCTTTCAACTTTGTCTAGGAGAGCGGTGTGAGAGGAACCTCCCCACACAAGTGAACAATACTCAATACAAGGACGCACTATGCCCCTGTACAGAGCAAGAAGCTGTGCAGGGGAAAAGAACCCCCTAAGGCGGTTGAGCACACCCAGCTTCTGGGAGGCTGCCTTAGCAAGGCTGGTAATATGGTCCTTCCAACTGAGAGCAGAAGAAAAAGAGACACCAAGAATATTGAGAGAAGATGAAGGATTGATTTTTGTATTGTTGAAGAATAAGGGATAGTCCGCTGGGAGTTCCTTACGGGTAGATAGATGGAGAAATTGGGTTTTGAAAGCATTAAAGGTAACAAGGTTTTCTCTGCCCCAATTGGAGATAGTATTTAGATCAGAATTTAAGAGTTCTATGGCTTCATTACGTTTGTCGTTGAGGGATTGCTGGCTGGGGCATTCTGAAAAACTAATGGAGTAGTGTAAGGTTGAGTCGTCTGCGTATGAATGGATGGGAATTGAGGTACAGTTGAGGAGATAATTTATAAAAATTAGAAAGAGAATAGGAGATAGGACAGAGCCCTGAGGAACACCGGAGTTTATAGGGTGAGGAAGTGAACAATGGCCGTCCACAACCGCGGCTATGGAACGGCCGGAAAGGAAATTAGAGACAAAGACACAGATGGAGGGATAGAAACCAAAGGAGGGTAGTTTAGAAATTAAAGATTTGTGCCAGACTCTATCGAAGGCTTTCGATATGTCTAGTGCAATAGAAAAAGTCTCACCGAATTCCCGAAAGGAGGATGACCAAGAGTTAGTAAGATATGAAAGAAGATCACAAGTAGAGCGACCCTTAAGGAAGCCATACTGGCGATCTGAGAGTAGATTATGAGAAGAGATATGCTTAAGAAATTTGGAAGCCAAAATAGTTTCAAAAACTTTAGAAAGACATGAGATGAGAGCAATTGGACGATAGTTGGAGGGTTGAGAGCGGTCACCCTTCAGGACAGGTTGTATAAGAGCAAGCTTCCAGCATGAAGGGAAGACGTTAGAGGAGAGATAGAGACGAAAGAGTTTGCCTAGGCAGGGAGTCAGCACGGAAGCACAGTTTTTGAGAACAGGAGGAACACCATCCGGACGTCCGGACCGTACGCCTTCTTAGTATTAAGCCCAGAGACGGTAGAAAGCACATCTTTAGATGAGATTAGGATATTAGGCATAAGTAAGAGAGAGGAGGGTGGAGAGGGAGGATAACATCGTCTAATTTAAGGGGTTAAGGGGAGTAACCTGCTGTTTTTCTCTTTCTTGTTTGTATCCATTCGGCCCTGTTCAGCCTACTATTTTATGACATTTATCCCCATCCATGTGTCAAATTGTTCTTGGCGAGCGATAGCTAGCCAGCATTTTATGGAGAAATCCGGCTACGGCGGAGACATTTTTCTATCGAAAAATGTACAAATTTAGCCAGCTGTTTAACACATTATCCAAAATATGGTGGCTCGCTATCGTTCGCTAGGTATAAATCGACACCTGGATGGGATAAACCTCTTAAAACAGTAGCCTGAATGGGGCCGAATGGATACAACCCAGCGAGAGAGAATATAAGCAGGTGACCCCCCTTAAGGGGGAAGGGTTTAGTTTTTGGTCGATTATTTCATATATATATATATTTTTTTTTTGGTCGATTATTTCATATATTTATTATTGTTTGTTTAGTTTCCTCCCTAGACCTCCATCAAACTTAAAAAAAAAAAAAAAATCCATTGCATCCCCCTTGTAGATCAATGTGTACATGTTTCGATAGAAAAATTTCCCGGCCGAAGGCCGGTTCTTTAGAAATTACAGGCTCACTATCGTTCGCCAGGAAAAATCGACACCTAAATGGCACGAAAGGTCATAAATTTGACAACGAAATGGGGCGAAAGGTGTTAAAATCGCCAAACTAGTGGGCCGAACGTCTTATAATCTCAAAATTAGTGGGGCTAAACATTAGGGAGAAAGGGGGTCCAGAAAAACGGTCTGCCTCCCCTTAAGCCTCTAACCTGGTATACACGGAGTCGCTAACAATAAACACGAGACAGGCATTAACTTCGTCTCGGCTGCTGCCCCGGAGAAGTTTTATTCATTTTATGTTAGTTTCATTAGTCGAGTTAAGGGGAGGTTTCTAGTTTGTTTCCTACTCCTCCAGCAATCTTAAAATTTCACCCCTTGACCCCCTTTCAGGATAAATTTGTACATTTTTCGGTAGAAAAATGTCCCGGCCGAAGGCCGATTACTCTTAAATTACAGGCTCGCTATCGCTCGCCAGGATAAAATCGACACCTAAATGGCACGAAAGGTCTTAAAATTGACAGAATGGGGCGGAAATTCTTAAAAATCACCAAACTAATGGGGCAAATGTCTTAAAATCTCAAAAGCAATGGGGCTAGACATGAGGGAGAAAGGGGTCAAGTAAAAAGTCCCTCAAGTGGAAATCTCCCCTTAAGGAGTAAAGTTGGTTAGTGGAGAGAACATAATAATTATTTGAAGTGTGTCTGGGAAACGACAAAACTAGTTACAAGGGATTACAAAGAATAGTTTGTATCTATCATTCCTTGCGGTCCATTCCGGGGAGATACTCGAAGTGGAGAGAGAGAGAGACTGTTTAGTGTATTACACTCATTACAGAGTGTGTAAAATACTATCTACTCTCTTCTTGAACTATTTTACAGAAGAACTGTTTACAGATTCTGAGGGAAGTTTGTTCCGAGCAGAGCAGATATATATGTGAAAAGGTTTCTACAAATAATTGGGCTGAGCCTTTTCAATTCTAACTTTCAGCGATGGTTGCGTGTTGTATTCGTATTGAGGCTAAACATTTTGCTATAATCCACATCGTCAAACCCAGTAACTATTTGACAAACTTCAATGAGTTGACCTCGTAGTCTGTATGTTTCCAAGGAAAAGAGATCAAGAGCTCTCAACCGGTCCTCATAGCTCTGTCTTCTAAGCGATGGAATAAGCTTTGTAGCCGTAGCTTGTACTCTTTCCAGCCGCTCTATCTCTTCCCTGAGTGCTAGAGACCAGAAGAGAACAGCATACTCCAGGAGAGGCCGTATCAGAGCGTTGTAGAGTGTGAGGACTATTTCCATATTTCTATACTTAAATTGCCTCTTAAGGGGAGGTATTTAGTGTGTTCCCTAGACCTCCATCAAGCTTAAAATTACACCCCCTTGAGTCCCTTTCAAGATAAATTTGTACATTTTTCGGTAGAAAAATGTCCCGGCCGAAGGCCAGTTCCTCTTAAATTACAGGCTCGCTATCGCTCGCCAGGATAAAATCGACACCTGAATTGCACGAAAGGTCTTAATATGGGGTGAAAGTTCTTAAAATCACTAAACTAATGGGGCAAACGTTTTATAATATCAAAAGCAATGGGGCTAAACATGAGAGAGAAAGGGGTCCAGAAAAAAATCCCTGAAGTGGAGATCTCCCCTTAACATAGACCAACAAGTTATGAGTTTTCTTTTCTACTTCAATGCACTGCTTGGAAAAACTTGAGGTCACTGCTAATTAAAACACCCAAATTTAGGTCACTGCTAATTAAAACACCCAAATTTAGGTCACTGCTAATTAAAACACCCAAATTTAGGTCACTGCTAATTAAAACACCCAAATTTAGGTCACTGCTAATTAAAACACCCAAATTTAGGTCACTGCTAATTAAAACACCCAACTTGAGGTCACTGCTAATTAAAACACCCAAATTTAGGTCACTGCTAATTAAAACACCCAAATTTAGGTCACTGCTAATTAAAACACCCAAATTTAGGTCACTGCTAATTAAAACACCCAAATTTAGGTCACTGCTAATTAAAACACCCAAATCCTTTTCCAATCAGTCACTTCCAGGGGCATTCCCAATAGCCTGACTTGGCGTTTGCTTGGCCAATATGTATCACCTTGCACTTCTCCAAGTATCTGTCATGTCTCAGACCATTCACCCAGTCTGTTAACCCTATTAGGTGCAGGGCGGGCCAATTTGGAGCCTCCCAGTTTTACTCCATTAGCTTGGAGATTTTAAGACGTTTCATCTCATTAGTTTGGCGATTATATGATGCTTCAACCCAGTAAGGTGTTGATTTTTCCTGGGCGAGCGAAAGCGAGCCCGCAATTTGGGAGAAACCGGCCTTTGGCCGGGAAATTTTTCTACCGAAAAATATACACATTTAGCTTGAAGGGGGTCTGGGGAACGTTTTTTTAGTTTGAAGGGGGTTTGGAGAGGCGTTTTTCCAAGTCTCGGGGTAAACTAAAAACACACTGTTCGAAAATGGCTAAAACAAATTAAAACCCTCAATAATAATTAAACAGATTACCATAATAACCCCCAAGATGTTGCACCAGATAGTGTTAAGATCCATCCTGAGCTATTCAACCCCTTTAGGGTCACATTCAGTCTAAGCTTAACCCTTTGAAGCTCTGATGCGTTATAGCAGTTTATGTTGGCTATCATTAGACGATGTTATGCAGCTTAGGAAGGATCTGTGGGTATTTAAAGGGTAAATACTATCTCAATCAACCCTTTGACTTCCATATACCGTTACTAATCTGAATAAAATCGTCTAATAGTAGCCAGAAACAGAACAGAAACGCGTATTGGAGCTTGAAAGGGTTAATGCCATCTGCACACTTGGAGATCAAACCTGGCCGGTTTTTCAGGTCTCCCTTCTCTCTCGTGCTTCGCCCCATTGTGTTTTAGAATTTAAGACGTTCAACCCATTAGTATGGCGATTTTAAGACTTTACGCCCCACATCTTTGTTAATATTAAGACCTTTCGTGCCATTTAGCTATCGATTTTTTCCTGGCGAGCGATAGCGAGCCTGTATTTTTAAGAGTAACCGGCCTTTGGCCGGTACATTTCTCTACCGAAAAATGTACAAATTTATCTTGAAGGGAGGTCTAGGGGGTGATTTTTACATCTTGATAGAGGTCTAGGAAGGAAACTAAACTATATTAAAAAGATAAAACAAAAAAACAATCAATACGCCCATTTCCCCTAAACAATCAATACGCCCATTTCCCCTAAACAATCAATATGCCCATTTCCCCTAAACAGACCAATATCCCCATTTCCCCTAAACAGACCAATATCGATGTCATTGAAATTTATGATAAACAAAAGTGGGCCAAGGACAGATCCCTGTGGAACTCCAGAAGTGACGGAAGTCCACTCCGAAGAAACACCATTCATTACCACCCGTTGCTGTCTACCTGTTAGCCAACTTTCTATCCAATTTGTGACCTCTATCTTGATACCTTCTTCCTGTATAGCTAATTTCTTTCTCCCACACATATTTTTAACCCTTTCAAGCTCCAATACGCATTTCTGTTCTGTTTCTGGCTACTATTAGACAATTTTATTCAGATTAGTAACGGTATATGGAAGTCAAAGGATTGATCGAGATAGTATTCACCCTTTTAATACCCATAGATCCTTCCTAAGCTGCATAAACTCGTCGAATGACAGCCAAAATAAACTGCTAAAACGCGTCAGAGCTTCAAAGGGTTAAAGGTATCTAGTTCTGGATAAAAAACACCATCTGAGGAAGAGTACTTTATTGGCAACGTTTCGCAGATAGCTTCATCAGGTCACTCGCGTATCAAGTTTTCTTTGGTCCTGATTTATTTTGGCCTTTCTGTATGCAACCCTTCTCTTTCTAATTGCTGCAGCTATGTCATCTGTTAACCATTTCACGCAGAGGTTGCCAGATTAGCAATAAGAAATAGAGTTCTCTCACTCTTATAATTACCTCTCCAAAATTAGTTTTCTGCCCACAGCTAACTCAAAGACAACTGCAAAGGTTGAAGTAACTAAACTAAAGGTTTCTAAATACCCCTGATGGTAACAAAGGCTTTAAAGTATCCCCAATAGGCTCAAAATCGCGTCATATGTCGGAGAGGGTTAATTATTGGGGTTGAGGTGAGCTTTGATTTGGTAAGCTTAGTTGGTACGAACGCAGCTTATCAATTCACAAGTTGCTCTTTGAATGAGCTCCAAATACGA
>CM064480.1:5981223-6076223 GCA_032716605.1 Paralithodes platypus
GGATAAGTGTTGAGGGAAAAAGCGCTTGTGTGATACCGGCTTAACCCTCACCTAACACTTACAACGTGTCACCTAGTACGTTGGATATAACACTAACCCTTACCTACCAGGTAATTATATGTTCATAGTAGGCCTACTAAGCTTACTTTATTCTATACCTACCACCTGATCCCTTGTCTTTATTCCATACCTACCACCTGATCCCTGGTCATTATTTCATACCTACCACCTGATCCCTTGTCTTTATTCCATGCCTACCACCTGATCCCTTGTCATTATTCCATACCTACCACCTGATCCCTTGTCTTTATTCCATACCTACCACCTGATCCCTTGTCATTATTCCATACCTACCACCTGATCCCTTGTCTTTATTCCATACCTACCACCTGATCCCTTGCCTTTATTCCATACCTACCACCTGATCCCTTGTCATTATTCCATACCTACCACCTGATCCCTTGTCATTATTCCATACCTACTACCTGATCCCTTGTCATTATTCCATACCTACCACCTGATCCCTTGTCATTATTCCATACCTACCACCTGATCCCTTGTCATTATTCCATACCTACCACCTGATCCCTTGTCATTATTCCATACCTACCACCTGATCCCTTGTCTTTATTCCATACCTACCACCTGATCCCTTGTCATTATTCCATACCTACCACCTGATCCCTTGTCATTATTCCATACCTACCACCTGATCCCTTGTCTTTATTCCATACCTACCACCTGATCCCTTGTCTTTATTCCATACCTACCACCTGATCCCTTGTCATTATTCCATACCTACCACCTGATCCCTTGTCTTTATTCCATACCTACCACCTGATCCCTTGTCATTATTCCATACCTACCACCTGATCCCTTGTCATTATTCCATACCTACCACCTGATCCCTTGTCATTATTCCATACCTACCACCTGATCCCTTGTCATTATTCCATACCTACCACCTGATCCCTTGTCATTATTCCATACCTACCACCTGATCCCTTGTCATTATTCCATACCTACCACCTGATCCCTTGTCATTATTCCATACCTTCCACCTGATCCCTTGTCATTATTCCATACCTACCACCTGATCCCTTGTCATTATTCCATACCTACCACCTGATCCCTTGTCATATTCCATACCTACCACCTGATCCCTTGTCATTATTCCATACCTACCACCTGATCCCTTGTCATTATTCCATACCTACCACCTGATCCCTTGTCATTATTCCATACCTACCTGATCCCTTGTCATTATTCCATACCTACCACCTGATCCCTTGTCATTATTCCATACCTACCACCTGATCCCTTGTCATTATTCCATACCTACCACCTGATCCCTTGTCATTATTTCATACCTACCACCTGATCCCTTGTCATTATTCCATACCTACCACCTGATCCCTTGTCATTATTCCATACCTACCACCTGATCCCTTGTCATTATTCCATACCTACCACCTGATCCCTTGTCTTTATTCCATACCTACCACCTGATCCCTTGCCTTTATTCCATACCTACCATCTGATCCCTTGTCATAATTCCATACCTACCACCTGATCCCTTGTCATCATTCCATACCTACCACCTGATCCCTTGTCTTTATTCCATACCTACCACCTGATCCCTTGTCATAATTCCATACCTACCACCTGATCCCTTGTCATTATTCCATACCTACCACCTGATCCCTTGTCTTTATTCCATACCTACCACCTGATCCCTTGTCATTATTCCATACCTACCACCTGATCTCTTGTCATTATTCCATACCTACCACCTGATCCCTCGTCATTAACCCGGGAACTGCGGGGACACTCTTAAGAGTTCTTCCGGCGGACTGCGGGGAGACTCTTATGAGTCAGAGAAAAAAAAAATCAACTTTTGACATCGATTTTTGTTTGTTTTATTTATTTATTTTTATTTTTTGGCCCCTGGGCCATACAAAATCTCAGTCCTCTACCTCCCCTCCTTCCCCACTTTCCTCCTCTCCTTCAGTTATCACCTATTTTCCCTGTTATTCCCTTATTCTGAGGTATATTTTCGTGCTTACATTAGAAATCCGGTTGCAGGGTGTGGTCATCACTGATAGCAAGCGAATGCAAGAGAGAGAGAGAGAGTATCGATCGACTGTGTCTCAGTGGCCTTGGGGGAAATTGGCGGGAAAGCAGCTTGCCTCACCCATACATTATACAACTCGCGGGCTATATCTCCGATTTTGACCATCCAAACGCTGTTTTCACTCGTTTTATTGTTGTTTCAGGTTAATACCTTTATAATCAACCCATAATAGGCGCATATGGATAAGTATTAATGCTATTAATGGTACAATGAATATTTTAGTGACGGAAACACCTCAAATACATGCGCACAGGGAGAGGTGTCTAATTACCCCGATGCGCACTTCAGAGGTTAACCTAACGGTCAATATTTACGAGACGCACCACAGCTATTTTCAAGTTTTTTATTTATTTATTTTGTTTTTTTTGGATTTGATATTTTTATGGTTTATAAGCTTTTATATTATAAAACTAGTTCATGGAAATTAGTATTTACCCATTATCCAAGAATCTAAATACACACGGCCCCCGATAGTGAGAAAGGCTATGCAGAATAGGGAAATTGAGGGGTAAAAAGCGTATAAAGAGAACCTATTGCATTTGTAAATAAAAGTTGGCTCGGGTTTTTGCATTTTCGAGACCCATAAAACCCCAGCTGGTAAATCTACAGTTAAACTACCCCTCCCCCACTATCCCCCACCACCTCCCCCCCTTCAAAACACGCCTTTTAGCATGTTTTTGGATGGTTCAGCAGACGCAGAAACTGGAAAAAAAAACGTATTTTGATAAAAAATTATCACCAACCAGATACGAGTTTTTCAGGTAATTTGTTGTTGTTTTTTATTTTATATTTGATATACAGTGTTGTTTAATACCGAGGACCGTCTCATTTTAGTGTTTTTAACATTAGCCTAACCTAACCTAACTTAACCTAACCTAACCGAAAACTAACCTGTCTCGCAACCGGTCTAAACCCAGCTCACGTTCCCTGTTTATGGGTGCGCGACGGTCTAAACCCAGCTCACGTTCCCTGTTTATGGGTTCGCGAAGGTTTGTAATACTTCAATGTATCTATTTCAAGTCAAATATACATTTTCGTGCATCATCAAACCATACTAAGTCTACTACTAATAATATTAACCCATTAGTACCAACAGAATAGCGACAAAATAGGGGTAGTATAACTGTAGATTTATCAGATCCTGTGTTGCGGGAGGAATTGTTTTTCAGATGCCTATTTACTAAGGAACATTGAACAATATCTTTAACACACAAAGAGCGGGTGGTAGGGTATTTTACACTGTGCCGCCCAGCGTTTTTTTTTATACCCTAAATAGGGTTGTTTCTGTGCTCATTTTCATGCATAAACAAGACCCAGAGCGTAAAACAAGTATCTATCCCTGAAAGGGCGTAAACAGAGCTTTCCAATGACACCCGACCCATCCTTGTACGACCACTGGTTCTCTTGCAACGATCGTGCAACACGAGTGCAAAAAAACTAAAATAAGGTAATTTCCGTACATAATTCCCTGTGTAGCGAGTGAGAGGAGGGGGAGGAAAGTAGAATACAGTTCAGTACATCCACGGTGGTCGTGGGGAGCGGTCATAAGGTTACTACGCTCGTCCCACTGCTCAGCTCACTCTCTCAGCAACATTACGTGCTGAAAATGGCACTCGACAGCTGTCGTGCACCGCCACATAGTCCAAATTTATTTAACTCGACAGATGTCATGCGCCGTTGGTTAAGGGTTAACCTAACCTAACCAAAACCTAACTTAACCTAATCTAGTATATTAGTAGACTATTTATGAATGTAAAATGTAAAAATATATTGTAACATTACCAAATTATTGCGATATAAATACAGGTCCTCCCGCTACACAGGATTATACTTAATAGCCTGTTATAATACCAGAGTCAACTTTGAGGAGACATTATCCTAACCTAACAACCTTACCTAACCTATCCTAGTATTATGGGTGGGGGCGGCCGGTTGGGTAAAACTGTTAACGGTAGACGAAAATATGGCGTTGCTGAAAGCCGCGCGCCGTCTATAAGAGAGTATTGACAACCGTTTTACGGTAGGCAGACATTATTGGTAGACATGTTGTTACCGTTTTTTAATAGGTTTTGCCGAGGGTTGAAACTAATTGTAATATGATGTTTAGAGCATATAGATTCCAAATATGTCAACAAAATTAGTGACATTAAAATGGAGTTATAATGGTGTTTCTGTTCATTCTGATACACATTCTATCCTACATTATTCAGAGTCAATTTATATAGTAATATTTTTAACATCGTTCTTAATTTCTTCAGGATCTAATACCCATTTTTAGACGTTATTGTGGTTATGATTAGACGATTTTGTGCAATTTAGGAAGGTTATGTAGGAATCAAAGGGGTAAAGACTATCTCAATTAACTCTTTAGCTTCCACAAGTTCACCCTAAGATGAATAAAACCGTCTACTGAAAGCCAAAATAAACTGTGAAAACACATCAAAATCCTCGAAGGGTTAACGCGAATAACCCCCCATAATGAAAATAATAAAAGCATCTTACCTAACTTCACCTAGCTGAAGGGGAGTTTTTTGTTATTTTTATAGACACCCATCTCCCTCATATTTAGCCGTCCGGCTGGCTCAGTTGACAGCGTGCCTGATTCCCATCTCGAGGTCTCGCGTTCAATCCCCGCTCAGATTGAAAAGTTTTTCTGGGATATAGCTGGCGGTTACCATCTCCCCATGAGCAAGGGGGATGGGTAATGGTCTCTGGTAGACTAAAGAAAGCCAAGCGCTTGTGAATCCTCGAAGGAGGAGATACGGGCGCTATATAAGTAACCAGACGATTATTATTATTATTATTATTATCAAGACGTTCGCATCATTAGTTTGGCGATTTTAAGACCTTTTGCCCCATTTCTTTGTCAATATGAAGACCTTTCGTATAATTTACGCGTCGATTTTTTCCTGGTGAGCGATAGTGAGGCAAGCCTGCAAATTAGGAGGAACCGGCCTTTGACCGAGGCGTTCTACTACCTAATAATGTACAAATTAATCTTGCTCGGTGACATACCACGAAACAAACAAAAGTGAACACAATATTCTGTTCGATCCTCACTTACATACCAAACCCAAAGTTCCCTATATAGCTTAGCCTATCCTAGCTTGACCTACCCTATTCAACCTATTCTTACCTCTCCTAATGTAGATTCAATATTATCTAACCTATTATTTCATATCCTAATCTAACCTAACAAGTCTTTACCCTAACATACCAATGGGGGAAAATAAAAAAATCGTCTGCTATTTTTCCCGCCTTTGGTTCGCACCGAACCTAAATTTGTTGCCATCGAGTGAATTGAATTTTTTAAATCGCAGTCATCAAAATATCACTGGATTTCTATAGTCATGAATGTTACAGATATATTACTCTCAAATTCTATTCAGAACATTGTCCAATATACAAAGTATTTATGGTAAATAAACACGATTCTATTACGCCTACACAAACACATGGTAAGCCCCCTAAAAGTACTGTAGTCCTGTTAATATTTCAATAGATAGGTACCCATGTCCTAAAAATGATAATATGTATAAAAACTCGAGATGAACGTATAAAATAATCGGCATTAGCCACTTTACTGGAAATTAGATTATACAATTACAGTATAAACTAGTTTCTGAAATGGCACGAGCATCATAAATTGATGCCAGTATTCGCTAGCCATAATTATCATTAAACCAAACTACTCGAGCAGTCAACATCTGTTCCCCACTTGACTTACTTTGTTAAATTTGACATTTGTTGTGCATCTATGTGCACACTAGCAGTAATGGTGGTAGATATTTGTTTCCCATCGATGGAAATCTTAATATAATGTGGATTATAGCCTTAATAAAGGTAAAATGCTCAGTTAAATGGTGTGCGTGCGTGTGTGTGTATTACAAGGTTGCCAACGCATATCCACTCCCAACCTGCCCAAAAGTAGCCCAATCACCTAATATCGCACAACACAAAGTTTCAGCTATTTTAATCCTATCACACATTTTCTTATATGTTTATCTTTAACAGCCATGCGTGCATGATACTATGAGTTCCCCATATATAACTAGGCCTAGTCCCATATACAGTATATGAGTAGTACGTGTCACATCATCTAAACATTAATGAAATAACCACATACATGATTATCACAATCATTCACTCATCAAATCTGCATCACTGTCCCAATCCCCCCTCACAAGCAATCACTTGATTATTCAGTCACCGCCACATAGGTTACCATACATGTATAGTACAACCAACTGAAAGCCATGATGAACGTTTGTATGAAATGTAGCCTAGCTACTCGACACTCGATAGGCTATCTCGATACCTCTACAACTTGAATAAATAATATATAGAACCAACCCAATTCCGCTTTCCTCAATTTTAGTTAGGATAGTAGGCCTACTTCAGAGGCTATCAACCCCATCACGCCGTAAATCAAGAATATCGTTAGGAATGGAGCCCCTTTTCGAGAAATGTACGTCCTTCCTTCAATCTCGCAAATCTACGCTCCCAAACTAGCCCAATGGTGCGAACAAAAGAAGACCTTGGCAACACTGATGTTTATCACGCCGTGGTCAGCTGGTCACCGAAACCCTCGACCATAGACTACATATAACCTAGACACGAAAGAAGACGCCACAAATCTGTAAATAGTGAGCCGCGCGTTCGAGAGATGGCAGCACGATCACAAAGGACAATGGGAGGGGAGGGTCCCCACAAAGACATTATATTGACTATCATTGTCCTTGGTCCTCATTAATTTGTAATAATCCCTACCTTGTACTAATAACGCTATTAATAAGCAATTGAACATTATCCAGAGACTGCAGACATGACATAGTTAAATAGACATAACTAGAGGCTACTGTAAAGGCGCCAGTCATCGTGTAATTGTCGTCATTATGAGGAGGTACACAAGCAAAACTCCTCCAACACGGCCATTGTTGATGTGAGATTCGGGAGTTGCCAACGTCAATGGTGGGACAAAATATCCCTAGATGTCATAAGTATAAATGTCCAGTTTTAGTGCTACTTGACAAATTAACATCTACATAACATGTAACATACTAATATATATTCAAAATGACAATTTAATTCTTATTGTGTTGCTTGAAGGTATACAGCTTGCATCATATATGAGTAGCCTATGTTTTATAGTGTATATGTATACTTAATGTTTTCATCTTGCTTATATATATATCTAATTTATACTAAATAATTTAAAAGTTTTTTTACCAACATTAATTAACTCTTAAATACGTTCCCTCTTTAATCTATTGCTCCCTCGTTTTGCGGATATTCCCTTAACTTTGGAAACACTGCAGCAAGCTAGCTGGCAGACGCGCGCGGCGCACAGACTATCTATAATAAGGACAAGCCACTGAGGTGCTTTGCTACAGTACAATACAATAGTGCTGCCACCAAATCCCTAGGACGCGCGGCAAACTAACCGTGTGATGTCACGCTTTTGTGCCTTTTTTTTCTTCTATGTTATTGAGGGAGGCAAAAGGCATAACTGCCTATAGCGTCTAGGTATTATGTAGTCTATGCCCTCGACCTTGAAAGGGCAGTGTTGTCAGTCTTTTTTTTATCATCTTTTTCGAATTTCCTGCATCTCCACGTATGTAATTTGCTGCCACTGTGTTCAATGACATTCTGATACACATTGACTGATTTCCTGTCACTGGTATAATAAGAAATATAGCCGGTAACCTATTTAGCTGCCCGATTTGAGAGTGGATTATTAAATTGGTAACCTATAAGCACATGGGAGCTTGAGTTGTAGTCTGCGCATGCGTAGACATTCAACCGCCAAATGCTTCAAACTAAAGAATATAATACCATTTGTTCAGCCAATATCTACTGAAACACGTATTTGTTAGTAACTAAAAAGGAAGTAAATACAATACTTCAATGAGTATTACACATTTCGCCCAGCCTATCACACCACATTAGATGAAACTAAATTTCTAGGTCAGGAAGCTGATATTTATGTATCAAATTATGTTAAATTTATATATTCACTGCATTAACGAGTATATAACCATCATATTATGAATCTAGTAAAACTATACTACACAACTATGTGTCATAGATAAGTTGCAACTGTATTAAACCTCTTAAATCACGAAAACCCTCAAAACGCCTCAATGGTGCATCACACACGATAGTCATTTGAATAAGACCCCCAGCGCCATCTGGATTTTTAGTACAATTTTCTCTCATTCTAACCTAACTTAGCCTATGACACTCACACACAAACGAACACACAGTAAAATAATGTTGGGGGCTTACACAAGGCAGTGTTTGACCGCAGCGCTCATCTCCGTATCATAGCCCTTTGGAGCCTGTGGTGGACAACTCAAGCAGTACCCCAGCCTGGTACATAGGGACTACTGCATATTATCCAGGATACCACAGTTTACATCCCCGGATAAGACAGACCAGACCAGATGGCTGGAGTAAAATAGGAAGGAAGAGTAATTGGACAGAGGAAGAACAAGCGGAGAAATGAGAAGTACAGTAGAAGGCATAAATGTCCAAAAATAAATAGGTCAACACTCTTGAACACTAACCCCTAGAACTCACAAACGACTCGAGTAATCAAGCTAATATTTCTACGATTTGGCAAGGGTCACCCAGGGAATAGATGTGGAATTTACAGCCCATTTGCTCAAGCCCTTTTTGAGTTCTGGAGGTTAGGGGTCAACAGTTCTGGCCTACCTATTTGAAACAGAGTATAGGCAAACATAAACATAGTGAGTAGTGAAATTGCCCATCTGTCTTACCCCGTATAGCATCGAATCCAGGACCACTCAATTGAGAGTCGAACGCACTACCGCTGAACCACAGATCACCGTGTCACACACTTCACACACAGAGTAACACTAAAATATAATTCCTCTGCACACTCACTTTTCTCTCTCTCTTTCTCCCTCACTCTATTCTTCTTCTTCTTTGCTATCCTTTCCTTCCACTGTCCTCTACTCTCAGGTTAGCTATCTCTACTAGAATTAAGTCCTGACCACCTCGCTAGGATCGTAAGGTCTGAGTGGTCAGTGTATCTATGTAAATGTAAAATCACGCACACATATACCACAAATATCACCCCCCAAAACACCGAATCACCCGGCCTCGCATGCGAACTTTTCCGGCCACACCACAAATTGCAGGCTTCCCTTAATGGTCGATGAAATTTGGTGTCGATTATCACAGAGTTTTTCAAAAGTCAGTCGATCAGGCAGTCAGACCGTCACGCGAGGAACGAATCAGTAGTTCGAACAATTGGGATGTAAAAGATTAGGGTTATTTTTATGATCGGGCGAGATTATACACATGATTCGGTCGGTAGTTCGAACAATTGCCGACTTGCGAGTTTCGTTCTATAAGGAAGTTGGAGCTGTAGACAACGATATTTGACAGAATTTACGGCTAAAATAGAGTCTTAGTACATTTGTAAGTACATAAAACCCAATTCAACATACGATTTATCCATCAGAAACGTACATTATTCTTGCATTTCTGTTTTATATTGATGTTCACGGCTCCAACTTCCTTATAGCCTGAAACTCGCAAGTGGTCAATTGGGATGTGAAAGATTAGGGTTATTTTTATGATCGGGCGAGATATATACACATGATTCGGTCGGTGGTTCGAACAATTGGGTTGAAATAAGTTCGGGGTTGTTTATAAGATCAAACTAGATATATATATTTACACAAGGGACTGGGGTTCTCGAAAAGGGGCTCCGGTCCTGACGATAATCTTGACTTACAGTGTGCTGGCTTAATAATCTTGACTTACAGTGTGCTGGCTTAATAATCTTGACTTACAGTGTGCTGGCTTAATAATCTTGACTTACAGTGTGCTGGCTTAATAATCTTGACTTACAGTGTGCTGGCTTAATAATCTTGACTTACAGTGTGCTGGCTTAATAATCTTGACTTACAGTGTGCTGGCTTAATAATCCAGTGAGGTTGATAGCCTCTGAAGTCCTATTTTAACTAACTAACTAATTTAAGGGGGTCACCGGCTTTTTGTTTTATCTTTCTCTCCTTTTCTCTCTCTCCCTGGCTTGTATCCCTTTCGGTCCCATTCAGCCAACTGTTTTAAGACGTTATCCCCATCCAGGTGTCGATTTCTTCCTGGCGAGCGATAGTGAGCCAGCATTGTATGGAGAAATCCGGCTTCGCCGGGGACATTTTTCTATTGAAAAATGTACAGATTTAACTTGCTGTCAAAACAGAAATATATATATGCTGGCTCGCTACCGCTCGCCAGAAAAAATATTGACACCTGGATGTGGGTAAACGTCTTAAACAGTAGGCTGAATGGGGCCGAATGGATACAAACCAAAGAGAGAGGGAGAGAAAGAGAAGAAAAGCGAGGTGGGCCCCCTTAACGAATCAGTCGGTCGGTATTTCGAACAATTGGAATGTAAAAGGTTCTGGTTTGTTTATAGATCGGGCTAAATATAGAGGTTACCAGAACAGGGGTTGGATACTGAACATATTTACGGTATATTCAGATGCCATTATAGGTATGCTATCTATCGCTCGCTCGCTCGCTCGCTCGCTCGCTCAAAAAAAAAAAAAAAAAAAAAAAAAAACACTAATGGGGCGAAACATCTCAAAATCTCCAAACTAATGGGATAAACTGAGGAGGTTCAAAAAGATCTCCCGCGGACCACATAGGGTTAAGAGATCCCGTATAATACCTGTCTTCCCCGAACACATTAGTGAATCAATGGCCGCTTCGATACTCCAAGCCTTACCCGCAGATTTTCTATGCAACCCACTTCTGATCGATTCACACTTAAGGGTGTTCTTTATTTACCCCCTTTTCCCTCATCTTTAGCCCCACTAGCTTTGAAATTATATGACGTACGCCCCATTAGTTTGACGATTTTAAGACCTTTCACCCCATTTCTGTCAATTTTATGATCTTTCGTGCCATTCAGGTGTCGACTTTTTCCCAGTGAGAATTTGTGAGCCTGAAATCAAGGAAGAACCGGGCTTTGGCTGGAAACCATTTTCTACCCAAAACATATAACATTTATTTTATTATGTTATGTTCTCTCCACTAACCAACTTTACCCCTAAACTCGATTAAGGGGGGTGACCTGCTTTTTTGTTATTTCTCTCCCTTTTCTCTATTTCTCTGGCTTTTATCCATTCGGCCCCATTCAGCCAACTATTTTAAGACGTTTATCCCCATCTAGGAGTCGATTTCTTCCTGGCGAGCGATAGCGAGCCAGCATTATATGAAGAAATCCGGCTTCGCCGGAGACATTTTTCTATCGAAAAATGTACAAATTTAGCCTGCTGTCAAACAAAAATAAAAAAAATATGCTGGCTCGCTACCGCTCACCAGTAAGAAATTGACACCTGGATGGGGATACACGTCTTAAAACAGTAGGCTGAATGGGGCCCAATGGATACAAGCCAGAGAAAGATAGAAAAGGACAGAACCAAAACAGGTCACCCCCCTTAATGAAACTTAACAAACACATATGGCAGTCCGGGGATTCGAACCCAGGACGCTCCCACCGAAAATCAACACACTTACGCATTGCACCACGAAGAAAGGGGGTCTTGGGGGGGAGGTCTAGGGAGGAAAAAAAAATAAATAAATATATATATATATAATTATATATACCGGTATATATAATAATAATTAAAAAAAAAAAAAAAAACACACACACATCAAACACTAAACACTCTCCATAAAGTAAACCCCTTGAGGATAATGAGGCATTTTAATTAATCGTTAAGTTTAGCTGTGATAGACGATTATATACAGCGTAGGAAGGATCTGTGGGAATTGAAAGGGTAAAGCGTATCTCAATATAAACCCTCAGACTTCCATACACCCTTCCTAATCTGAATAAAATCGTCTAATAAGAGCCAGCCTAACTATAACAACGCGTCTTAATCCTGAAGGGGTTAACAATTGAGTCCTTGCGGGTTTCATTCTACAAGGAAGTTGGAGCTGTAGACATAATATCAGGGTTACGAGATAAAAATACGGTCGTAGGACATTTATAAATACATAAAACCCAATTCAACCTACTCTTTAGCCATCAGAAACCCAATTCAACACACTCTTTAGCCATCAGAAACCCAATTCAACCTACTCTTTAGCCATCAGAAACCCAATTCAACCTACTCTTTAGCCATCAGAAACCCAATTCAACATACTCTTTAGCCATCAGAAACCCAATTCAACACACTCTTTAGCCATCAGAAACCCAATTCAACCTACTCTTTAGCCATCAGAAACCCAATTCAACCTACTCTTTAGCCATCAGAAACCCAATTCAACATACTCTTTAGCCATCAGAAACCCAATTCAACATACTCTTTAGCCGTCAGAAACCCAATTCAACATACTCTTTAGCCATCAGAAACCCAATTCAACCTACTCTTTAGCCATCAGAAACCCAATTCAACACACTCTTTAGCCATCAGAAACCCAATTCAACACACTTTATCCATCAGAAACCCAATTCAACACACTCTTTAGCCATCAGAAACCCAATTCAACATACTCTTTAGCCATCAGAAACCCAATTCAACATACTCTTTAGCCATCAGAAACCCAATTCAACCTACCCTTTAGCCATCAGAAACCCAATTCAACACACTCTTTAGCCATCAGAAACCCAATTCAACCTACTCTTTAGCCATCAGAAACCCAATTCAACCTACCCTTTAGCCATCAGAAACCCAATTCAACCTACTCTTTAGCCATCAGAAACCCAATTCAACCTACTCTTTAGCCATCAGAAACCCAATTCAACCTACCCTTTAGCCATCAGAAACCCAATTCAACCTACTCTTTAGCCATCAGAAACCCAATTCAACCTACCCTTTAGCCATCAGAAACCCATTCAACCTACCCTTTAGCCATCAGAAACCCAATTCAACATACTCTTTAGCCATCAGAAACCCAATTCAACCTACCCTTTAGCCATCAGAAACCCAATTCAACACACTCTTTAGCCATCAGAAACCCAATTCAACCTACTCTTTAGCCATCAGAAACCCAATTCAACATACTCTTTAGCCATCAGAAACCCAATTCAACCTACTCTTTAGCCATCAGAAACCCAATTCAACACACTTTATCCATCAGAAACCCAATTCAACACACTCTTTAGCCATCAGAAACCCAATTCAACACACTCTTTAGCCATCAGAAACCCAATTCAACATACTCTTTAGCCATCAGAAACCCAATTCAACATACTCTTTAGCCATCAGAAACCCAATTCAACCTACCCTTTAGCCATCAGAAACCCAATTCAACACACTCTTTAGCCATCAGAAACCCAATTCAACATACTCTTTAGCCATCAGAAACCCAATTCAACATACTCTTTAGCCGTCAGAAACCCAATTCAACATACTCTTTAGCCATCAGAAACCCAATTCAACCTACTCTTTAGCCATCAGAAACCCAATTCAACACACTCTTTAGCCATCAGAAACCCAATTCAACACACTCTTTAGCCATCAGAAACCCAATTCAACACACTCTTTAGCCATCAGAAACCCAATTCAACATACTCTTTAGCCATCAGAAACCCAATTCAACATACTCTTTAGCCATCAGAAACCCAATTCAACCTACCCTTTAGCCATCAGAAACCCAATTCAACACACTCTTTAGCCATCAGAAACCCAATTCAACATACTCTTTAGCCATCAGAAACCCAATTCAACACACTCTTTAGCCATCAGAAACCCAATTCAACACACTCTTTAGCCATCAGAAACCCAATTCAACCTACCCTTTAGCCATCAGAAACCCAATTCAACACACTCTTTAGCCATCAGAAACCCAATTCAACATACTCTTTAGCCATCAGAAACCCAATTCAACACACTCTTTAGCCATCAGAAACCCAATTCAACATACTCTTTAGCCATCAGAAACCCAATTCTAAACACTCTTTAGCCATCAGAAACCCAATTCAACCTACTCTTTAGCCATCAGAAACCCAATTCAACATACTCTTTAGCCATCAGAAACCCAATTCAACCTACTCTTTAGCCATCAGAAACCCAATTCAACCTACTCTTTAGCCATCAGAAACCCAATTCAACATACTCTTTAGCCATCAGAAACCCAATTCAACCTACTCTTTAGCCATCAGAAACCCAATTCAACACACTCTTTAGCCATCAGAAACCCAATTCAACACACTCTTTAGCCATCAGAAACACAATTCAACCTACTCTTTAGCCATCAGAAACCCAATTCAACCTACCCTTTAGCCATCAGAAACCCAATTCAACCTACCCTTTAGCCATCAGAAACCCAATTCAACCTACTCTTTAGCCATCAGAAACCCAATTCAACCTACCCTTTAGCCATCAGAAACCCAATTCAACACACTCTTTAGCCATCAGAAACCCAATTCAACCTACTCTTTAGCCATCAGAAACCCAATTCAACCTACTCTTTAGCCATCAGAAACCCAATTCAACATACTCTTTAGCCATCAGAAACCCAATTCAACCTACCCTTTAGCCATCAGAAACCCAATTCAACCTACTCTTTAGCCATCAGAAACCCAATTCAACACACTCTTTAGCCATCAGAAACCCAATTCAACCTACTCTTTAGCCATCAGAAACCCAATTCAACCTACTCTTTAGCCATCAGAAACCTAATTCAACATACTCTTTAGCCATCAGAAACCCAATTCAACCTACTCTTTAGCCATCAGAAACCCAATTCAACATTCCTTTTAGTCATCAGAAACCTACATTATTATTGCATTTCTGTTTAATATCGATATTTAAGGGGAGACTTCCACCTGGAGGATTTTTTTCTGAACCTCTTTCTCCCTCATGTTTAGCCCCATTGCTTGTGAGATTTAAAGACGCTTGCCCCATTACTTTGGCTATTTTAAGAACCCTCTCCCCATTTCTGTCAATTTTAAGACCATTCGTGCCATTTAGGTGTCGATTTTTTCCTGGCGAGCGGTAGCGAGCCTGTAATTTAAGGGGCACCGGCCTTCGGCCGGGACATTTCTCTACCGAAAAATGTACAAATTTATCTTGAAAGGGGGTCAAGGGGGAGTAATTTTAGCTTGATGGAAGTCTAGGGAATCAACTAAAAACCTCCCCTTAAGGCTCCAACTTCCTTATAGCCTGAAACTCGCAAGTGGTCAATTGAAGACCGTAAATTAAACCTATCTAAGCCCTCCTCAAACCTGCCACCTTTGCCTGTGTGTCCCCTCAAATTTCATCACTAAAGCCGGTATCACACGAGCACCTTTTCCCTCACCATTTATCCTCAACACTGGTCTGGAAGATGGATGGTTGCTGATGGATGGTATTGGAGGCTTGATATGATACATTCACTGACAGGTGAGATGGATGACTTTAAGGGAGCCCACCTCGCTTTTTTTTATCCTTCTCTTCCTTTCTATTTGGCTTGTATCCATTCGGCACCATTCATCCTACTGTTTTAAGACGTTTACCCCCATCCAGGTGTCAATATTTTCCTGGCGAGCGGTAGCGAGCCAGCATATATATATTTTTGTTTTGACAGCAAGCTAAATTTGTACATTTTTCGATAGAAATATGTCTCCGGCGAAGCCGGATTTTTCCATAAAATGCTGGCTCGCTATCGCTCGCCAGGAAGTATTCGACACCTAGATGGGGATAAACGTCTTAAACAGTTGGCTGAATGGGGCCGAATGAATACAAGCCAGGGAAAGAGAGAAAAAGAGAGAAAGATAAAAAAAAAGCCAGTGACCCCCCCCTTAAGATGGATGATATTCAAGCTAAAATAAGAAAGATGGATGACATTGAAGTATTGAGAGATAAAATACTAATATAATAAATATAAGATGGATGGCATTGAAGTAAGACGGGTGGTTACTGATGGATGGTAAGGGAGGCTGGATATGATACATTCCGGTGAGATGGATGACTTGAAGGGCGGGCTGGTTATTTTTGGGTCTGTTCATCGATATATATATATATATATATATTATACATATATATATATATATTATATATATATTATATATATATATATAATATATATATATACAGTATATATATATATATATATTATATTATATATATATACAGTATATCTATATATATATATTATATATAATTATATATATATATACTGTAGGAGGCAAAAGGCATAACTGCCTATAGCGAGTGCCTCCCCCACAGTTGAAAGAGTGACAGGGCCAAAATCAAGGGACGTTCGAGCCAAAATGCCTGGACACACGGAGTTTGAAGCAATTTAAGTCATAGGAAGAGGGAAAGACTGATTCTGGGAGAGAGTTCCAACAGCTGAGCTCTGGATAATATATATACAATAGTAACTTCGCTATACCTCCATTAAGCTTAATAAAAACACCCTAGATCCCCCTTCAAGATAAATTTGTAAATTTTTTAGTAAAAAAAATTCCCGACCGAAGGCCGGTATCTCCTAGAAATATAAGCTCGCTATCGCTCGCCAGGTAAAAAAAAAGACACCTAAATGGCACGAAAGGTCTTATAATCGTCAAATAAAGGGAACGAACGTCTTAAAATCTCAAAGCCAATGGGACCCATGAGGGAAAAAAAACCCTAGGATCTCCCTAAATAAAACCCTAGGATCTCCCTAAATAAAACCCTAGGATCTCCCTAAATCATAAGATGGATGGTCACTGAAAAAATCGAGAGCCTATATAAGATATGTGGAGGTGTAGAGGGTTTGGTAAGATCTGTTAAGGGGAGTCTTTTTGTGTGTTTCCTAGACTTTCATCAAGGTTGAAATTTCACCCCCTTGACCCCCTTTCAAGATAAATTTGTACATTTTTGGTAGAAAAATGTACGGCTCCTCTTAAATTACAGGTTCGCTATCGCTCGCCAGGAAAAAATCGACACCTAAATGGCACGAAAGGTCTTAAAAGTGACATAAATGGGGGGAAAGTTCTTAAAATCGCCAAACTAATGGGGCGAACGTCTTATAATCTAAAAAACAATGGGGCTAAACATGAGGAAGAAAGGGGTAAAGATAAAAATCCCTCAAGTGGAAATCTCCCCTTAACCCTTTCAAGCTCCAATACGCGTTTCTGTTCTGTTTCTGGCTACTATGAGACGATTTTATTCAGATTAGTAACGGTATATGGAAGTCAAAGGGTTGACTAATGTTTAGCCCCACTAGTTTTGAGATTATAAGACGTTCGGCCCATTAGTTTGGCGATGTTATCACCTTTCACCCTATGTCGTTGTCAATTCTAAGACCTTTCGTGCCATTTAGGTGTCGATTATTTCCTGGCGAGCGATAGCGAGCCTGCAATCTAATTTATCATTAGTTTAGTTTAATTAGTTTAATTAGTTTAGTTTCCCCTCCTGACCTCCATCAATCTTTAACAACAACAACAACAAAATCAGCAAACAACAACAATATCAACAACAACAACAACAAAATCAGCAAACAACAACAACAATATCAACAACAACAACAACAAAATCAGCAACAATAACAACAACAAAATCAGCAACAACAACAACAACAACAACAAAATCAGCAACAACAACAACAAAATCAGCAACAACAACAACAACAAAATCAGCAACAACAACAACAACAACCACAAAATCAGCAACAACAACAACAACAACCACAAAATCAGCAACAACAACAACAACAACCACAAAATCAGCAACAACAACAACAACAACCACAAAATCAGCAAACAAAAACAACAATATCAACAACAATCATATTTACACCAACACCAACAACAATAAATCTAACAACAACAACAACAACTAATACTTACGCCACCAACAACAACAACAACTACAACAATATATCTAACAACAACAACAACAACTAATACTTACGCCACCAACAACATCAACAACAACAACAACTACAACAATAAATCTAACAACAACAACAACAACTAATACTTACGCCACCAACAACATCAACAACATAATTGCTGAGGGGCACAGGGCCTTGGGTGGGGCTTTGGTTTCCCGGGCGTTTCCAAACCCTCCTCAGCTCCCCGCCTTAGAGTGGCTTCGGTCACCTGGGCTTAATTATAGTGGTAAGCAGGGAAGGTTTTGTGGGGCCGCTCGGTTATGGCCTTGGCCTTGCTCGGGAACAGCAACAAAAAAAATACAACAACAACAATAATAATTACGCCAACAACAGCAACAACAACAACACAATAGAGCCCCACAGCTATCAGGACCTGCACATCTTCACCAAGATCATCAAAGGAAAAAACACAAAAAAAGAAAAAAGAAAAAAAGTGCGATGAAGACGAGACAAAGGGATCGTCCGAAAGCAAATAATTGGACACATTAATGATGATCGTGGCGTAAAACAAACACACACACTCACTCACTCTCTCTCTCACACACACACAAGTAACTCACACACACACTACACACTCTCTCTCTCTCTCTCTCACACACAAGTAACTCACACATACCACACACACACCACACACTCTCTCTCTCTCTCTCTCTCACACACACAAGTAACTCACACATACCACACACACACACACATCATTAGTTTGGCGATTATAAGATGCGTCGCCTCATTCTGTAGTCGATTTGTTCTGGGCAAATCATAGCGAACCTTCACATTTTGGAGAAGGCGATCTTCCACCTCAACATATTTCTACCGAATAATGTACACATTTAATTAGCTTGCAAGGGGTCTGGGGAAAAAAACCTATTAGTTAGAAGAGGGTCGGGAATGCATTTATTGATTTATTTATTGATTTATTTTGTATTTTGTACTTATTTTTTTTTTTTTTTTTTTTTTTTTATTTAGTTAAGGGAAGAAACTAAAAACATTTAAGAACATAAGAAAATGGGAGTCTGCAGAAAGCCGATTGGCCTACACAAGGCAGATCCCTGTCACACCCAACCCTAATTATTATGTTCTCTCCACTAACCAACTTTACTCCTAAACTCGATTAATGAAATTAACAAACACATGTGGCAGTCCGGGGATTCGAACCCAGGACGCTCACACCGAAAATCAACACACTTATGCAATGCACCACGAAGACAGTTAAAGAATGTTGCACAAGCCTACGATTTATTATACAGTTTCGAATCCTGCATACCAATCTTAGCATGTACAATATCCCAACTGCACTATCGGAGGCTATGCATAATTATATGTGAATAGAAATAGTAATAAGGCCTAATTATAAGCCCAGTTTAAAAGCACCATTAGGACTGACCTCACCGAAACTGTCAGAGGTCAGAAAAACGGGGGTCTGCAGAGCCCCACACCTGACCGATCCCCCTCACACCCAACCCATTTGGCTGGAAATATGCCATAAAATCAAAACCCTCCATAATAAATAAACCAAATATATATCCTAATAACCTCCATAACGTCGCGTGGGCCGAGCTAGTGTTACAGGGGTGGTAGGGTTTGCTTCAGGCTTCCCTCCCTCTCAGAAAATGGATACCAAATTATGTTTACCTCCCAACCCCCAGATCAAATATTTACCTCAAACCCGATATTGCTTGCTCTCAATATATTCTTCCTTAATTTGAAGTTATTTGTTATTATGTATATATATTATATATTTTATTTATAAATTATTATTTTACTTAAGCGTTTTTTCCACATAGCGATTTTGATTAGTTGTTTTGTCTTTTTACCGTGTTCGTATACGTTTTGGTTTGTTTATTTTGCAAGTTTTACATTATAATATATAATTTGTCTTCGTGGTGCAATGCATAAGTGTGTTGATTTTCGGTGTGAGCGTCCTGGGTTCGAATCCCCGGACTGCCACATGTGTTTGTTAATTTCATTAATCGAGTTTAGGAGTAAAGTTGGTTGGTGGAGAGAACATAATAATGATTTAATTGTTTGTATATGTTATTAAAATACCTCGAAAAAGAGACCGAGAGGAAGAGTCCCCGGAGGAGGAAGAGCCCAAGAGACCATCACAGAGGCAGAAGAAGACGAGAGAGAAGACAGAGGAACAACAGGAAGCAGGCGCATCCCGAGTCACCCCGGACAAGGCGCGAGAAGCCGCTCCGGAAGAAGAACGCCCCACCACATCAAAGAGGACGCTTACTCCCACTACCACCACGAAGAACGCCCCACCACATCAAAGAGGACGCTTACTCCCACTACCACCACGAAGAACGCCCCACCACATCAAAGAGGACGCTTACTCCCACTACCACCACGAAGAACGCCCCACCACATCAAAGAGGACGCTTACTCTCACTACCACCACGAAGAACGCCCCACCACATCAAAGAGGACGCTTACTCCCACTACCACCACGAAGAACGCCCCACCACATCAAAGAGGACGCTTGCTCCCACGACCACCACGAAGAACGCCCCCCCACATCAAAGAGGACGCTTACTCCCACGACCACCACGAAGAATGCCCCCCCACATCAAAGAGGACGCTTACTCTCACGAAGAACGCCCCACCACATCAAAGAGGACGCTTACTCCCACTACCACCACGAAGAACGCCCCACCACATCAAAGAGGACGCTTACTCCCACTACCACCACGAAGAACGCCCCACCACATCAAAGAGGACGCTTACTCCCACTACCACCACCACGAAGAATGCCCCACCACATCAAAGAGGACGCTTACTCCCACTACCACCACGAAGAACGCCCCACCACATCAAAGAGGACGCTTACTCCCACTACCACCACGAAGAACGCCCCACCACATCAAAGAGGACGCTTACTCCCACTACCACATCAAAGAGGACGCTTGCTCCCACTACTACCACGAAGAACGCCCCCCCACATCAAAGAGGACGCTTGCTCCCACGACCACCACGAAGAACGCCCCCCCACATCAAAGAGGACGCTTACTCCCACGACCACCACGAAGAACGCCCCACCACATCAAAGAGGACGCTTACTCCCACGACCACCACGAAGAACGCCCCACCACATCAAAGAGGACGCTTACTCCCACTACCACGAAGAGACCGCCCCCACCACATCAAAGAGGACGCTTACTCCCACTACCACCACGAAGAGGAAAATGAGGTTCAGTGTCCATTTCTAAACTACCTATACTCCTCTCCTATTTTTCCAATATGTACTTCTTTATTTTATATATAGTATAAACGTCATCCTGGCCCCTGTAATAAACAAACATTGTCATCACCATTGAAGACCAACAATAATCCATATATTCTGTTTTCCTTTTCTCCCCATCTCACCATATAACTCGGCGAGTATAGAGAAGTAGAAGTTAAGATAAATTTGTAAATTTTTCGGTAGAAATATGTCCCGGCCTAAGGCCGGTTACTCTTAAGTTAAAGGCTCGCTATCGCTCGCCAGGATAAAATAGACACCTAAATGGCACGAAATGTCTTAAAAGTGACAGAATGGGGCGGAAATTCTTAAAATCGCCAAACTAATGGGGCGAACGTCTTAAAATCTCAAAAGCAATGGGGCTAGACATGAGAGAGAAAGGGGTCAAGAAAAAATTCACTCAAGTAGAAATCTCCCCTTAACCCTTTGAAGCTCTGACGCGTTTTAGCAGTTTATTTTGGCTATCATTAGACGCTTTTATGCAGCTTAGGAAGTATCTCTGGGTATTAAAAGGGTAAATACTATCTCAATCAACCCTTTGACTTCCATATGCCGTTACTAATCTGAATGAAATCGTCTAATAGTAGCCAGAAACAGAACAGAAACGCTTATTTGAGCTTGAAAGGGTTAATTATTCTTAGTGGTCATGGTTGCGTGTTGTATTCATATCAAGGTTAAATAGTTTGCTACAATCCATGTTGTTAAATCCATTTAGAGCTACTAGTTCTCCAATGTATTGGCCTCGTAGTTTATTCATTTCGAGCAAAAAGTTATCAAAAGCTCTCAACCAATCCTCATAGCTCAGTTCCCCAAGTGGGTGAGATATAGATACACTATAGCTAAGAGAGAGAGAGAGAGAAAGAAAGAAAAGAAAAAAGAGAGAGAGAGGAGAGAGGAGAGAGAGAGACGAGGGAGTATAAGAGAGAGAGGAGAGAGAGGCAGAAAGGGTTTAAGTAGATTTCTGTCAGATCTCGTTATCACCTGTTCCTGCTTTTTATCCTAAGGGATACACAGTGATGAAGGACTTCTTCACTTCCTAGTCAATACCACTACTAGTTCTTCCAGATCCAAAATCCTTCCCTGTTTAGGGGTGTACATGGCGCTTCTGTATCCCTTTTATGAACATACTCAGATATAATCTGGATTCGATTCTCCCTTTCTCACTCTCCACCCTTTCTTAGCCTACATAGGTTCCAGAAAAAAGGCAACTTACAATCAAAAAAACCCATCTTCACAGCCAAAATGCCAATTCCACTCACACAACATATCGTTTATGCGATCCCATACTCCCATCAATTCTATAAATTTCACCCACCCATTCCCTCAACAAAAAGATACAGGGACCACATGTTCAAGTAAATTGCCGTTGGAAAATCTCAATTCACCCGCCCCACCCGTAAAAGGTGTCAAATCTTTTTCAACCGGCAGTATGACATAACACCTTTGCAGATACCGAAAAAATTCAGGGTATCTACACATATAAGTCAAAGGAGGGGTCTACATGGTTTCAAAAGAAAATGGGGAAAAATGTTATTCTATAAAGAAACACCTAAAATGTTACAACAAAAAAGTCAAGAAGGCCTTCCCAAGTTTAAAAAACACGTCTTAAAATACCTCAAAAGCATATCAAAAAAAATAAGGGAAAAAAATCTTCCCCTCCAGTAAATCCCTCCTATTCCCTCACCCAATCTGCGATCTCCACTTTAGAACTAAGAGAAATTTATTTCCTTACAGGGAGACGGACCAGCGTTGGTTTATTTCTGGACCCTTCTCCCTCATGTTTAGCCCCACTGGTTTGAGATTGTAATAGACGTTGTTCCAAGTTTTGATTTTGACCTTTACCACCCGCCCCATTCTCTTTTGTCATAGGACCATTACTGCCTTTTTATCCGATTTTTTTCCCGGCGAGCGATAAGCGATCCTGTAATTTTAGGATTACATCCCTTCAGTATATCTACTCTCAATTTCTCTACCTTTCACACTATCTTGACTTCCTACGTTTTTCTAAGTTTGATTGAGGTCTAAAGGAACTAAAAACTATATGAGAAAAATAATCAAATAATAGACCAAACAAACATCATAGCTCAGTTCCCCTAAGATGAAAAAAAGAGGGAGAGAGAGATTAGGTAAGAGAGAGAGAGAGTAAAGAAGGGGGGGAAAGGTACCCCTTGTGCACATTTCATCCTATTTGATTCAGATTATAGGGAAAGTTCCTAGACTTCCATAAATTGAGGACCACTTTCAAAAGGGGTGCGCCGAAGCGGTCCTTAAATTACAGGCTAACGCGATTGAACCCTTTGAGTTATGTGAAAGTTCTTAAAATCGCAACTGCTAACGTCTTAAAATATAAGCATGGGGGCCCCTTTGAAAAAAGTGGAATTTCTATTTCGGGAGAGTATGAGATCATAAAAAGATGGACCAATTTCGTGGTCCTGACATTCGTGTCATTAGGAAGGGATTAGCGATCGCGGTCAACTTTAAGAATATCGGCCTTTGGCCGGGAAATGTTACCGAAAATGTACAAAACCTATTTGTGGGATGTTTTTTCATTGTGGAGGTCTATGGGGAAAAAACAAAAAAATAAATAAAAGGAAGACAAATATGAGACGTATATGCAAAAAAGTCCAGTGGAAATGGGAGTTAAGAATACTTCCATATTTATTTAATTTGTTATGTTTTGTATTTCTTTGCGGGTAGATTTTTCCTTTTTTGAAAAAAAGGTTCACAGGGCATAATTGATAATTCTGTGGCACCAGAAAGTAAATTTCAGTCTCCGGCAAAGCCGGATTCCTCCATAAAATGCTGGCTCGCTATCGCTCACCAGGAAGAAATCGACACCTGGATAGGATAAAGGTCTTAAAACAGTAGGTTGAACGGGGCCGCATGGATACAACCAAGAAAGAGATAGAAGCAGGTCACCCCCCTTAAGCTTCGTAAAGTCATCTAAGGAAGGCCATATGGTAGCTATAAGGCATATGGTAGCTATAAGGCATAATTGAGATAGCCTGACGCCTTTTCATCGGTAGACGTCCTTCTTAAGCTTCATAAAGTCGTCTAAGGAAGGCAATATGGTAGCTATAAGGCATAATTGAGATAGCCTGACGCCTTTTCATTGGTAGACGTCCTTCCCTAAGCTCATAAAAGTCGTCTACAAGGAAGGCAAACAATATGGTAGCTATACCGGCATAATTTGAGATAGCCTGACGCATTTTCTTGGTCAGGACGTCCTTGTAGATTAAAAAGTCGTCTAAACATAGCGAAGACAAAATATCAAAGACGTTACCGGTACACAATGAGTTAAGGGGGTGACTTGATTTTTTATTTTTCTCCTTTTCTATCTTTCTCTGGCTTGTATCCATTCGGCCCCATTCAGCCAACTATTTTAAGACGTTTATCCCCTTCTAGGTGTCGATTTCTTCCTGGCGAGCGATGCGAGCACAGGCATTATATGAAGAAATCGGCTTCAGCATTTATATGAGAAATCGGGAAACCCCGGAGAAATTTTTCTTACTACACCAAAAAAAAACGATAAAAATTTAGACCGCATTGCTGTGGATCCCCAACAACAATTTAAAAAATAATGTGGCTCGCTACTCGCTCACTCATAACCAGAATCACAGACACAAATTGGGACACCTGGATGGGGGCTATAATTAAACATGATGGTAGGCTGAATGGGACACCGGGCCACATGATGCTACACACAGCCAGAGAAAGAGAGAAAGGACTAGAGAAGGAGCCGCCGTCAAAACAAAAGCATGGTACACCCAGGGCCCGTGAGGTTCTCCTGATAGTTCAATCTGAGCACTATTAAAATCTGACTATTACGCACAGTAGTGATTAATTAACCCATGATGCAATTACACACAGAGCCCTGATGGAACGTTAACCCTTTCAACCCTTTCGCACCATGACGTAATTAAACCCCTTCAGCACCATGACGTAATTAACCCCTTCAGCACCATGACGTAGTAACACCTGATGGTACCCTCTCCCCTTCAGCACCATGACGTAATTAACCCCTTCAGCACCATGACGTAATTAACCCGCACCATGATGTAATTAACCCCTCAGCACCATGACGTAATTAACCCCTTCAGCACCATGACGTAATTAACCCCTTCAGCACCATGACGTAATTAACCCCTTCAGCACCATGACGTAATTAACCCCTTCAGCACCATGATGTAATTAACCCCTTCAGCACCATGATGTAATTAACCCCTTCAGCACCATGACGTAATTAACCCCTTCAGCACCATGACGTAATTAACCCCTTCAGCACCATGACGTAATTAACCCCTTCAGCACCATGACGTAATGTATCCCTTCAGCACCATGACGTAATTAACCCCTTCAGCACCATGACGTAATTAACCCCTTCAGCACCCCTTCAGCATAGCAGGGAACGCAAGGTCTTTGTAGTCTGTGTATCAGAACACAAACACAAACGCACTCTCTCTGTCTGTCTGTCTGTGTCTCTCTCTCTCTCTCTCTATTTCGTTCAACTTTTATAGAACCCTCGAACTATATACATGCTAATTGCCGAATCGTGTCACCATGAATCGTGTCACCATGAATCGTGTCACCATGAATCGTGTCACCATGAATCGTGTCACCATGAATACAACCCAATAAATGTGGGATATGTTCATCTAGGGAATATGTGGGGTTATTTAGGGGGAGACAATTGATTTTTATCTGGACCCCCTTCTCCCTCATGGTTAGTTCCGTTAGTGTTGATGGTACACACACACATACAAACACACACACACACACACACACACACACACACACCGTGGCGTAACTGATAGCGCGTCTGGCTCACAACCAGAAGGTCCCGGGTTCGAGACCCGGGCGGGGAAGAGATATTTGGGCAAGTCTCCTAACGGTGTAGCCTCTGTTCACCTAGCAGTATAAATAGGAACCTGGTATAAGTGGACGAAGTTGTGACGTCCCATCTGGGGTTGGTGATCGGTTACAAGGTGAGATGGGTATCGTACTGGTCAACCTAAGCCTTCGGGTGAGACTGGTACCGTAGAGAGAATGGTATCGTACAGATTAACGCTAAGCCTTCGTTTCCAGATGTCGCCAATTGGCTAAAATACAGACTACACACATCCACAGCCATTCCAACGATACATAAACACTTAACATGCATTTCACGCAATACATTCCCAGTTAAGAGGAGGGTACACACAGAACCACAGATACACATGATGGTACACACAGAACCACAGATACACATGATGGTACGCACAGAACCACAGATACACAGCATACACATGATGGTACACACAGAGCCACAGATACACATGGTGGTACACACAGAGCCACAGATACACATGATGGTACACACATGATGGTACACACAGAGCCACAGATACACATGATGGTACACACAGAGCCACAGAGATACACATGATGGTACACACACACAGAACCACAGATACACATGATGGTACACACAGAGCACAGATACACATGATGGTACACATAGAGCCACAGATACACATAGAGCCACAGATACACATGATGGTACACACAGAGCCACATGATGGTACACACAGAGCCACAGATACACATGAAGGTACACACAGAGCACAGATACACATGATGGTACACACAGAGCCACAGATACACATGATGGTACACATAGAGCCACAGATACACATGATGGTACACACAGAGCCCAGATACACATGATGGTACACACAGAGCCACAGATACACATGATGGTACACACATTACACACAGAGCCCACAGATACACATGATGGTACACACAGAGCCACAGATACACAAGATGGGACACACAGAGGCACAGAAACACCTGATGATACAACACAGAACCACAGATACACATGATGGTACACACAGAACCACAGATACACATGATGGTACGCACAGAACCACAGATACACATGATGGTACACACAGAACCACAGATACACATGAAGGTACACACAGAGCCACAGATACACATGATGGTACACACAGAGCACAGATACACATGATGGTACACATAGAGCCACATGGTACACATGAAGGTACACACAGAGCCACAGATACACATGATGGTACACACAGAGCCACATATACACATGATGGTACACACAGAGCCACAGATACACATGATGGTACACACAGAGCCACAGATACACATGATGGTACACACAGAGCCACAGATATACATGATGGTACACACAGGGCCACAGCCACAGATACACATGATGGTACACACAGAGCCACAGATACACATGATGGTACACACAGATACACATGAAGGTACACACAGAGCCACAGATACACATGATGGTACACACAGAGCCACATATACACATGATGGTACACACAGAGCCACAGATACACATGATGGTACACACAGAGCCACAGATACACATGAAGGTACACACAGAGGTACACACAGAGCCACAGATACACATGATGGTACACACAGAGCCACATATACACATGATGGTACACACAGAGCCACAGATACACATGATGCGATACACATGAAGGTACACACAGAGCCACAGATACACATGATGGTACACACAGAGCCACAGATACACATGATGGTACACAGACATGAAGGTACACACAGAGCCACAGATACACTTGATGGTACACACAGAGCAACAGATGCACAAGATGGTACACACAGAGTCATAGATACACATGATGGTACACACAGAGCCACATATACACATGATGGTACACACAGAGCCACAGATACACATGATGGTACACACAGAGCCACAGATACACATGAAGGTCACACCTGAGTGGTACACACAGAGCCACAGATCACATGATGGTACACACACAGATACACATGATGGAACACACAGAGCCACAGAAACACATGAAGGTACACACAGAGCCACAGATACACATGATGGTACACACAGAGCCACAGATACACATGATGGTACACAGAGCCACAGATACACATGATGGTACACACAGAGCCACATATACACATGATGGTACACACAGAGATACACATGATGGTACACACAGAGCCACAGATACACATGATGGTACACACAGAGCCACAGATACACATGAAGGTACACACAGAGCCACAGATACACATGATGGTACACACAGAGCCACAGATACACATGATGGTACACACAGAGCCACAGATACACATGATGGTACACAGAGCCACAGATACACATGATGGTACACACAGAGCCACAGATACACATGATGGTACACACAGAGCCACAGATACACATGATGGTACACACAGAGCCACAGATACACATGATGGTACACACAGAGCCACAGATACACATGATGGTACACACAGAGCCACAGATACACATGATGGTACACACAGAGCCACAGATACACATGATGGTACACACAGAGCCACAGATACACATGATGGTACACACAGAGCCACAGATACACATGATGGTACACACAGAGCATATACACATGATGGTACACACAGAGCCACAGATACACATGATGGTACACACAGAGCCACAGATACATACAGAGCCACAGATAACATGATGGTACAGATACACATGATGGTACACACAGAGCCACATACACATGATACACACCACACAGATGGTACACACAGAGCCACAGATACACATGATGGTACACACAGAGCCACAGATGCACAAGATGGTACACACAGAGTCATAGATACACATGATGGTACACACAGAGCCACACACTGATGGTACACACAGAGCCACAGATACACATGATGGTACACACAGAGCCACAGATACACATGATGGTACACACATGAGCCACAGATACACATGATGGTACACACATGATGGTACAACACATGATGGTACACACAGAGCCACAGATACACATGAAGGTACACACAGAGCCAGATGCACAAGATGGTACACACAGAGTCATAGATACACATGAAGGTACACACAGAGCCACATATACACATGATGGAACACACAGAGCCACAGATACACATGAAGGTACACACAGAGCCACAGATACACATGATGGTACACACAGAGCCACAGATACACATGAAGGTACACACAGACCCACAGATACACATGATGGTACACACAGAGCCACATATACACATGATGGTACACACAGAAACACAGATACACATGAAGGTACACACAGAGCCACAGTTACACATGATGGTACACACAGAGCCACATATACACATGATGGTACACACAGAGCCACAGATACACATGATGGCACACACAGAGCCACAGATACACATGATGGTACACACAGAACCACAGATACACATGATGGTACACACAGAGCCACAGATACACATGATGGTACACACAGAGCCACAGATACACATGATGGTACACACAGAGCCACAGATAACATGATGGTACACACAGAGCCACAGATACACATGAAGGTACACACAGAGCCACAGATACACATGATGGTACACACAGAGCCACAGATATACATGTAGGTACACACAGAGTCACAGATACACATGATGGTACACACAGAGCCATAGATTCACATGATGGTACACACAGAGCCACAGATACACATGATGGTACACACAGAGCCACAGATACACATGAAGGTACACACAGAGCCACAGATGCACATGATGGTACACACGGAGCCACATATACACATGATGGTACACACAGAGCCCCAGATACACATGATGGTACACACAGAGCCACAGATATACATGATGGTACACACAGAGCCACAGATACACATGATGGTACACACAGAGCCACATATACACATGATGGAACACACAGAGCCACAGATACACATGAAGGTACACACAGAGCCACAGATACACATGATGGTACACACAGAGCCACAGATACACATGATGGTACACACATGATGGTACACACAGAGCCACAGATAACATGATGGTACACACAGAGCCACATATACACATGATGGTACACACAGAGCCACAGATACACATGAAGGTACACACAGAGCCACATATAGACATGAAGGTACACACAGAGCCACAGATACACATGATGGTACACACAGAGCCACATATACACATGATGGAACACACAGAGCCACAGATACACATGAAGGTACACACAGAGCCACAGATACACATGATGGTACACACAGAACCAGAGATACACATGATGGTACGCACAGAGCCAAAGATACACATGATGGTACACACAGAGCCACAGATACACATGATTGTACACACAGAGCCACAGATACACATGATGGTACACACAGAGCCACAGATACACTATAAAGGTACACACAGAGCCACAGATACACATGAAGGTACACACAGAGCCACAAATACACATGATGGTACACACAGAGCCACAGATACACATGATGGTACACACAGAGCCACAGATACACATGATGGTACACACAGAGCCACAGATACACATGGTGGTACACACAGAGCCACAGATACACATGATGGGACACACATGATGGTACACACATGATGGTACACACAGAGCCACAGATACACATGATGGTACACACATGATGGTACACACAGAGCCACAGATACACATGATGGTGCACACATGATGGTACACACAGAGCCACAGATACACATGATGGTACACACAGAGCCACAGATACACATGATGGTACACACAGAGCCACATATACACATGATGGTACACACAGAGCTACAGATACACATGAAGGTACACACAGAGCCACAGATAGACATGAAGGTACACACAGAGCCACAGATACACATGATGGTACATACAGAGCCACAGATACACATGATGGTACACACAGAGCCACAGATACACATGATGGTATACACAGAGCCACAGATACACATGGTGGTACACACAGAGCCACAGATACACATGATGGTACACACAGAGCCACAGATACACATGAAGGTACACACAGAGCCACATATACACATGATGGTACACACAGAGCCACAGGTACACATGAAGGTACACACAGAGCCACAGATACACATGATGGTACACACAGAGCCACAGATACACATGATGGTACACACAGAGCACAGATACACATGATGGTACACACAGAGCCACAGATACACATGATGGTACACACAGAGCCACAGATACACATGATGGTACACACAGAGCCACAGATACACGATGGTACACACAGAACCACAGATACACATGATGGTACGCACTGAACCACAGATACACATGATGGTACACACAGAACCACAGACACACATGATGGTACGCACAGAACCACAGATACACATGATGGTACACACAGAGCCACAGATACACATGAAGGTACACACAGAACCAGAGATACACATGATGGTACGCACAGAGCCAAAGATACACATGATGGTACACACAGAGCCACAGATACACATGATGGTACGCACAGAGCCAAAGATACACATGATGGTACACACAGAGCCACAGATACACATGATGGTACACACAGAACCACAGATACACATGAAGGTACACACAGAACCACAGATACACATGAAGGTACACACAGAGCCTCAGATACACATGATGGTACACACAGAGCCAGAGATACACATGATGGTACACACAGAGCCACAGATACACATGATGGTACACACAGAGCCACAGATACACATGATGGTACACACAGAGCCACAGATACACATGATGGTACACACAGAGCCACAGATACACATGATGGTACACACAGAACCACAGATACACATGAAGGTACACACAGAGCCACACTTACACATGATGGTACACACAGAGCCACATAAACACATGATGGTACACACAGAGCCACAGATACACATGATGGCACACACAGAGCCACAGATACACATGATGGTACACACAGAGCCACAGATACACATGATGGTACACACAGAGCCACAGATACACATGATGGTACACACAGAGCCACAGATACACATGATGGTACACACAGAGCCACAGATACACATGATGGTACACACAGAGCCACAGATACACATGAAGGTACACAGAGCCACAGATACACATGATGGTACACACAGAGCCACAGATACACATGAAGGTACACACAGAGCCACAGATACACATGATGGTACACACAGAGCCACAGATACACATGAAGGTACACACAGAGCCACAGATACACATGATGGTACACACAGAGCCACATATACACATGATGGAACACACAGAGCCACAGATACACATGAAGGTACACACAGAGCCACAGATACACATGATGGTACACACAGAGCCACAGATACACATGATGGTACACACATGATGGTACACACAGAGCCACAGATAACATGATGGTACACACAGAGCCACATATACACATGATGGTACACACAGAGCCACAGATACACATGATGGTACACACAGAACCACAGATACACATGAAGGTACACACAGAGCCACAGTTATACATGATGGTACACACAGAGCCACATATGCACATGATGGTACACACAGAGCCACAGATACACATGATGGCACACACAGAGCCACAGATACACATGATGGTACACACAGAACCACAGATACACATGATGGTACACACAGAGCCACAGATACACATGAAGGTACACACAGAGCCACAGATACACATGATGGTACACACAGAGCCACAGATACACATGAAGGTACACACAGAGCCACAGATACACATGATGGTACACACAGAGCCACAGATATACATGTAGGTACACACAGAGCCACAGATACACATGATGGTACACACAGAGCCATAGATTCACATGATGGTACACACAGAGCCACAGATACACATGATGGTACACACAGAGCCACAGATACACATGAAGGTACACACAGAGCCACAGATGCACATGATGGTACACACGGAGCCACATATACACATGATGGTACACACAGAGCCCCAGATACACATGATGGTACACACAGAGCCACAGATATACATGATGGTACACACAGAGCCACAGATACACATGATGGTACACACAGAGCCACATATACACATGATGGAACACACAGAGCCACAGATACACATGAAGGTACACACAGAGCCACAGATACACATGATGGTACACACAGAGCCACAGATACACATGATGGTACACACATGATGGTACACACAGAGCCACAGATAACATGATGGTACACACAGAGCCACATATACACATGATGGTACACACAGAGCCACAGATACACATGAAGGTACACACAGAGCCACATATAGACATGAAGGTACACACAGAGCCACAGATACACATGATGGTACACACAGAGCCACATATACACATGATGGAACACACAGAGCCACAGATACACATGAAGGTACACACAGAGCCACAGATACACATGATGGTACACACAGAACCAGAGATACACATGATGGTACGCACAGAGCCAAAGATACACATGATGGTACACACAGAGCCACAGATACACATGATTGTACACACAGAGCCACAGATACACATGATGGTACACACAGAGCCACAGATACACTATAAAGGTACACACAGAGCCACAGATACACATGAAGGTACACACAGAGCCACAAATACACATGATGGTACACACAGAGCCACAGATACACATGATGGTACACACAGAGCCACAGATACACATGATGGTACACACAGAGCCACAGATACACATGGTGGTACACACAGAGCCACAGATACACATGATGGTACACACATGATGGTACACACATGATGGTACACACAGAGCCACAGATACACATGATGGTACACACATGATGGTACACACATGATGGTACACACAGAGCCACAGATACACATGATGGTACACACATGATGGTACACACAGAGCCACAGATACACATGATGGTACACACAGAGCCACAGATACACATGATGGTACACACAGAGCCACATATACACATGATGGTACACACAGAGCTACAGATACACATGAAGGTACACACAGAGCCACAGATAGACATGAAGGTACACACAGAGCCACAGATACACATGATGGTACATACAGAGCCACAGATACACATGATGGTACACACAGAGCCACAGATACACATGATGGTATACACAGAGCCACAGATACACATGGTGGTACACACAGAGCCACAGATACACATGATGGTACACACAGAACCACAGATACACATGATGGTACACACAGAGCCACAGATACACATGAAGGTACACACAGAGCCACATATACACATGATGGTACACACAGAGCCACAGGTACACATGAAGGTACACACAGAGCCACAGATACACATGATGGTACACACAGAGCCACAGATACACATGATGGTACACACAGAGCACAGATACACATGATGGTACACACAGAGCCACAGATACACATGATGGTACACACAGAGCCACAGATACACATGATGGTACACACAGAGCCACAGATACACATGATGGTACACACAGAACCACAGATACACATGATGGTACGCACTGAACCACAGATACACATGATGGTACACACAGAACCACAGACACACATGATGGTACGCACAGAACCACAGATACACATGATGGTACACACAGAGCCACAGATACACATGAAGGTACACACAGAACCAGAGATACACATGATGGTACGCACAGAGCCAAAGATACACATGATGGTACACACAGAGCCACAGATACACATGATGGTACGCACAGAGCCAAAGATACACATGATGGTACACACAGAGCCACAGATACACATGATGGTACACACAGAACCACAGATACACATGAAGGTACACACAGAACCACAGATACACATGAAGGTACACACAGAGCCACAGATACACATGATGGTACACACAGAGCCAGAGATACACATGATGGTACACACAGAGCCACAGATACACATGATGGTACACACAGAGCCACAGATACACATGATGGTACACACAGAGCCACAGATACACATGATGGTACACACAGAGCCACAGATACACATGATGGTACACACAGAACCACAGATACACATGAAGGTACACACAGAGCCACAGTTACACATGATGGTACACACAGAGCCACATATACACATGATGGTACACACAGAGCCACAGATACACATGATGGCACACACAGAGCCACAGATACACATGATGGTACACACAGAGCCACAGATACACATGATGGTACACACAGAGCCACAGATACACATGATGGTACACACAGAGCCACAGATACACATGATGGTACACACAGAGCCACAGATACACATGATGGTACACACAGAGCCACAGATACACATGAAGGTACACACAGAGCCACAGATACACATGATGGTACACACAGAGCCACAGATACACATGAAGGTACACACAGAGCCACAGATACACATGATGGTACACACAGAGCCACAGATACACATGAAGGTACACACAGAGCCACAGATACACATGATGGTACACACAGAGCCACATATACACATGATGGTACACAGAGCCACAGATACACATGAAGGTACACACAGAGCCACAGATACACATGATGGTACACACAGAGCCACAGATACACATGATGGTACACACATGATGGTACACACAGAGCCACAGATAACATGATGGTACACACAGAGCCACATATACACATGATGGTACACACAGAGCCACAGATACACATGATGGTACACACAGAACCACAGATACACATGAAGGTACACACAGAGCCACAGTATACATGATGGTACACACAGAGCCACATAAACACATGATGGTACACACAGAGCCACAGATACACATGATGGCACACACAGAGCCACAGATACACATGATGGTACACACAGAACCACAGATACACATGATGGTACACACAGAGCCACAGATACACATGAAGGTACACACAGAGCCACAGATACACATGATGGTACACACAGAGCCACAGATACACATGATGGTACACACAGAGCCACAGATACACATGATGGTACACAGAGCCACAGATACACATGAAGGTACACACAGAGCCACAGATACACATGATGGTACACACAGAGCCACAGATACACATGAAGGTACACACAGAGCCACAGATACACATGATGGTACACACAGAGCCATAGATTCACATGATGGTACACACAGAGCCACAGATACACATGATGGTACACACAGAGCCACAGATACACATGAAGGTACACGCAGAGCCACAGATGCACATGATGGTACACACAGAGCCACATACACATGATGGTACACACAGAGCCACAGATACACATGATGGTACACACAGAGCCACAGATATACATGATGGTACACACAGAGCCACAGATACACATGATGGTAGACACAGAGCCACATATACACATGATGGAACACACAGACCCACAGATACACATGAAGGTACACACAGAGCCACAGATACTCATGATGGTACACACAGAGCCACAGATACACATGATGGTACACACAGGATGGTACACACAGAGCCACAGATAACATGATGGTACACACAGAGCCACATATACACATGATGGTACACACAGAGCCACAGATACACATGAAGGTACACACAGAGCCACAGATAGACATGAAGGTACACACAGAGCCACAGATACACATGATGGTACACACAGAGCCACATATACACATGATGGAACACACAGAGCCACAGATACACATGAAGGTACACACAGAGCCACAGATACACATGATGGTACACACAGAGCCACAGATACACATAAAGGTACACACAGAGCCACAGATACACATGATGGTACACACAGAATCACAGATACACATGATGGTACACACAGAGCCACAGATACACATGAAAGTACACACAGAGCCACAGATACACATGATGGTACACACAGAGCCACATATACACATGATGGTACACACAGAACCACAGATACACATGAAGGTACACACAGAGCCACAGTTACACATGATGGTACACACAGAGCCACATATAAACATGATGGTACACACAGAGCCACAGATACACATGATGGCACACACAGAGCCACAGATACACATGATGGTACACACAGAAGCCACAGATACACATGATGGTACGATACACATGATGGTACACACAGAGCCACAGATACACATGATGGTACACACAGAGCCACAGATACACATGATGGTACACACAGAGCCACAGATACACATGATGGTACACACAGAGCCACAGATACACATGATGGTACACACAGAGCCACAGATACACATGAAGGTACACACAGAGCCACAGATACACATGATGGTACACACAGAGCCACAGATACACATGAAGGTACACACAGAGCCACAGATACACATGATGGTACACACAGAGCCATAGATTCACATGATGGTACACACAGAGCCACAGATACACATGATGGTACACACAGAGCCACAGATGCACATGAAGGTACACACAGAGCCACAGATGCACATGATGGTACACACAGAGCCACATATACACATGATGGTACACACAGAGCCACAGATACACATGATGGTACACACAGAGCCACAGATACACATGATGGTACACTCAGAGACACAGATACACATGATGGTACACACAGAGACACAGATACACATGAAGGTACACACAGAGCCATAGATACACATGATGGTACACACAGAGCCACAGATACACATGATTGTACACACAGAGCCACAGATACACATGATGGTACACACAGAGCCACAGATACACTATAAAGGTACACACAGAGCCACAGATACACATGAAGGTACACACAGAGCCACAAATACACATGATGGTACACACAGAGCCACAGATACACATGATGGTACACACAGAGCCACAGATACACATGATGGTACACACAGAGCCACAGATACACATGGTGGTACACACAGAGCCACAGATACAAATGATGGTAGACACATGATGGTACACACATGATGGTACACACAGAGCCACAGATACACATGATGGTACACACATGATGGTACACACAGAGCCACAGATACACATGATGGAACACACAGAGCCACAGATACACATGAAGGTACACACAGAGCCACAGATACACATGATGGTACACACAGAGCCACAGATACACATGATGGTACACACATGATGGTACACACAGAGCCACAGATAACATGATGGTACACACAGAGCCACATATACACATGATGGTACACACAGAGCCACAGATACACATGAAGGTACACACAGAGCCACAGATAGACATGAAGGTACACACAGAGCCACAGATACACATGATGGTACACACAGAGCCACATATACACATGATGGAACACACAGAGCCACAGATACACATGAAGGTACACACAGAGCCACAGATACACATGATGGTACACACAGAGCCATAGATACACATAAAGGTACACACAGAGCCACAGATACACATGATGGTACACACAGAGCCACAGATACACATGATGGTACACACAGAGCCACAGATACACATGAAGGTACACACAGAGCCACAGATACACATGATGGTACACACAGAGCCACATATACACATGATGGTACACACAGAACCACAGATACACATGAAGGTACACACAGAGCCACAGTTACACATGATGGTACACACAGAGCCACATATACACATGATGGTACACACAGAGCCACAGACACACATGATGGCACACACAGAGCCACAGATACACATGATGGTACACACAGAACCACAGATACACATGATGGTACACACAGAGCCACAGATACACATGATGGTACACACAGAGCCACAGATACACATGATGGTACACACAGAGCCACAGATACACATGATGGTACACACAGAGACACAGATACACTTGAAGGTACACACAGAGCCATAGATACACATGATGGTACAGACAGAGCCACAGATACACATGATTGTACACACAGAGCCACAGATACACATGATGGTACACACAGAGCCACAGATACACATAAAGGTACACACAGAGCCACAGATACACATGAAGGTACACACAGAGCCACAAATACACATGATGGTACACACAGAGCCACAGATACACATAAAGGTACACACAGAGCCACAGATACACATGATGGTACACACAGAGCCACAGATACACATGAATGTACATACAGAGCCACAGATACACATGATGGTACACACAGAGCCACAGATACACATTATGGTACACACAGAGCCACATATACACATGGTGGTACACACAGAGCCACAGATACACATGATGGTACATACAGAGCCACAGATACACATGATGGTACACACATGATGGTACACACATGATGGTACACACAGAGCCACAGATACACATGATGGTACACACAGAGTCACAGATACACATGATGGTACACACAGAGCCACATATACACATGATGGTACACACAGAGCCACAGATACACATGAAGGTACACACAGAGCCACAGATAGACATGAAGGTACACACAGAGCCACAGATACACATGATGGTACATACAGAGCCACAGATACACATGATGGTACACACAGAGCCACAGCTACACATTATGGTATACACAGAGCCACAGATACACATGGTGGTACTCACAGAGCCACAGATACACATGATGGTACACACAGAACCACAGATACACATGATGGTACACACAGAGCCACAGATACACATGAAGGTACACACAGAGCCACATATACACATGATGGTACACACAGAGCCACAGGTACACATGAAGGTACACACAGAGCCACAGATACACATGATGGTACACACAGAGCCACAGATACACATGATGGTACACACAGAGCACAGATACACATGATGGTACACACAGAGCCACAGATACACATGATGGTACACACAGAGCCACAGATACACATGATGGTACACACAGAGCCACAGATACACATGATGGTACACACAGAACCACAGATACACATGATGGTACGCACTGAACCACAGATACACATGATGGTACACACAGAACCACAGACACACATGATGGTACGCACAGAACCACAGATACACATGATGGTACACACAGAGCCACAGATACACATGAAGGTACACACAGAACCAGAGATACACATGATGGTACGCACAGAGCCAAAGATACACATGATGGTACACACAGAGCCACAGATACACATGATGGTACGCACAGAGCCAAAGATACACATGATGGTACACACAGAGCCAGATACACATGATGGTACACACAGAACCACAGATACACATGAAGGTACACACAGAACCACAGATACACATGATGGTACACACAGAGCCAGAGATACACATGATGGTACACACAGAGCCACAGATACACATGATGGTACACACAGAGCCAGAGATACACATGATGGTACACACAGAGCCACAGATACACATGATGGTACACACAGAGCCACAGATACACATGATGGTACACACAGAGCCACAGATACACATGATGGTACACACAGAGCCACAGATACACATGATGGTACACACAGAGCCATAGATACACATGAAGGTACACACAGAACCACAGATACATATGATGGTACACACAGAGCCACAGATACACATGATGGTACACACAGAGCCACATATATACATGATGGTACACACAGAGCCACAGATACACATGATGGTACACACAGAGCCATAGATACACATGAAGGTACACACAGAACCACAGATACACATGATGGTACACACAGAGCCACAGATACACATGATGGTACACAGAGCCACAGATACACATGATGGTACACACAGAGCCACAGATACACTATAAAGGTACACACAGAGCCACAGATACACATGAAGGTACACACAGAGCCACAAATACACATGATGGTACACACAGAGCCACAGATACACATGATGGTACACACAGAGCCACAGATACACATGATGGTACACACAGAGCCACAGATACACATGGTGGTACACACAGAGCCACAGACACACATGATGGTACACACAGAGCCACAGATACACATGATGGTACACACATGATGGTACACACATGATGGTACACACAGAGCCACAGATACACATGATGGTACACACATGATGGTACACACAGAGCCACAGATACACATGATGGTACACACAGAGCCACAGATACACATGATGGTACACACAGAGCCACATATACACATGATGGTACACACAGAGCTACAGATACACATGAAGGTACACACAGAGCCACAGATAGACATGAAGGTACACACAGAGCCACAGATACACATGATGGTACATACAGAGCCACAGATACACATGATGGTACACACAGAGCCACAGATACACATGATGGTATACACAGAGCCACAGATACACATGGTGGTACACACAGAGCCACAGATACACATGATGGTACACACAGAACCACAGATACACATGATGGTACACACAGAGCCACAGATACACATGAAGGTACACACAGAGCCACATATACACATGATGGTACACACAGAGCCACAGGTACACATGAAGGTACACACAGAGCCACAGATACACATGATGGTACACACAGAGCCACAGATACACATGATGGTACACACAGAGCACAGATACACATGATGGTACACACAGAGCCACAGATACACATGATGGTACACACAGAGCCACAGATACACATGATGGTACACACAGAGCCACAGATACACATGATGGTACACACAGAACCACAGATACACATGATGGTACGCACTGAACCACAGATACACATGATGGTACACACAGAACCACAGACACACATGATGGTACGCACAGAACCACAGATACACATGATGGTACACACAGAGCCACAGATACACATGAAGGTACACACAGAACCAGAGATACACATGATGGTACGCACAGAGCCAAAGATACACATGATGGTACACACAGAGCCACAGATACACATGATGGTACGCACAGAGCCAAAGATACACATGATGGTACACACAGAGCCACAGATACACATGATGGTACACACAGAACCACAGATACACATGAAGGTACACACAGAACCACAGATACACATGAAGGTACACACAGAGCCACAGATACACATGATGGTACACACAGAGCCAGAGATACACATGATGGTACACACAGAGCCACAGATACACATGATGGTACACACAGAGCCACAGATACACATGATGGTACACACAGAGCCACAGATACACATGATGGTACACACAGAGCCACAGATACACATGATGGTACACACAGAACCACAGATACACATGAAGGTACACACAGAGCCACAGTTACACATGATGGTACACACAGAGCCACATATACACATGATGGTACACACAGAGCCACAGATACACATGATGGCACACACAGAGCCACAGATACACATGATGGTACACACAGAGCCACAGATACACATGATGGTACACACAGAGCCACAGATACACATGATGGTACACACAGAGCCACAGATACACATGATGGTACACACAGAGCCACAGATACACATGATGGTACACACAGAGCCACAGATACACATGAAGGTACACACAGAGCCACAGATACACATGATGGTACACACAGAGCCACAGATACACATGAAGGTACACACAGAGCCACAGATACACATGATGGTACACACAGAGCCACAGATACACATGAAGGTACACACAGAGCCACAGATACACATGATGGTACACACAGAGCCACATATACACATGATGGAACACAGAGCCACAGATACACATGAAGGTACACACAGAGCCACAGATACACATGATGGTACACACAGAGCCACAGATACACATGATGGTACACACATGATGGTACACACAGAGCCACAGATAACATGATGGTACACACAGAGCCACATATACACATGATGGTACACACAGAGCCACAGATACACATGATGGTACACACAGAACCACAGATACACATGAAGGTACACACAGAGCCACAGTTATACATGATGGTACACACAGAGCCACATATGCACATGATGGTACACACAGAGCCACAGATACACATGATGGCACACACAGAGCCACAGATACACATGATGGTACACACAGAACCACAGATACACATGATGGTACACACAGAGCCACAGATACACATGAAGGTACACACAGAGCCACAGATACACATGATGGTACACACAGAGCCACAGATACACATGATGGTACACACAGAGCCACAGATACACATGATGGTACACACAGAGCCACAGATACACATGAAGGTACACACAGAGCCACAGATACACATGATGGTACACACAGAGCCACAGATACACATGAAGGTACACACAGAGCCACAGATACACATGATGGTACACACAGAGCCATAGATTCACATGATGGTACACACAGAGCCACAGATACACATGATGGTACACACAGAGCCACAGATACACATGAAGGTACACGCAGAGCCACAGATGCACATGATGGTACACACAGAGCCACATATACACATGATGGTACACACAGAGCCACAGATACACATGATGGTACACACAGAGCCACAGATATACATGATGGTACACACAGAGCCACAGATACACATGATGGTAGACACAGAGCCACATATACACATGATGGAACACACAGACCCACAGATACACATGAAGGTACACACAGAGCCACAGATACTCATGATGGTACACACAGAGCCACAGATACACATGATGGTACACACAGGATGGTACACACAGAGCCACAGATAACATGATGGTACACACAGAGCCACATATACACATGATGGTACACACAGAGCCACAGATACACATGAAGGTACACACAGAGCCACAGATAGACATGAAGGTACACACAGAGCCACAGATACACATGATGGTACACACAGAGCCACATATACACATGATGGAACACACAGAGCCACAGATACACATGAAGGTACACACAGAGCCACAGATACACATGATGGTACACACAGAGCCACAGATACACATAAAGGTACACACAGAGCCACAGATACACATGATGGTACACACAGAATCACAGATACACATGATGGTACACACAGAGCCACAGATACACATGAAAGTACACACAGAGCCACAGATACACATGATGGTACACACAGAGCCACATATACACATGATGGTACACACAGAACCACAGATACACATGAAGGTACACACAGAGCCACAGTTACACATGATGGTACACACAGAGCCACATATAAACATGATGGTACACACAGAGCCACAGATACACATGATGGCACACACAGAGCCACAGATACACATGATGGTACACACAGAACCACAGATACACATGATGGTACACACAGAGCCACAGATACACATGATGGTACACACAGAGCCACAGATACACATGATGGTACACACAGAGCCACAGATACACATGATGGTACACACAGAGCCACAGATACACATGATGGTACACACAGAGCCACAGATACACATGAAGGTACACACAGAGCCACAGATACACATGATGGTACACACAGAGCCACAGATACACATGAAGGTACACACAGAGCCACAGATACACATGATGGTACACACAGAGCCATAGATTCACATGATGGTACACACAGAGCCACAGATACACATGATGGTACACACAGAGCCACAGATACACATGAAGGTACACACAGAGCCACAGATGCACATGATGGTACACACAGAGCCACATATACACATGATGGTACACACAGAGCCACAGATACACATGATGGTACACACAGAGCCACAGATACACATGATGGTACACACAGAGACACAGATACACATGATGGTACACACAGAGACACAGATACACATGAAGGTACACACAGAGCCATAGATACACATGATGGTACACACAGAGCCACAGATACACATGATTGTACACACAGAGCCACAGATACACATGATGGTACACACAGAGCCACAGATACACTATAAAGGTACACACAGAGCCACAGATACACATGAAGGTACACACAGAGCCACAAATACACATGATGGTACACACAGAGCCACATATACACATGATGGTACACACAGAGCCACAGATACACATGATGGTACACACAGAGCCACAGATACACATGGTGGTACACACAGAGCCACAGATACAAATGATGGTAGACACATGATGGTACACACATGATGGTACACACAGAGCCACAGATACACATGATGGTACACACATGATGGTACACACAGAGCCACAGATACACATGATGGAACACACAGAGCCACAGATACACATGAAGGTACACACAGAGCCACAGATACACATGATGGTACACACAGAGCCACAGATACACATGATGGTACACACATGATGGTACACACAGAGCCACAGATAACATGATGGTACACACAGAGCCACATATACACATGATGGTACACACAGAGCCACAGATACACATGAAGGTACACACAGAGCCACAGATAGACATGAAGGTACACACAGAGCCACAGATACACATGATGGTACACACAGAGCCACATATACACATGATGGAACACACAGAGCCACAGATACACATGAAGGTACACACAGAGCCACAGATACACATGATGGTACACACAGAGCCATAGATACACATAAAGGTACACACAGAGCCACAGATACACATGATGGTACACACAGAGCCACAGATACACATGATGGTACACACAGAGCCACAGATACACATGGTGGTACACACAGAGCCACAGATACACATGATGGTACACACAGAGCCACATATACACATGATGGTACACACACAGAACCACAGATACACATGAAGGTACACACAGAGCCACAGTTACACATGATGGTACACACAGAGCCACATATACACATGATGGTACACACAGAGCCACAGACACACATGATGGCACACACAGAGCCACAGATACACATGATGGTACACACACAGAACCACAGATACACATGATGGTACACACAGAGCCACAGATACACATGATGGTACACACAGAGCCACAGATACACATGATGGTACACACAGAGCCACAGATACACATGATGGTACACACAGAGACACAGATACACTTGAAGGTACACACAGAGCCATAGATACACATGATGGTACAGACAGAGCCACAGATACACATGATTGTACACACAGAGCCACAGATACACATGATGGTACACACAGAGCCACAGATACACATAAAGGTACACACAGAGCCACAGATACACATGAAGGTACACACAGAGCCACAAATACACATGATGGTACACACAGAGCCACAGATACACATAAAGGTACACACAGAGCCACAGATACACATGATGGTACACACAGAGCCACAGATACACATGAATGTACATACAGAGCCACAGATACACATGATGGTACACACAGAGCCACAGATACACATTATGGTACACACAGAGCCACAGATACACATGGTGGTACACACAGAGCCACAGATACACATGATGGTACACACAGAGCCACAGATACACATGATGGTACACACATGATGGTACACACATGATGGTACACACAGAGCCACAGATACACATGATGGTACACACAGAGTCACAGATACACATGATGGTACACACACAGAGCCACATATACACATGATGGTACACACAGAGCCACAGATACACATGAAGGTACACACAGAGCCACAGATAGACATGAAGGTACACACAGAGCCACAGATACACATGATGGTACACACAGAGCCACAGCTACACATTATGGTATACACAGAGCCACAGATACACATGGTGGTACTCACAGAGCCACAGATACACATGATGGTACACACAGAACCACAGATACACATGATGGTACACACAGAGCCACAGATACACATGAAGGTACACACAGAGCCACATATACACATGATGGTACACACAGAGCCACAGGTACACATGAAGGTACACACAGAGCCACAGATACACATGATGGTACACACAGAGCCACAGATACACATGATGGTACACACAGAGCACAGATACACATGATGGTACACACAGAGCCACAGATACACATGATGGTACACACAGAGCCACAGATACACATGATGGTACACACAGAGCCACAGATACACATGATGGTACACACAGAACCACAGATACACATGATGGTACGCACTGAACCACAGATACACATGATGGTACACACAGAACCACAGACACACATGATGGTACGCACAGAACCACAGATACACATGATGGTACACACAGAGCCACAGATACACATGAAGGTACACACAGAACCAGAGATACACATGATGGTACGCACAGAGCCAAAGATACACATGATGGTACACACAGAGCCACAGATACACATGATGGTACGCACAGAGCCAAAGATACACATGATGGTACACACAGAGCCACAGATACACATGATGGTACACACAGAACCACAGATACACATGAAGGTACACACAGAACCACAGATACACATGATGGTACACACAGAGCCAGAGATACACATGATGGTACACACAGAGCCACAGATACACATGATGGTACACACAGAGCCAGAGATACACATGATGGTACACACAGAGCCACAGATACACATGATGGTACACACAGAGCCACAGATACACATGATGGTACACACAGAGCCACAGATACACATGATGGTACACACAGAGCCACAGATACACATGATGGTACACACAGAGCCATAGATACACATGAAGGTACACACAGAACCACAGATACATATGATGGTACACACAGAGCCACAGATACACATGATGGTACACACAGAGCCACATATATACATGATGGTACACACAGAGCCACAGATACACATGATGGTACACACAGAGCCATAGATACACATGAAGGTACACACAGAACCACAGATACACATGATGGTACACACAGAGCCACAGATACACATGATGGTACACAGAGCCACAGATACACATGATGGTACACACAGAATCACAGATATAGGTACACACAGAGCCAGAGATAAAAGTACACACATGAAGGCACACACACATACACATCCACCCACACACAAACACACACACCCACCCCTACCCACACACACACACCCACACCCACACCTACCCACACACACTTACACACACACAGGGCCTGTTATGTATGTAAATATCGGCGGACCATTGAGGGCCATCAGGGGACAGTGTACACAAACCAACGCTATTTATCCCCACACCTCACTGCACACGACTCTCCCATTATCGCGATAGAGGGGGAGGGGGGGGGGCGGCGGTGATTGGAGGAGGGGGGGGGGGATATCAGTGGTGGTGGTGGTAATATTGTGGTGATGTTGGTAGGGAGACTTGTGGTGATGGTGGTAGGGACTTGTGGTGGTGGGGTGGGGATTGTGGTAGTGGTGGTGGTGGTGTGGTAGGGAGAGTTGTGGTGGTGGTGGTGGGGTGGGGGAACTTGTGGTGGAGATGGTAGGGGTAGGTTGGGGTTATTAGTGATGGTGGTAGTGGGGAAAATTGTGGTGTAGGTGGTGGTTGAAGGATGGAATTATGGTGTTGGTGGTGTGGTAGGGGGAGTAGGTGGTGGAGGGTGGTGGTGGTGGTGGTGGTTGTAGGGTGGTGGGTGGGGAATTGTGAGGGTGGTGGTGGTAGGGGACTTGTGGTGGTGGTGGTTCTGGTGTGGAAAGGAACATTTGTGGTGGTGGTGGTGGTGGTGGTGGTGGCCCAGAGGAGTGGACATTATGGTAGTGGTGGTGGAGGCAGATGGTAGTAGTCAATAGTAGTAGTAGTGGTGGTAGTAGGGGAAGGGGGAACTGTGGTAGAAGTGGTGATCAATAGTACTGATGGTAACAAATGGTAAGGAGCTTCATGTACCGTTAAAGGTGAACTACTTAAGGGGAGGTTTTTAGTTTGGTCTCTAGATATCCATCAAGCTTAAGATTACACCCCCTTGAGCCCCTTTCAAGATAAATTCGTTCATTTTTCGGTAGAAAAATTTCCCGGCTGAAAGCCGGTTCCTCTTAAATAACAGGCTCGCTATCGCTCGCCAGGATAAAATCAACACCTAAATGGCACGAAAGGTCTTAAAATTGACAGAAATGGGTCGAAAGTTCTTAAAATCGTCAAAATAATGGGGCGAACGTCTTAAAATTAGAAAAGCAATGGTGCTAAACATGAGGGAGAAAGGAGTCAAGAAAAAAATCCCTCAAGTGGATATCTCCTCCCCTTAACCCCTTGAAGCTCTGACGCGTTTTAGCAGTTTATTTGGGCTGTCATTAGACGATTTTATGCAGCTTAGGAAGAATGTGTGGGTATTTAAAGGGTAAAGACTATCTCAATCAACCCTCTGACTTCCATATACCCTTCCTAATCTGAATTAAATCGTCTAATAATTACCAGAAAACAGGAAAGACATGCGTTTTGGAACTTGAAAGGGTTAAGCAACATACCTAGTAACATGTATATTTGGTATGCATCAATACATATGAACCCCTTCTCTACCAGGGGTCTTCTTTTAGTTTTAGTCTAGCTATATGTAGACGATTATGTGAAGCTTAAGAAGGATCTGTGGTAGTAAAAAGGGTTAAGGGAGATAGTTGGAAGCCTGTTGATGGTTGGAGGCCCTTTTTAAACTGAATAAAATCGTCTAATAGTAGCCAGAATAAAGTTAAAAGGACGGCGCCGGTACAGAAAGGGTTAAGGACGCTCAGGTGTGTGTATAATAGAGTAAATTTACGTCATTATAGAAAAATATTCGACATTTTTATATCTGGCGGCGTCTGGTAGTTGACGGTCTGGTAAATTTCGCGCCTTCCAGTATTGTGATGCCGTCATAAATTTCGCGCCTTCCAGTATTGTGATGACGTCATAAATTTCGCGCCTTCCAGTATTGTGATGCCGTCATAAATTTCGCGCCTTCCAGTATTGTGATGACGTCATAAATTTCGCGCCTTCCAGTATTGTGATAACGTCATCAATTTCGCGCCTTCCAGTATTGTGATGACGTCACAGAATCCGATAGTTGTCAGGCAATATAAATTGACCTTTAAGAGGGGTGACATGTTTTTGTTCTGTCCTTTTCTATCTTTCTTTGGCTTGTATCCATTTGGCCCCATTCAGCCTACTGTTTTAAGACGTTTATCCCCATCCAGGTGTCAATTTTTTACTGGTGAGCGGTAGCGAGCCAGCATATTTTTTATTTTTGTTTGACAGCAGGCTAAATTTGTACATTTTTCGATAGAAAAATTTCTCCGGCGAAGCCGGATTTCTTCATATAATGCTGGCTCGCTATCGCTCGCCAGGAAGAAATCGACACCTAGATGGGGATAAACGTCTTAAAATAGTTGGCTGATTGGGGCCGAATGGATACAAGCCAGATAAAGAGAGAAAAGGACAGAAATAACAAAAAGCAGGTCACCCCCCTTAACTCGACCCGATTCATGTAAGTGGCACATTTAAGGATATTCCCGATAATGGTGTATTACTAGAGCAGTTAACCCTATTAGGTGCAGGGCGGGCCAATTTGGAGCCTCCCAGTTTGACTCCATTAGCTTGGAGATTTTAAGACGTTTCATCTCATTAGTTTGGCGATTATATGATGCTTCAACCCAATAAGGTGTCGCTTTTTCCTGGGCGAGCGGCAGCGAGCCGGCAATTTGGGAGAAACCGGCCTTTGGTCGGGACATTTTTCTACCGAAAAATGTACACATTTAGCTTGAATGGGGTCTGGGGGACGTGTTTTTAGTTTGAAGGGGGTTTGGAGAGGCTTTCCAAGTCTCGGGATAAACTAAAAACACATTGTTCGAAAAAATGGCTAAAACAATGAAAACCTTCAATAATAATACAACAAAATACCATAATAACCCCCGAGACGTTGCACCAGATAGTGTTAACCCTTTCACGACCATATGACGCAGAGGTTGCCCGATTAGCAATAAGAAATAGAGTTCTCTCACTCTTATAATTACCTCTCCAAAATTAGTTTTCTGCCCACAGCTAACTCAAAGACAACTGCAGAGGTTGAAGTAACTAAACTAAAGGTTTCTAAATACCCCTCATGGTAACAAAGGCTTTAAAGTATCCCCAATAGGCTCAACACAGCTAACTCAAAGACAACTGCAGAGGTTGAAGTAACTAAACTAAAGGTTTCTAAATACCCCTCATGGTAACAAAGGCTTTAAAGTATCCCCAATAGGCTCAACTCCAGAGGTTGAAGTAACTACACTAAAGGTTTCTAAATACCCCTGATGGTAACAAAGGCTTTAAAGTATCCCCAATAGGCTCAACTCCTGAGGTTGAAGTAACTACTCTAAAGGTTTCTAAATACCCCTGATGGTAACAAAGGCTTTAAAGTATCCCCAATAGGCTCAACTCCAGAGGTTGAAGTAACTACACTAAAGGTTTCTAAATACCCCTGATGGTAACAAAGGCTTTAAAGTATCCCCAATAGGCTCAACTCCAGAGGTTGAAGTAACTACACTAAAGGTTTCTAAATAACCCTGATGGTAACAAAGGCTTTAAAGTATCCCCAATAGGCTCAACTCCAGAGGTTGAAGTAACTACACTAAAGGTTTCTAAATACCCCTGATGGTAACAAAGGCTTTAAAGTATCCCCAATAGGCTCAACTCCAGAGGTTGAAGTAACTACTCTAAAGGTTTCTAAATACCCCTGATGGTAACAAAGACTTTAAAGTATCCCCAATAGGCTCAACTCCAGAGGTTGAAGTAACTAAACTAAAGGTTTCTAAATAACCCTGATGGTAACAAAGGCTTTAAAGTATCCCCAATAGGCTCAACTCCAGAGGTTGAAGTAACTAAACTAAAGGTTTCTAAATATCCCTGATGGTAACAAAGGCTTTAAAGTATCCCCAATAGGCTCAACTCCAGAGGTTGAAGTGACTACATTAAAGGTTTCTAAATACCCCTGATGGTAACAAAGACTTTAAAGTATCCCCAATAGGCTCAACTCCAGAGGTTGAAGTAACTACATTAAAGGTTTCTAAATACCCCTGATGGTAACAAAGGCTTTAAAGTATCCCCAATAGGCTCAACTCCAGAGGTTGAAGTAACTACACTAAAGGTTTCTAAATACCCCTGATGGTAACAAAGGCTTTAAAGTATCCCCAATAGGCTCAACTCCAGAGGTTGAAGTAACTACACTAAAGGTTTCTAAATACCCCTGATGGTAACAAAGGCTTTAAAGTATCCCCAATAGGCTCAACTCCAGAGGTTGAAGTAACTACACTAAAGGTTTCTAAATACCCCTGATGGTAACAAAGGCTTTAAAGTATCCCCAATAGGCTCAACACAGCTAACTCAAAGACAACTGCAGAGGTTGAAGTAACTACTCTAAAGGTTTCTAAATACCCCTGATGGTAACAAAGGCTTTAAAGTATCCCCAATAGGCTCAACACAGCTAACTCAAAGACAACTGCAGAGGTTGAAGTAACTACTCTAAAGGTTTCTAAATACCCCTGATGGTAACAAAGGCTTTAAAGTATCCCCAATAGGCTCAAAATCGCGTCATATGCGTGAAAGGGTTAAGAAGGCCCTATGTTACTAAGAGGGCTCATTGAGATCGTAGGTAGATTAGAAACCAAAGAAACTAGTCTAATATTAAGGGGAGGCAGACCGTTTATCTGGACCCCCTTCTCCCTAATGTTTAGCCCCACTAGTTTTGAGATTACAAGACATTCGGCCCACTAGTATGGAGATTTTAACACCTTTCGCCCCATTTCGTTGTAAATTTCAAGACCTTTCGTGCCATTTACGTGTCGATTTTTTCCTGGCGAGCGATAGCGAGCCTGCAATATTAAGAGGAATCGGCCTTCGGCCGGGACATTTTTCTACCGAAAAATGTACAAATTTATCTTGAAGGGGGTTCTAGGGGGTGATTTTCTAAGCTTGATGGAGGTCTAGGGAGGAAACTAAAAAAATATATGAATAAATGAATTAATAGACCAAACAAACGGCCTGCCTCCCCTATTTTAACTAGAATATGATGGAAATTACGCATTGGTGGTTAAGGGGTTAAAAGTGGGATAAACAAGGAAGTCCATATGATCATGGTATAAACAAAAAAAAGAAAGAAAAAAATCGAAAAAAAAAAATTGAAAAATGGGGATTGGGCCTGAGCAGATAGCTAGCTAGCTAGCTAGATAGATAGATAGATAGATAGATAGATAGATAGATAGATAGATAGATAGATAGATAGATAGATAGATAGATAGATAGATAGATAGATAGATAGATAGATAGATAGATAGATAGATAGATATTAACGCATAACAAGTCAACCCGCTAAACACATACTGGAATCTGGAACGTCACATAAAGGGGACCCACCCACGCTTGCTACATCCTGAAGGGGGCCCACCTCGCTTGTTTTTCTCTTTCTCTCCCACTCTCTTTGGCTTGTATCCATTCGGCCCCATTTAACCTACTGTTTTAAGACGTTTACCCCCATCCAGGTGTCAATATTTTCCTGGCGAGCGGTTGCGAGCCAGTATATAATTTTTTTGTTTTAACAGCAAGCTAAATTTGTACATTTTTCAATAGAAAAATGTCTCCGGCGAAGCCGGATTTCTCCATACAATGCTGGCTCGCTATCGCTCGCCAGGAAGAAATCGACACCTGGATGGGGATGAACGTCTTAAAACAGTTGGCTGAATATGGCCGAATGGATACAAGCCAGGGAAAGAGAGAGGAGGAGAGAAAGATAAAACAAAGCAGTTGACCCCCTTAATTATTTACGATTGTTCCGGTACAATCATAACATTGAGAATATTGGTATACGGTATATGCCTTTGTTACCGAGCCTAAAATATTGGTATACGGTATATGCCTTTGTTACCGAGCCTAAAATATTGGTATACGGTATATGCCTTTGTTACCGAGCCTAAAATATTGGTATACGGTATATGCCTTTGTTACCGAGCCTAAAATATTGGTATACGGTATATGCCTTTGTTACCGAGCCTAAAATATTGGTATATGGTATATGCCTTTGTTACCGAGCCTAAAATATTGGTATACGGTATATGCCTTTGTTACCGAGCCTAAAATATTGGTATACGGTATATGCCTTTGTTACCGAGCCTAAAATATTGGTATACGGTATATGCCTTTGTTACCGAGCCTAAAATATTGGTATACGGTATATGCCTTTGTTACCGAGCCTAAAATATTGGTATACGGTATATGCCTTTGTTACCGTGCCTAAAATATTGGTATACGGTATATGCCTTTGTTACCGTGCCTAAAATATTGGTATACGGTATATGCCTTTGTTACCGAGCCTAAAATATTGGTATACGGTATATGCCTTTGTTACCGAGCCTAAAATATTGGTATACGGTATATGCCTTTGTTACCGAGCCTAAAATATTGGTATACGGTATATGCCTTTGTTACCGAGCCTAAAATGAGTTGGTATACGGTATATGCCTTTGTTACCGTGCCTAAAATATTGGTATACGGTATATGCCTTTGTTACCGTGCCTAAAATATTGGTATACGGTATATGCCTTTGTTACCGTGCCTAAAATATTGGTATACGGTATATGCCTTTGTTACCGTGCCTAAAATATTGGTATACGGTATATGCCTTTGTTACCGAGCCTAAAATATTGGTATACGGTATATGCCTTTGTTACCGAGCCTAAAATGAGTTGGTATACGGTATATGCCTTTGTTACCGTGCCTAAAATATTGGTATACGGTATATGCCTTTGTTACCGTGCCTAAAATATTGGTATACGGTATATGCCTTTGTTACCGTGCCTAAAATATTGGTATACGGTATATGCCTTTGTTACCGTGCCTAAAATATTGGTATACGGTATATGCCTTTGTTACCGTGCCTAAAATATTGGTATACGGTATATGCCTTTGTTACCGAGCCTAAAATATTGGTATACGGTATATGCCTTTGTTACCGAGCCTAAAATGAGTTGGTCAAGATTTAAGGGGAGATTTACACTTGAGGTATTTTCTTTTGCTTTACCCTTTCTCCCTCATGTTTAGCCCCATGGCGTTTGAGATTTTAAGACGTTCGCCCCATTAGTTTGGCGATTTTAAAAACTTTCACCCCATTTATGTCACTTTTAAGACCTTGCGTGCCATTTAGGTGTCGATTTTTTCCTGGCGAGCGATAGCGAGCTTGTAATTTAAGAGGAACCGGCCTTCGGCCGGGAAATTTTTCTACCGAAAAATGTACAAATTTATCTTGAAATGGGGTCAAGGGGGTGTAATTTCAAGCTTGATGGAAGTCTAGGAAACGCACTAAAAACCTCCCCTTAACAGATGTATTCGTATATATATAACTGGTTCCAATATGTCCGCATATATCGATAATGGTAGTATATTATGTAGTCGAGACATTGGTATACATACATGGATAATATAGCTTATAGTTGTGTGGTCGGGGGGCGGGGGAGTGCTGTAGCGACCTTAAATTGGTGACCCTGGTCTCTGGGTATTCTCCTGGGTGACCTAGATGTGTGTGAATTTTGTGTTTTGTCTGTGTTTGTTCGTTGTTTTGTGTTGTGTTTTGTGTTATGTTTTGTGTTTTCCCTGTTCTTGCTCTGTCTTGAGTCGGCCACCCCCAAGGAAAAGAAAAAACAAATAATAAAATAGAATAAAATAGAAAAACAAAGGAAAAGTGGGGATTGGGCCTGAGCATATAGATAGATAGATAGATAGATAGTGTGTTCAAACTAGCGCATGAAGCATAATGAAATGTGTTCAGTGTCTTGTATGTGTCCTGTGGCGTATTGGTTCATAACCAAAGGGATCGAGGTTCGAGTGCCTAGAAGGACGAGATATATAATGCAAGTATATTAACACCGGGTGAGGGTTGGTCCTATCCAGAGTGAGGTTTGGCATCCTCTACCCAACCTTAGCCGTTTCTGTTTGTCTCTTTTCCTGTACTACTTTTCCTTGTAGGTGCTGGCGAGATCGCCCAATTGGGTGGCACTGCAAGGGGGGCTGTGGATGGTGGGGGCATTGGCCTGGGGGTGCAAGCCTGTGGGCTGATAATCCCCTCCCCCGCTGCCCTCTCAGAGGCGGATCTCATCTCGGGAGCGGCTTGGTCTACCAGACTGGGAACTGTTCGTCTGAACAGTCTGGGGAACTACAACAACAATAACAGCCTGTGTCTTTGTTCACCTGTTCGTCTGGAGTCTGGACAGTATAGGGAACAACAACAACAATAACAGCCTGTGTCTTTGTTCACCTAACAATAAATATCGAATCTTAACCCTATTAGGTGCGGGGTGGGCCAATTTGGAACCTCCCAGTTTTACTCCATTACCTTGGAGATTTTAAGACGTTTCATCCCATTAGTTTGGCGATTATATAATGGTTCAACCCAATAAGGTGTCGATTTTTCCTGGGCGAGCGACAGTGAGCCCGCAATTTGGGAGAAACCGGCCTTTGGCAGGGAAATGTTTCTACCGAAAAATGTACACATTTAGCTTGAAGGGGGTCTGGGGGACGTTTTTAGTTTGAAGGGGGTTTGGAGATGCGTTTTTCCAAGTCTAGCGGGTAAACTAAAAACACATTGTTCGAAAATGGCTAAAACAAATAAAAACCTCAATAATTCAACAAAATACCATAATAACCCCCAAGACGTTGCACCAGATAGTGTTAAGAGTTAGTGTACATTTGTGATGTCCCATCTGGCGAGGTAAACTGTCGTAACTTGTAAAATATGTAAAATATTGTTGTGCCGGGTATTGATAAATTAGTTCCCTTGATACAGTCCTTAAAACAATCCAGTTCTGGTTTGATGGACTTAAATATATTTGACAGGGACGTCCCGAGTAGGTTCTAGAAGCAATTAAAATGGTATTCAAAGGTTCAATATAACACTCAATAACAACACCAAGAAGAACACATATGAATATTTTATTTAATAAACAGGAAGGTGGTGGGAGAAGAATGATTATTAAGGCAAATCCCACAATAAGAGCAAATATATATATTGTCCGTATGTCGGAACAATGTTACTGATACCAGAAGAACTCAATAGTGAGAATCTAGTATAACATCAAATCATGTGGAAAAACATACATAGAGGCATAATGTACAAGAATCAATATTAACCTTCAATGCAATAATAAATGAGAGTAGAATATCTTCCGTTTTCAATAAGACTTCAATACCCTAGATAATGATCCTAGGATAAAATAATTAGAAGAGTTAAGGTAACAAAGATACAGTCACAGGAAGCAAGGTGAGTCACGTGTGGGGCTCAGTTGACCCTTTGAGAACTGACCGCGTGAGCTTGCCTTTAGGTCAGGTCACTGGGAAGGTCATTAAGTGAACTGAGATGATAAATAATACTTTTTTTGGTTAATGCAACTATGACCCTAGCTACAGTGCAATATTACTTTATTTTATATGAAAGGGCTGAGATTATTATTTATAATAAATGACAAGTATCAAAATCGCCCTCAAGGAAGTTATATATTATTACGGAATTATATTACTTGAACATATGCTACGATAACGAACCGAACTTAGGAATTCGTGTCACTATATTTTTCTTAGGTAAAGCAGAGTAATTATGTGAAGTGAATAAGAGTAAAAGGTATTTTATGTGGTCTGCTAAGTGGTATTAATTGGATCAAGATTTGATCTTCAACATTCACTACTATGATAACACACGAAGATAAGTAATATATTAACTGAGTTCCAAAAGACTCAGACTTGAATGAATACTAAGGTTTTAATCTCAAACAGTAGGAACTGACTGATTAACAGATATCGATCGGTAGATCGATCGTACTTAACAATTAGATTGGCGCTAATGATGAAGTTTAGCTCATTGATATTTAATGCAATATCAGATTCGCTTCTGAACTAGTTGATAGGGCGAGTAAAATAAAATGTACAGGCACAATTAGTACATGGGCGTAGGCGACGAAGTGCTACTCATTGATACTTAAAACAGGCGGTACCAGGCACGGGCCTGAACGGGTTAACAGGGCGCGGTGAATAAAATACACAGATACAATTAGTGTATGGTGGATGCAAATGACACGAAACACGGAGGAAAGAGTTCCTAAACACGGTATTCGAAATATCACAACATCAAGATTTACAAGAACATAAAAGCACGTCTAAGATATATTATGTTATATGCGATTACGGAATAGAGAAATTAGGAATTACACTGAGCACACGTTGGAAAATTGGGCGTAGGTTCTAGGTAAAAAGCGAATTTCTAAATGGATTGATCATGGAATATATTGGGATTTCAACTCACAATTAATTTATCAACATACACGTAGTCAGTAAATCTGCGAGCGTGGGGGGCCTGAATATATGTTAACCCTTAATTAGCGGCGAGCAACATAAGTCGAGTTAAATTAAGCTGGACTATGTGGCGGCGCTCGACATAACTCGAGTGGCAATTTCAGCACGTAATGTGGCTGAGAGAGAGAGACAAGTGGTGGCAGGAGACTATCGAGCGTATGACTGCTCCAGACCACCGCGGCGAACCTACTGACACAAATCTCAGCTCCCTCCTCCCTCTCTCACTCGCTACATACTCAATTATGTACCGAAAGTACCGAATTACCTGTTTTTTGCACTCGCGTTGCACGGTTATTGCAAGAAAACTATCCATCATACAAGGATCGTTATGGTGTCATTCGAAAGCTCTGTTTATGCCCTTTCAGGGATAGGTACTTGTTTTACGTTCTGGGTCTTATTTAGGCATGAAAATGATCACGTAAACAGCCCTATTTTGGCTAAAAACACCCCGCTGTGCGGTACACATAAATAAACCGCATAGGCCGCTCGTAAGGTGTTAATGACACTGATATGTAACGTATGCGTAATTTATAAATTAAACAAAGGCTTGAACAAAGGCTTGAACAAGGGTCAAGAACTGAAGGCAAGATGGACACAGAATAACACAGGTTCAGTAGGATGAAACTTATTACGCAAGCATAGGATCTTGGGCACAGATCGCAAGTAAATCAGGGTACATCACGGTTCATATATTTACATAATCAATACCTCACAACAATAACCAACACAGAAAGACACAGAAACACTTAAGTATTTGGGAGGGCAGGGGGACGAGAGTACTGGTCTGGCCGGCGTAGAGGGTAGTAGCCAATCTTACACAGCTGGTGGCCTCCTCGAGCAGGGGTCCTGGATGTAGGCCTGGTTATGTAAGCCAAACTGGGGTCCTAGGTTCAGGCCTGCTTACGTAATTCGAGCAGGGGTCCTAGGTCCAAAGCTACGTCCATAGCTCGAGCAGGGGTCCTCGGTTCAGGGCGCCAAGCAACAGACAGGTGGCCCTTGTGATGCATGTCCACGTGTGAGCATGCTGTACAGAACGCCTAGTCATGCCCCACTCTCGCTAGGATCATCAGGGCAGGAACTTTGGCTGTAGTCTATGTAGAGTTTCCTAACTTAGTTCGTGTGATCCGTTGTACTATAAGTATTATGAATATGTATTTTGTTTTCATCTGAGTCAACGAGTTCTATTTTATATCATTAGTTATAGGTATTGTGTGTAAAACTTATTTGTAATGATGGGAAGAGAAACAGCCACAGTTAGGTGTCAGTGGGTACGCCAGGCAGGAGGTAGGCCTAACTCACTAGCACTCCTCCCTCCCTCAGTGCTAGGGGAGCCTTTGTGTATCCCAGAGGAGAGAGAGAAATTACGTAATGGTTGTCAGTGGGCGGTCCTTAGTAGTTCACGTTGGGCTCACTAGAGGGCCGGGTATAAAAGGGAAGTCTAGCCATTTTTTCATCAGAACTCATTAGGCAGAGCGACTTCTCATTTCCCTTGCTAACTATTTATATTCTTCTGACTGATGGGAACTTTCTCTACTACCTTACATTCTTATTTCCTCTTTTCCCTGCCCTGTTTAACTTCCATGGTCCCGTTGGTGCAGAGCTAGTCAGCCAACTTATTATCGCTTGAGTTCTCACGAGATACTTGCCTATTAGATAGCCTATTTTGGAATGGGTGACTTAGAATAGGATTGATTTATGTTTGTTGCACTTGTATATGCATTTCCCTGTGTGTTATTATTATTATTCCTGTTTTCTGCTAGTCTAGGTAATGCTAGACTGGGGTAAGGCTTTTCTGTGTTACGAGTTGTTGTTTGATGCAGTTGTTAAGCGATAAACCTGCATACTCGTTTCGGTTCAGTGAAGCCTAGGTTGTCTTCGCGGCTGACTGTGTTGAGTTAATAATTTACAGTGCGTGAGGGCAAGAGCCTAACCACCCTGTATTTTATTAACAGTTTGTTTTTAATTTGTCAAGGAGCCGGGAGAAAACCAGATACAAGGGATCTGGATTTCTCAAAGTGCACTTGTTAGTTTTAACGTAATACTTTAAACAGTCGTGAGGACTTCGCTAGGCTACGAGCCGTTTTTGCTCAGTCACTGCTACCTTTTTGCCTACAGTACCCCAGCTAGACTTTACTCGATTAGTAGATACAGAATAGTATTGAAGCTTTCCTTATGTATGATATTGTTTATGCACTATTGATTTCATGTGTTGCAAGCTTGGCTACTTTAGTGATTAGTGGCCCATGAGCACAATCCGAGTAGGCTATTGCCGTTGCATTTGCGGAGTACTTCCTTTTAATGTTTGCCATTTACTATTGCATATTCTTTTAATTATTCTTATGCCAATTTAAGCCTTTAATAGTATTTAATTGCCAGTGTTTTTGCTTATTGAATTACTGTTCAAAATCCGATACGTACTTCTTACGAGCATCAGAGAAGCATCTAACTTTTTTCAGAAGATTCCTTGCTCGATGCTTAAGGACTATTAATTAACGTAACGTAATAGTGCCGATCCGAAGTAGAGGGTGGTGGACTTCTTAACCCTTAATTAGCGGCGAGCAACATAAGTCGAGTTAAATAAAGCTGGACTATGTGGCGGCGCTCGACATAGGTCGAGTGGCAATTTCAGCACGTAATGTTGCTGAGAGAGAGAGACAAGTGGTGGCAGGAGAGTAGCGAGCGTATGACTGCTCCAGACCACCGCGGCGAACATACTGACACGAATCCCAGCTCCCTCCTCCCTCTCTCACTCGCTATATAAGGAATTGTATCGGGAAAGTGGCTATGCTTTTTGCACTCGCGTTGCACGGTTATTGCAAGAAAACTAGCCATCATAAAAGGATCGTTATGGTGTCATTCGAAAGCTCTGTTTATGCCCTTTCAGGGATAGATACTTGTTTTACGTTCTGGGTCTTATTTAGGCATGAAAATGATCACGTAAACAGCCCTATTTTGGCTAAAAACACCCCGCTGGGCGGTACATATAAATAAACCGCATAGGCCGCTCTTAAGGTGTTAAGTTCATAGTCAAGGGTGGATTACTTCGGCTTCGGCCAACACTATTCTTTTGTGTTGTTGTTTCTTACTTCATTGTTTGATTGTTGACCAGACTAGATAATTCCTGTCTCTTTATTAGTCTGTTGTTGAACACTAGTACCGAGTTCTAGTATACCCCGTTATAGCAGATTGAACTCTGGAGGGTATTGGTGTTTTTTGTTCGGCTGGCAGTACTCAGGGGTTGGGATCGTGTGTTTCCGTTGTGGCAGCGAGCCGTATTCGAGTCCTGATTGAGAGCCCTTGTGTACCCGAGTGCCAGTTCGTAACAAATGGCGACCTTGCTTAGGATTTGTGAACAGTATAAATTTTTGCAGAGTTGTACAACATTTGTTTGTTTGTATTTTAGCGTGCATATTGAAGAATATTTTTTTTGTATGGCAATTAGTAAAGCATTTAAGAGACTCCAGTTAATTTAGTAATTAGTGCTTGCATAGGAAGTTTAACACTTTTGTCTCGAGAATTTTTTGTGGACTTCAGTATGTCGTGCATTAGCACTGACGATGAGCGAGAGATGTCATTTGAAGGTGTGCCGTTAGTAACCAGTGAGGAGGATGCTAGAGTTTTTGTGAGTAAGCGGTACCACGTGACGGAGGAGAGGCTGACTGGGGTGGATGTTTGTGGCTTGCACCTGATAGCCAAGGTTTTGGGCATTTCCAATGTAGCAGGGATGTCCAAGGGGGAGCTGATTTCCTGGGTGTTGCGTGGGCGACATGGGGTTTCGGAGGAGAGGGCGTTTGGGGGGGTTCCTCCCCAGATCCCCTCTCACTCGACTCCCACAGTGCCGTCCACTCAGTTACCGGAGGTTAGCACTCTCCCACAGAGGGATGAGAATTGGCAGATTGGAGTGCCCTCGGGTGGTGCACGTGGTGGTTCCCCAGTTTTTGCCCCCCCTCCTTCAGTAGTGGCAGCTCCCTCTTCCTGCCTGTCTCCAGATATGGTATTTAGACTTGAGCTTGCTAAGATTGAGGCTAGGAAGCAGGAGAATGAGACTAGGAAGCAGGAGGATGAGACCAGGAGGCAGGAGGATGAGACCAGGAGGTATGAGATTGAGGTTAGGAGGCATGAGGCTGAGCTTAGGTACGACTCGGAGAAATATTGTGCTAAATTAGATTTAGATGAGACTCGTGCAGAGTCGACAGGGACTCGGATGGGCCGTGAGGGCCAAGTAAGAGAACAGTCCTTGGCCCAATTAGTCAAATTGGTGCCGGTATTTAGTGAAACTGAAGTCACAGAATTTTTTAATCGTTTTGAGAAGAAGTGTAGGGGGCATAATTAGCCTGAAGAGAAGTGGGCAGCTCTAGTCTCCTCAAGACTTACGGGTAAGGGTCTGAAGGCTTATGATGCACTGCCTTTAGAGTCTTGCATTGACTACCCAGAATTGAAGAGAGCTGTCCTACGGGCATACGAGTTGCAACCGGAAACATATCGATTGAAGTTTCGGGGTGTTACAAAGACTAGGGAGGCGACCTTTCTTGAACATGCCCGGGACTTAAAAACTGGACACGTTCTGAGAAAGCTGAGACGGCAGAACAGTTGACTGAGCTGTTTCTGCTCGAGCAGTTTTATAAGTGTACTGGTGCAGAAATGACTTTAACTATTAAAGAAAAGAACCCAAGAACTCTTCAAGAGGCAGCTGAGATGGCTGACCTCAGGTTGTCGCTAATCAGGGGATGTGAATCTGTAAAGCGTGTTGATGCAGTTCCCAAGGGGCGCGATACTCCAAACCCTCGAGCTCAGGACAATCACTATAGATATAAACCTCAGTTTAAAAGCCAAGATACCAGGACTGAACCAAAGACTACAGCCGTCCCATTACAGAAGGGTCAGAACTCCGCCCCTTATCAGAAGAGACCGATAGGGTAAGTGGAATGTTTTCATTGTAGAAAGAAGGGGCATTATGCAAAATCTTGTCCTAGTAAGCCGCCAGCTGCAGCCGTGTCTTTGGTTCGCAGCATAGGTGTGGCTGAAATGTCGTCTGGATTTACCCAGGGTAGTTTGCCAGCGGCAGGGTCACAGGCTATGTATAAGACTCAGGAAGGCTCGTCCCCTGTCCGTGATGTCTTTTGCGCCCATAGAGGGACCGGTAGGGTAAGTTGGGCGGGTTGCCAGCATAAGGTGGAAGTTTTGCGTGATACTGGAGCTTCACAGACACTTTTGAAGAATTTCACGGGGCGACCAATTAATGCGGCACGGGTGGTTGTTGTTCAGGGTATTAATGCGACCAGGTCATACCTGTTGGTTCGTGTGGAGCTGGAAGTTGATGGTGTGATTAAGGACTTAGATGTTGGGATCGTTGAGAAATTGCCAGTGGAGGGCGTCTACCTTCTTCTCGGCAACGACTTTGCGGTGCCTACTTTAGACGTTCCACCCTTAGTCGTTGCCGAGAGGCCGGCCGACGTGAGTAGGGAGGAACAAGAGTGGGTAGTGAGTTGTCAACACCAACAGATGGCATGTGTGGTAACTTGTTCCCAAGCATTTAAGGTATCACAGCCTATTTCCCAGGCCACAGAACAGCGGAGGAAGGGAATTAAGAAGCGGAAGGCTGGGATTAGTTTGAAGAGTTTAGAACCAGTGGCTCTCCCAAAAGACCCAATAGCAGGACCTTTGACCGAGTCTGTTGTAACTCCAGTGCCTAACACAGTTGATAAAGTAGTGGAGGAGGCAGAGACTCAGAGACACCACCGTTACCTGCAGCGAGAAAACCGGATGTCTAAGTTGGATGTTGGGGGAGGGCATGAGTTGTTGACCAAGCAGTTAGACATGTTGGCTCCCACAGACATTCGAAAGTTGCAATTAGAGGATCCAGAGGTTTTGCAGTGTACCAATGGGGCTGTGGAGTTAGAAGAAGATAGGGATGCAAAGGCAGGGGATTTTTTTTTCTTTAATGGAATTTTATACCACCGATATCAAGATCCTAAAAGGAACTGGGAGGGCGGATCAGGTACAGTTGACCAGCTGGTCGTGCCAGAGGGCTGCAGGGAAAGTTTGCTTAGGTTGGCTCATGATTCTCCATTATCAGGATATTTGGGTGCCAAGAAAACGGTGGCGGCTTTGGGGAAATTGTTTTGGTGGCCGGGGATGAAGTCTCATGTGCAGTCATGGATAAACTCATGTGATATTTGTCAACGTGTCGGGAAACCGAACCAAGTTATTCCTAAGGCTCCGTTACACCCTATTCCTGTGATTGGGCCACCCTTTAGTAAAATTATTGTTGACATGGTTGGTCCACTCCCTCCCACTAAGGCTGGAAATAAGTTTTTGTTAACCATAATGGATGTTGCCACAAGATACCCCGATGCATACCCTATGAAAAATGGAATGGCTAAGACGGTAGTCAGTAACTTGTTGTGGTACTTCTCAAGGTACGGGTACCCGGAGGAGATTCAGTCTGATCAGGGATCTAATTTCACCTCCAACATGTTCAAGCAAACAATGCAACAGCATGGGATACGAGCAGTAGTATCGTCAGCGTATCACCCTGAGAGTCAAGGGGTGCTTGAGCGGTGGCATGCTACACTTAAAAGCATGCTCAGGTGTTATTGTGCTGACAACGGTATGGATTGGGATCTTGGATTGCCTTATGTGCTGTTTGCTGCTCGGGAGGTACCTGGTGAGAGCCTGGGATTTAGTCCAAACGAGCTGATTTTTGGGCACCGTGTCAGGGGCCCCCTTAACATGCTGAAAGAAATTTGGGAGGGGACTGTGCAGCCTTGTCCATTATTAAAGTATGTGCTTGAAAGCCGTGAGCGCATGCTTAAGAGTCTGGAGATGGCAGGTAGAAATTTGACAGAATCACAAGCTTTGATGAAGGACAGGTATGATCGCAAAGTGAGGCTCCGGAAGTTCACTGTAGGACAAGAGGTATTAATTTTGTTGCCTTTGGTTGGTAACCCCCTCTCTGCGAAGTACACTGGACCTTATAAAATTGTAGAAAAAAATTTCAGACTTAGATTACCTTGTTGCCACTCCAGACAGGAGGAAAAAGAACCAGTTATGTCACGTGAACCTTATTAAAGAGTATGTGAGGCGCCCCTCTGAGCCTCTCACTGTCCCTGTGTTGGCTTGTTGCGGCCGTGGTGGAGAAGGAGAGGGGGACAGTCAAGCTTCGGAGGAGGATAGCTGGGATCAACATGTTTCAGCGGATCAGTGGGCGGGGAACTCGAGCCTAAGGGCTGACGAGGCTATAGCTCATTTGCCTGAGCCGCAGTTTGATGCTATCCGTCAGTTGTTCGGTTCGTACCCCACTGTATTTGCTGAACACCCAGGCCTCACTACTCAGGCTATGCATGATGTTGACGTGGGGGACCATATACCCTTTAAGTCAATCCCGTACCGTGTGCCCCCCATAAAACTACCAGCTCTGAGGGATGAGTTGGAGTATATGCTCGGTAGAGGGTTGATAGAGAAAGGCACAGTTAAGTGGACTTCCCCCGTAACACTGCAGCCTAAGCCAGATGGCAAGGTACGCTTTTGTATTGATTTCCGTAGGTTAAACGGTTTGACTCCAACTAACCCATATCCTCTTCCTCGGGTTGATGATAGTGTTGACAAAATTGGTAATGCTCGTTTTTTGTCTAAAGTAGATTTAGTGAAAGGTTACTGGCAAGTACCTTTGTCCGAGCGTGCTAAAGAGGTATGTGGTTTTGTTGTGGACGGGAGTACCTACCGGTGCAATGTTATGCCTTACGGACTTAAGAATGCATCAGCAACGTTTCAGAACCTGATGAATGAAATTGTAAAGGACATTCCAAATTGCACCGTATATTTGGACGATGTAATCATTTATGATGACGACTTTGAGAGCCATTGTGAGCACCTTGAGACCTTGTTCCGGAAACTTAGTGAAGCAGGTCTGGTAGTAAATTTGGCAAAGTGTGACTTCGTAAAAGCCACTGTGCAGTACCTTGGGTTTGTAGTGGGAAGGGGACAGGTGTGCCCTCCTCAGAACAAGGTATAGGCTATCAATAAATTTCCGCACCCAACAACCAAGAAGCAGATTATGAGATTCTTGGGTATGATAGGCTACTACAGACGCTTCATAAAAGGTTACTCAACGGTGTTGGCACCTCTCACAGATTTGTTATCTAAAGACAAAAAGTTTTTGTGGGCACCTGAGTGTGAAAAGGCTTTCACTTTGGTGAAACATTTGCTATGTACTCACCCGATACTCAGGGCCCCAGACTTTAACAGGCCTTTTCAGCTGGCAACAGATGCTAGTGGTGTAGGGGCTGGTGCCGTCTTGCTACAGACAGACAATGAAGGTGTGGAACACCCAGTAAGTTTCTTTTCTAAGAAGTTCAATGCTGCACAAAAGAACTATTCTACAATAGAAAAGGAATTACTGGCGATTGTGCTGTCGCTCAGGCACTTCGAGGTGTATGTTCCAGCCTATGGCCCAGTCGTGGTTATCTACACTGATCATCACCCTTTGAGATTCCTGAATCAATTTCACAATCGCAATATGAGACTGACCAGGTGGTCTTTGATGTTGCAGGAGTATAACCTGGACATCCGTCATATTGCTGGATGTGACAATGTGATCGCGGATTGTTTATCAAGGGTAGATGATCAGTCGTAGGCTATCGCAGGTGTGTGGGTTTGAGTGGAGGAAAATAGGCTGCCCTTATAGTGCAGCCAGGAAAAACATATTAAAATATAAAAATCATATAAAAACTCTTTCTTTTGATATAGGTAATCGTATAAGTTTGTCATAGCCTATAGAGTGTGAGTAGTCCACGAACTATCAAACGGCTGAGCTTCTGTAAGCTCGCTCTGGGAGCATGATATTGTGTCTTTTTGCTATTGTTGGGAGGAGTTATAAAATGTGATTTTTTTTTTTTTAATAATAAGATGTGTTTTGGTGATAAACTCAGCTTTGTTTTAGTGCCATGCGGTCGCTGGGTGTGAGGGGCTTGATGGGGTTCTGTGTTTGTCAGATTTTAGCTCAGGGTTGAGCGAGTAAAATCTTGGGGGAGGTGTGACGCATGTCCACGTGTGAGCATGCTGTACAGAACGCCTAGTCATGCCCCACTCTCGCTAGGATCGTCAGGGCAGGAACTTTGGCTGTAGTCTATGTAGAGTTTCCTAACTTAGTTCGTGTAATCCGTTGTACTATAAGTATTATGAATATGTATTTTGTTTTCATCTGAGTCAACGAGTTCTATTTTATATCATTAGTTATAAGTATTGTGTATAAAACTTATTTGTAATGATGGGAAGAGAAACAGCCACAGTTAGGTGTCAGTGGGTACGCCAGGCAGGAGGTAGGCCTAACTCACTAGCACTCCTCCCTCCCTCAGTGCTAGGGGAGCCTTTGTGTATCCCAGAGGAGAGAGAGAAATGACGTAATGGTTGTCAGTGGGCGGTCCTTAGTAGTTCACGTTGGGCTCACTAGAGGGCCGGGTATAAAAGGGAAGTCTAGCCATTTTTTCATCAGAACTCATTAGGCAGAGCGACTTCTCATTTCCCTTGCTAACTATTTATATTCTTCTGACTGATGGGAACTTTCTCTACTACCTTACATTCTTATTTCCTCTTTTCCCTGCCCTGTTTAACTTCCATGGTCCCGTTGGTGCAGAGCTAGTCAGCCAACGTATTATCGCTTGAGTTCTCACGAGATACTTGCCTATTAGATAGCCTATTTTTGAAGGGTTGACTTAGAATAGGATTGATTTATGTTTGTTGCACTTGTATATGCATTTCCCTGTGTGTTATTATTATTATTCCTGTTTTCTGCTAGTCTAGGTAATGCTAGACTGGGGTAAGGCTTTTCTGTGTTACGAGTTGTTGTTTGATGCAGTGGTTAAGCGATAAACCTGCATACTCGTTTCGGTTCAGTGAAGCCTAGGTTTTCTTCGCGGCTGACTGTGTTGAGTTAATAATTTACAGTGCGTGAGGGCAAGAGCCTAACCACCCTGTATTTTATTAACAGTTTGTTTTTACTTTGTCAAGGAGCTGGGAGAAAACCAGATACAAGGGATCTGGATTTCTCAAAGTGCACTTGTTAGTTTTAACGTAATACTTTAAACAGTCGTGAGGACTTCGCTAGGCTACGAGCCGTTTTTGCTCAGTCACTGCTACCTTTTTGCCTACAGTACCCCAGCTAGACTTTACTCGATTAGTAGATACAGAATAGTATTGAAGCTTTCCTTATGTATGATATTGTTTATGCACTATTGATATCATGTGTTGCAAGCTTGGCTACTTTAGTGATTAGTGGCCCACGAGCACAATCCGAGTAGGCTATTGCCGTTGCATTTGCGGAGTACTTCCTTTTAATGTTTGCCATTTACTATTGCATATTCTTTTAATTATTCTTATGCCAATTTAAGCCTTTAATAGTATTTAATTGCCAGTGTTTTTGCTTATTGAATTACTGTTCAAAATCCGATACGTACTTCTTACGAGCATCCGAGAAGCATCTAACTTTTTTCAGAAGATTCCTTGCTCGATGCTTAAGGACTATTAATTAACGTACCGTAATAGTGCCGATCCGAAGTAGAGGGTGGTGGACTTCTTAAGTTCATAGTCAAGGGTGGATTACTTCGGCTTCGGCCAACACTATTCTTTTGTGTTGTTGTTTCTTACTTCATTGTTTGATTGTTGACCAGACTAGATAATTCCTGTCTCTTTATTAGTCTGTTGTTGAACACTAGTACCGAGTTCTTGTATACCCCGTTATAGCAGATTGAACTCTGGAGGGTATTGGTGTTTTTTGTTCGGCTGGCAGTACTCAGGGGTTGGGATCGTGTGTTTCCGTTGTGGCAGCGAGCCGTATTCGAGTCCTGATTGAGAGCCCTTGTGTACCCGAGTGCCAGTTCGTAACACCCTTCAGTAATCCGGAAGGGGGCCAATGTCCAAGGGGCACTCTCGAGGGTCAGGGGGCGAAGGGGGAGGGGTAACCGTAGCAACACCGTCTCAAAAAGCCAAATCCTGTTCGGAGTCTGCCTAGTCGATAGGTGAGGTGGTTTTTGCACACTTTTCTCAGGATTTCCTGAGGTCCTATTCAAATATTTTCATACTTCAGAGGTCAATGAACTCGGGGAAAAAGGGGTGTAGAGGAAAGAGGAAAAATGGTTGTTGTGAGGTACACTCGGCCGCAATTCCGCGTGGGCCACCTAGTCATAGGGTTTGGGTAAATCCGTTGTGTAGTTTGTTCGCTCTGAATATTGTAAGATCTCACACTCCCCTCCCTGAATCAATCGAAGATTTTGCCCCATAGATGGCGCAGCTTGATGGGAAGGGAGGGAGCTTGTCGTAGTGTTAAAAGGGTAGGACACAATGGGAGGAGGTGACGTTTTATAACATGCAGTGACGAATGTTAAACTTATTTACTTTTACTTGTTCATACAATAATGTTCCCGAAACTAATTCGTAATGAACAGTAGATTCCCTCTTTCAGTAACTGAAACGTCTCTCTCTCTCTCTCTCTCTCTCGTCCCCCGGCTCGGTGTAGAGAGCCGATTTTACAACATAGCCACCAGCACAAATCGTTGTCTAGCAAACCTCTGCAGGAAGGAGAACGTGGGATTCGTCGACACCTGGGACAATTTCTACTACGATGACTATTTGTTTTCGGATGATGGAGTTCATCTGAACCAGGTGGGAGCAGCGCGTTTTGGGCGTCTTCTCAACGATGCGGTGAAGGATTTTCGGAGAAGAAATCGACTCAGCACAGGACAACCAGGAAGGAGGACCGAAGACAGCGAGGACGGCAATCTACAAAGGAATTAAATACTAATCCGTCAAGAACCGCGAATTTGGATAAAGCTCCACCAACACGACCCAAATTCAAAACCGTCAGGGATAACGACCGAGGACCGAGGACAGCCATGAATGTAAATGTAGATCCGACCAGAACCAAAAATTCGATGAAAGAACGATCTGCGAGTTCTAAAACCGCAACTTTAAAGGTTTTCTATGCAAACGCTCGTAGCATACGCAATAAATTTTCAGATTTAGAGGAACTAGTGTTTACAGAAAATTATGATGTGATTGGCATAACAGAATCTTGGCTCAATACACAAGATAGAGACTTTTTAGCAGAGTACTCACTTCCCGGTTATGTAATGTTTGAGAACAGCCGAATAAATAAAAATGGAGGTGGCGTTTTATTTTATATCAAAGAAAGTCTTAACCCGACCCTCGTGTCAAAACCTCAAATTGTGAACGTCGACACATCTTTTGTGCTAATAAAGAATAATAAAGGTACAAAAATAATACTTGCGTTAATATACAGACCTCCAGCTCAATCAGTGCAAACTGACCGAGAAATTTACGAACAAATTGCAGATGTAAGTAACTCACAAGATACCGTAATTTTTGGCGACTTTAATTTACCTGTGACCAAGTGGGGCGATACTCTTACTTCACACTCCGGACATGACTTGTATACGAACTTGCAAGAGAGTTCGCTTTATCAATTTGTTCGAATGCCGACCCGTGGTAATAACGTTCTTGACATTGTACTTGCAACAAAAGAAGAATTGATAGAGAATTTGAATGTTGGTGATGAATTCAGTAACAGCGGCCATCGTACGATAACTTTCACTTTAAAGTTTACTAGTAACGAACCAAATAGTAGCATCGAAAAAGTCCCTAATTTCAAGAAAGCAAACTTCCATAAACTTAGAGCTATGTTTAAAGAAACTGACTGGAGCTTTTTAATTAACAATAACGACATAAATACATCTTGGAAGTTATTCGAAACCACTTACCTAAAAGCAGTGCAAGACTGCATACCATCGAAAATACGGCGTCCAGGCCATAATAATAAGCCCAAATGGTGGAATAAAGATATTTCAAACTGCCTGCTTGCTAAAAAATGTGCTAATGATAGATTAAAATCCTCACAAAATGACGAAGAACGGGTGAAATTTGTAGAGCTACGACGCAAAGCCAAAAAGTTAATTAAGCAAAGTAAAAAGACCTTAGAGTTACATATTGCGAATCAAAGTAAAACAAACCCGAAAGAATTCTATAGTTATATCAGAAAGAAAAAAGTAGTTACTTCAACTGTTGGACCTTTAGTCGATGAAAAAGGAGAATACACCAAAGACGAAGTACAAATGAGTAATGCCCTCAATACCTTCTTTGCATCAGTTTTTACAACAGAAGACCTCAGTGATATCCCTACACCATCGCCGATTCAGATTGATAATTCAGATGTTCTAAGCAATATCACCGTTACAGAGAGAGAAGTATTGAATTGTTTAGATAAACTCAAGGTAAATAAAACGCCAGGACCTGATACAATCTCGCCTAGAGTTCTAAAGGAAGCTAAGAATGAGCTCTCCAAACCACTGACATTACTATTCAATAAATCCTTGCAGTCTGGAACTATGCCTGATCAGTGGAAGATAGCCAACGTAACACCGATATTCAAAAAAGGCAGCAAATCCCTACCCAGTAACTATCGTCCAATTAGCTTAACCTCAGTTGTATGTAAAATGCTAGAAACGGTCATACGAGACAGACTCGTAAATCACTTGGTGGAAAATAACATACTTAAAGATACTCAACACGGCTTTCGTAAAAAACGTTCCTGTTTAACAAACCTCTTAGACTTCTTCCACGATATCCTCAACCTCTACGATGAGAGTAAAGCTGTAGATATTATATACCTTGATTTTCAAAAGGCCTTTGACAAAGTTCCCCACAAACGTTTACTGCTAAAACTAAAAGCGCATGGAATACAAGACGGTGTGTTGAAATGGATAGAAAATTGGCTCAGCAACAGAAAGCAAAGGGTAGTTATAAACGGTAAGGCATCTAAATGGACCAATGTAAGTAGCGGGGTACCCCAGGGATCGGTACTAGGACCAATTCTCTTTCTAATTTACATCAACGACATAGATGAGGGTCTCACCTGCACAATCTCAAAATTTGCTGACGATACAAAAATTGCAAATAGCGTACTCTCAAAAGAACAAGTTGACGATATGCAACACAATCTAGATAAATTGTCATGTTGGGCCCAAATTTGGCAAATGAGTTTCAATGCGGATAAATGTAAAGTACTACATGTCGGATACCTAAATGAGAAAGCAAACTATTCGATGAATGGCACTCAGCTTAAGAATGTAAACAGAGAAACTGATCTGGGAGTAACAATATCGAGTAACCTAAAACCGAGTCAACAATGTTCAGAAGTTGTTAAGAAGGCAAACAAAATAATTGGCTTTATAGGCAGGTCATTTGAGCATAAATCCAAAGAAGTTATCCTAACCCTTTACAATTCCTTAGTCCGCCCTCTTCTGGAATACTGCGTTCAATCCTGGTGCCCTTATTACCAAAAAGATATAAACAAGCTAGAACGAGTTCAACGTAGAGTTACCAAAATGATACCTAGCCTAAAGAACAAACCATACGAAGAGCGTCTTAGAGAATTAAATCTATTTCCTTTAACCCAGCGCAGATTAAGAGGCGACTTAATTCAAGTGTTCAAAATCATCAAAGGCATCGACAATATGAACTGTAGTAAGTACTTCACTATCGACCAATCTAATTACACGCGGGGAAACGGTTGCAAAATTATTGGTAAATCTTTTAACTCGCACGAATCTAAGAATTTCTTCTTCAATCGAGTTGTCAACTTGTGGAATGGGCTTCCCCGAGACGTTATAGACTGCAGCACCGTTGATTCATTTAAATTCCGCCTAGACAAATATCTCGCATCAAACCCGCGACTGACTGCGTTTGTAAATGAATAACTTTATCCTCCCCTCAGTTACTAACCCATATGTCCCCTACTAACTTCCTAGTCCTGCCACGTTAGTGGCAGGGCAGTAGTTCCCTTTCCAATGTTCCCTTACCCACTCTAAACCACTGTTTGGACACTTGATCCTCAGTGTTTTGGAGGACAAGCAACCTAGAAGGGTCACTAGATCTGTTGTTGCTTGATTTCCTTTGTACTCCTTTGTACTCCTTTGTACTCTCTAGGTTATAAGAGGTATACAGAATGTTGAAAGTAACACTATTATATATATCCATTTACACCTTTAATGAATCACATTATGAAATTTATTCAGCAATATGATGAGAACTTGAGAAGAATATATTTTGAAGTAGCACCACGAAGTAACATTATACTGACGCGGCCATGTATAATTATCCACCTTCCTCTCCCTCTCCGAGCTCGGACTTTTTTCTATCCCGTAGTCTATTTTTTCCCAGCTGAGGGTAAATTGTCATGATTCTATCTTTGTTACTCGGCTATAAGGTAGATTTTGTAGCGAAAGATGATGTTTATTCTGAAAACTTGGCATTAATATGACACACAGCCATAGTAGTTTCATATATTTCCATTAAGTATCGAGAAATCAGCTAATAAGAGATTCAATTTACGATCAGCTGGAAAAAAATAGAGTATAGTTGTCACTAAGGGATGGAGGGACGTAAGGGTGGCGAGGTGACTAACAAGGTGGGTGGAGGTGGAGGAGTTGTGGTGGGATTGTTTAGACTGGTGGATGAATGTATAATTACTAAATTTAGGATATTTCAGTGTGTGTGTGTGCGTGTGTGTGTGTGCTTAAAGGGCGATCGGGACACGAATGCATAGAGGTTGTATTCGTGGACGGGTGGAAAATTATAAAGCTAAATTTATTTATGTACTATATATTGTATCTCTTTTTATACTGGCATGGCCTTACTTACTCTTTACTTTGTATTAGTTTTGCACACATTTTCAGCATATTTCACTAATTGGCTTAAATATAGTTATGTTTATATGAATGATGCATTAGGATCCCTTTGAACGATCCCCCGTTCGCTTGTTTATGCTTCCTCTTACAACTTCGGTTAATCATTGCACACAAATCTTGATGTCATATCATATTTCGTAAACTCGCTAATCTGATTTATCTATCTATCTATCTATCTATCTATCTATCTATATCCATCTATTGCCAGACAACCTTATCTCCCGAGAGGAGGTGGACGTGAAAGTATCACCTTCATAAGCTTCTATGTGCCGAGGTAACTCATTCGATTATCTAGCTTTTTTTCAATTAATTTCAAAATAAATGTGTAGCTTGATCATACAAGATTATTGCGCAATGCAATATAACAATGACAAATATTAAATGTCCTGTTGATAAACATTATGTTTGCGGTAATATGAACAATTGATAAAGGTATACTCAATTAACTTCGGTAATTATATTTATTTAATTGATATTTATTAGACAGTCATAGTAAAGTAAATAGATCAAGGGAATAATGTGTTGGGGAAAAAATGGATTGTAATTCTCGAGGGTAATTTACTCTAGGTAAATATTTTCCCTTGTATCACATTATCTTATATTATCAGACTTGGCAATATGTAACAAACCACATGCAAAGAGTATAACATATCAGTATAAATAACTATATGTGTGGAATAATATTATCTGTGTATAGCCTGGTCTATTTGTGATATCTAATAACCTGAGTTTACATGTAGTTACTCATAGTCTCACTGTTACCAAGGTAATGCACACATTATTTATCAATATCATATTTACTACATAAATCGATTAACACAGTGCAACTTCTCTCTCTCTCTCCCTTTCTCTCTGAGAAACCAGACTTGGCTCTTCCGTGATACCATCAGATTTTTCATATACTTTAGTAATTATTTTATTTATTGTTTCTAGGTTAGCACACATCAATTATTAGCATTCTTCTATAGAGCAAGTTAATCAGAAAGAATTAGATTGGTATACTATAGCTGAATAGTTAAGGTCATAGAATTAGATTGGTATACTATAGCTGAATAGTTAAGGTCATAGAATTAGATTGGTATACTATAGCTGAATAGTTAAGGTCATAGAATTAGATTGGTATACTATAGCTGAATAGTTAAGGTCATAGAATTAGATTGGTATACTATAGCTGAATAGTTAAGGTCATAGAATTAGATTGGTATACTATAGCTGAATAGTTAAGGTCATAGAATTAGATTGGTATACTATAGCTGAATAGTTAAGGTCATAGAATTAGATTGGTATACTATAGCTGAATAGTTAAGGTCATAGAATTAGATTGGTATACTATAGCTGAATAGTTAAGGTCATAGAATTAGATTGGTATACTATAGCTGAATAGTTAAGGTCATAGAATTAGATTGGTATACTATAGCTGAATAGTTAAGGTCATAGAATTAGATTGGTATACTATAGCTGAATAGTTAAGGTCATAGAATTAGATTGGTATACTATAGCTGAATAGTTAAGGTCATAGAATTAGATTGGTATACTATAGCTGAATAGTTAAGGTCATAGAATTAGATTGGTATACTATAGCTGAATAGTTAAGGTCATAGAATTAGATTGGTATACTATAGCTGAATAGTTAAGGTCATAGAATTAGATTGGTATACTATAGCTGAATAGTTAAGGTCATAGAATTAGATTGGTATACTATAGCTGAATAGTTAAGGTCATAGAATTTACCCTGATAAATGTTGATAAGCCTGTCGAGTAGAAAGTGTGTATTTTCAGCAGAAGTTTTGGTAAGGAGCTCTTTATGAAGATCCATACTAATTTCAACCTAATGTCAGAGAGCAATAAAGGTGAAACGAGACTCAAACTATCCATTTGGGGGAGGGAATGGGTAGTTTACCTTGATGCGCAGGAAAATCGACTTTAAATCGCCATAAACAGAGAGGAATTTTGTATCTAAGTTTAAACACTGTTGCCAGCTACTCTAAATATACTGATATTCCTGAGGGAAATGCTTTATCAACAAATTTGCCTCGATGTAAATTAATTGTTAAATATATAAATCAGACATGCCATACCTCTACCATTTGGCTTAATGTATCAATGTGATCATATGTAATGTTTTCTTTCTTGCCACAGGTAATTTAGAATCTTGATAATGATATTACCAATCTTAATGAATCCTGATCAATGTAATCAATATCCCACCGACTCAGTATTAACTGTTACTCTCATGCTTGAGGTAAGTCATCCACAGATCGACATATTTTGACACTACAAAGGTAACTAACTCATCTAAATAATAATAGTTTACTACTTCTGTTAATCTAATTTGTTTGTATTTTTTGCTAACAAAAGGTGTTATCTTATATATAGTATGACCTGTACTATTATTTTATTCACACCAATAAAGTGGGTGGAGAGAGAGAGAGAGAGAGAGAGAAAGTGAGAGAAAGTGAGAGAGAGAGAGAGAGAGAGAGAGAGAGAGAGAGAGAGAGAGAGAGAGAGCGAGAGAGAGAAGGAAAGTGAGAGAGAGAAGAGAGAGAGATAGGAGAGAGAGAGAGTGACGTTTCAGTTACTGAAAGAGGGGAATCTACTGTTCATTACGAATTAGTTTCTGGAACATTATTGTATGAACAGTAGAAAATAAGTTTAACATTCGTCACTGTATGTTATAGAACGTCACCTCCTCCCATTGTGTCCTACCCTTTTAACACTACGACAAGCTCCCTCCCTTCCCATCAAGCTGCGCCATCTATGGGCCAAAATCTTCGATTGATTCAGGGAGGGGAGTGTGAGATCTTACTATATTCAGAGCGAACAAACTACACAACGGATTTACCCAAACCCTACGACTAGGTGGCCCACCTGGAATTATTGCGGCCGAGTGTACATATACATTCTAGCCTGGGAACTCAGGTCTTATTATATGAGCCTGGTTCCAAGGTAATATTATAATACTTAATGGGGCGGCGGGAAGGTCCAGGGCGCCTGTGAAAAATAAAGAACACTTAAAGCTAAAAATTGAGCAACTGTCTTGCAGGTCTTCTAATTATCCTAAGACATATATATATAGGATTGTAGTTGTATCCTCGGGTGCATGGAGTTGTCAGGCACTATCAGGTCCACTTGTTCCTGAAATATTTGGGGTGCTGGTGAGTAGATTGCATAAGGGAGTGCTCATCATATCCCAAATCTGGCGGAACAATACAGAGGGCGTCACTTTTGGTGGAGACTACGTAAAAGGAGGGTTCTAATTGGTGGTCCCAGGGCGGCTGTGGTTGGCTGAGGATGGTGGCTTGTGACTGGCTGAGAGAGTCCTTCGTTTTCTCAGGTGGTTGTGGGCGTGAAAGAGAACTGTGGAATGGACGGCTGGGCATGGTCAACTCAGGTAGATTCTGGTAGACTCGTAGGGGGGACTCGGGTAAACATCTTTGTTGTCTGTCTTGGGAGTTTGAGGTTGCCTGAGTGGTTATGCTGGCCACTCGGTGTATCGTTGGTGTGGGGCCAGTCATCTCAAATACGCTTTAGTCTGTGTGTACCAGGCTAGATAACTTAGCTGATTATACTCTATTTTTTCCAGCTGATGGTAAACTTAATCCCTTAGTAGCTGATTTCTCGATACTTGGTGGAAATATATGAAACTTGTATGGCTGTGTGTCGTACTAATGCCAAGTTTTCATAATTAACAACATATTTCGCTACAAAATCTACCTTATAATCAAGATAGAAACGTGAAAATTTACCCTCAGCTGGAAAATAATACACTATAGTTACCCACCACGGGCCCAAAACGGCAATGATCAGAGGATAAGCGATGCGACTAAGGCCAACCAAGTGTAACTCACCTAAAAATCTACTTTGCTATGTGTAATCAACCCTTTGAAGCTTGTGACGCAATTTGACATTTTTTTCTGGCTATCATTAGACGATTTTAGGCATTTTAGGAAGGATCTTAAGGAATTACAATGGTAAAGACTATCTCAATTTTAGGAAGGATCTTAAGGAATTACAATGGTTAAAGACTATCTCAATTAACCCTCTAACTTCCATATACTCTTCCTAATCTGAATACAATCGTCTAATAACAACAGAAAAGAAACGCTTCAGCAGATCTTGAAAGGGTTAAGGGGAGATTTCCACTTGAGGCATTTTTTCTTTGCCCCTTTCCCCCTCATGTTTAGCCCCATTGCTTTTGAAATTTTAAGACGTTCGCCCCATTAGTTTGGCAATTTTAAGAACTTTCACCCCATTTATGTCACTTTTAAGACCTTTCGTCCGATTTAGGTGTCGATTTTTTCCTGGCGAGCGATAGCGAGCCTGTAATTTAAGAGGAACCGGCCATTGGCCGGGAAATTTTTCCACCGAAAAATGTACAAATTTATCTTGAAATGGGGTCAAGGGGGTGTAATTTCAAGCTTGATGGAAGTCTAGGAAACACACTAAAAACCTCCCCTTAAAATATAAGAGTGATATCATGAAACATCTATCACATCTATCACATCTATTACGTTATCACTGCCTTACCTGCTTCAAGATGGCGAGGTAAAGTGTCGATACTGACGAGCGTAGATCTGAAAAAAAAAACAAAAAAATTATCAAGCGTAAATTAAACATATATAGTTATTATCGACCGAGCAAGACCAATGTAAACATGCGTGTCCTTAAGGGGGGTGACCTGCTTTTTGTTATTTCTGTCCTTTTCTCTCTTTCTCTGGCTTGTATCCATTCGGCCCCATTCAGCCAACTATTTTAAGACGTTTATCCCCATCTAGGTGTCGACTTCTTCCTGGCGAGCGATAGCGAGCCAGCATTATATCAAGAAATCCGGCTTCGCCGGAGAAATTTTTCTATCGAAAAATGTACAAATTTAGCCTGCTGTCAAACAAAAATAAAAAATATGCTGGCTCGCTACCGCTCACCAGTAAAAGATTGACACCTGGATGGGGATAAACGTCTTAAAACAGTAGGCTGAATGGGGCCAAATGGATACAAGCCAGAGAAAGATAGAAAAGGACAGAACAAAAACAGGTCACACCCCCTTAAACCTTTGACTATTATGACGCATTTTATTCTGACTGTCATGAGACGCTTTAATACAGCTTAGGAAGGATCGGTGTGTATTACCAGGGTAAAGCCTTTCTCAATGAACTCCCTGACTTTAATATACCCTTCCTAATCTGAGTAAAATCGTCTAATAGTAGCCAGGAAAACCCCGACAGGAACACTGCGTCATCCTAGTCAATACTCAGTACTGAACGGCACGTGCAGGCTTAGTTAAGGGGAGGCAGACCGTTTTTCTGGATCCCCCTTCTCCCTAATGTTTAGCCCCACTAGTTTTGAGATTATAAGACGTTCGGCCCATTAGTTGGGCGATTTTAACCCCTTTCGCCCCTTTTAGTTGTCAATTTTAAGACCTTTCGTGCCATTTAGGTGTCGAGTTTTTCCTGACGAGCGATAGCGAGCCTGCAATTTTAAGAGGAACCGGCCTTCGGCCGGGACATTTTTCTACCGAAAAATGTACACATTTATCTTGAAGGGGGGTCTAGGGGGTGTTTTTCTAAGCTTGATGGAGGTCTAGGGAGGAAACTAAAAAAATATATGAATAAATGAATTAATAAATAAAAATAAATAAAAATGGTATACAGTTATTGCAATAATGGTATACAGTTATTGCATTAATGGTATACAGTTATTGCAATAATGGTATACAGAGTTATTGCAATAATGGTATACAGTTATTGCATTAATGGTATACAGTTATTGCAATAATGGTATACAGAGTTATTGCAATAATGGTATACAGTTATTGCAATAATGGTATACAGAGTTATTGCAATAATGGTATACAGAGTTATTGCAATAATGGTATACAGTTATTGCAATTGCAATAATGGTATACAGAGTTATTGCAATAATGGTATACAGAGTTATTGCAATAATGGTATACAGTTATTGCAATAATGGTATACAGTTATTGCAATAATGGTATACAGTTATTGCAATAATGGTATACAGTTATTGCAATAATGGTATACAGTTATTGCAATAATGGTATACAGTTATTGCAATAATGGTATACAGTTATTGCAATAATGGTATACAGAGTTATTGCACTAATGGTATACAGAGTTATTGCAATAATGGTATACAGAGTTATTGCAATAATGGTATACAGTTATTGCAATAATGGTATACAGTTATTGCAATAATGGTATACAGTTATTGCAATAATGGTATACAGAGTTATTGCAATAATGGTATACAGAGTTATTGCACTAATGGTATACAGAGTTATTGCAATAATGGTATACAGTTATTGCAATAATGGTATACAGTTATTGCAATAATGGTATACAGAGTTATTGCAATAATGGTATACAGAGTTATTGCAATAATGGTATACAGAGTTATTGCAATAATGGTATACAGTTATTGCAATAATGGTATACAGTTATTGCAATAATGGTATACAGTTATTGCAATAATGGTATTGCACTAATGGTATACAGAGTTATTGCAATAATGGTATACAGAGTTATTGCAATAATGGTATACAGAGTTATTGCAATAATGGTATACAGAGTTATTGCAATAATGGTATACAGTTATTGCAATAATGGTATACAGAGTTATTGCAATAATGGTATACAGAGTTATTGCAATAATGGTATACAGTTATTGCAATAATGGTATACAGTTATTGCAATAATGGTATACAGAGTTATTGCAATAATGGTATACAGTTATTGCAATAATGGTATACAGAGTTATTGCAATAATGGTATACAGAGTTATTGCAATAATGGTATACAGAGTTATTGCAATAATGGTATACAGAGTTATTGCAATAATGGTATACAGAGTTATTGCAATAATGGTATACAGAGTTATTGCACTAATGGTATACAGAGTTATTGCACTAATGGTATACAGAGTTATTGCAATAATGGTATACAGAGTTATTGCAATAATGGTATACAGTTATTGCAATAATGGTATACAGAGTTATTGCAATAATGGTATACAGAGTTATTGCACTAATGGTATACAGAGTTATTGCAATAATGGTATACAGTTATTGCAATAATGGTATACAGTTATTGCAATAATGGTATACAGAGTTATTGCAATAATGGTATACAGAGTTATTGCACTAATGGTATACAGAGTTATTGCAATAATGGTATACAGAGTTATTGCAATAATGGTATACAGTTATTGCAATAATGGTATACAGAGTTATTGCAATAATGGTATACAGTTATTGCACTAATGGTATACAGAGTTATTGCAATAATGGTATACAGAGTTATTGCAATAATGGTATACAGTTATTGCAATAATGGTATACAGTTATTGCAAAAATGGTATACAGTTATTGCAATAATGGTATACAGAGTTATTGCACTAATGGTATACAGAGTTATTGCAATAATGGTATACAGTTATTGCAATAATGGTATACAGAGTTATTGCACTAATGGTATACAGAGTTATTGCACTAATGGTATACAGTTATTGCAATAATGGTATACAGAGTTATTGCACTAATGGTATACAGAGTTATTGCAATAATGGTATACAGTTATTGCAATAATGGTATACAGAGTTATTGCAATAATGGTATACAGTTATTGCAATAATGGTATACAGTTATTGCAATAATGGTATACAGTTATTGCAATAATGGTATACAGAGTTATTGCAATAATGGTATACAGAGTTATTGCACTAATGGTATACAGAGTTATTGCAATAATGGTATACAGTTATTGCAATAATGGTATACAGAGTTATTGCAATAATGGTATACAGTTATTGCAATAATGGTATACAGTTATTGCAATAATGGTATACAGAGTTATTGCAATAATGGTATACAGTTATTGCAAAAATGGTATACAGTTATTGCAATAATGGTATACAGAGTTATTGCACTAATGGTATACAGAGTTATTGCAATAATGGTATACAGTTATTGCAATAATGGTATACAGAGTTATTGCAATAATGGTATACAGTTATTGCAATAATGGTATACAGTTATTGCAATAATGGTATACAGTTATTGCAATAATGGTATACAGTTATTGCAATAATGGTATACAGTTATTGCAATAATGGTATACAGAGTTATTGCAATAATGGAAACTTATTTATGAAAACTTCACTCGTTACTCTTTTAATTAACTCTTTCAGTACCGGTGCCGTCCTTTTAATTAACTCTTTCAGTACCGGTGCCGTCCTTTTAATTAACTCTTTCAGTACCGGTGCCGTCCTTTTAATTAACTCTTTCAGTACCGGTGCCGTCCTTTTAATTAACTCTTTCAGTACCGGTGCCGTCCTCTTAATTAACTCTTTCAGTACCGGTACCGTCCTTTTAATTAACTCTTTCAGTACCGGTACCGTCCTTTTAATTAACTCTTTCAGTACCGGTGCCGTCCTTTTAATTAACTCTCAGTACCGGTACCGTCCTTTTAATTAACTCTTTCAGTACCGGTGCCGTCCTTTTAATTAACTCTTTCAGTACCGGTGCCGTCCTTTTAATGAACTCTTTCAGTACCGGTGCCGTCCTTTTAATGAACTCTTTCAGTACCGGTGCCGTCCTCTTAGCTACCATTTGACCATTATATTCAGCTTAAAAAGGGCCTCCAGCAATTAACAGGCTTCGAACTATCTCACTTAACGGGAGGCAGACCGTTTGTTTGGTCTATTAATTAATTTATTCATATGTCTTGTTAGTTTCCTCCCTAGACCTCCATCAAACTTAGAAAAACACCCCTAGACCCCCCTTCAAGACAAATTTGTACATTTTCGGTAGAAAAATGTCCCGGCCGAAGGCCGGTTCCTTTTAAAATTGCAGGCTCGCTATCGCTCGCCAGGAAATAATCGACACCTAAATGGCACGAAAGGTCATAAAATTGACAACGAAATGGGGCAAAAGGTGTTAACATCGCCAAACTAATGGGCCGAACGTCTTATAATCTCAAAACTAGTGGGGCTAAACATGAGGGAGAAGGGGGTCCAGAAAAGCGGTCTTCCTCCCCTTAACCAGACTACCGTATCCACAATAATGGATAGTTTGGTGTCCTTTGTTGTACTGGTATCGTGGGAGGGACGGCATTATTGAGTTTGGCGTCCTTTGTTGTACTGGTATCGTGGGAGGGACGGCATTATTGAGTTTGGTGTCCTTTGTTGTACTGGTATCGTGGGAGGGACGGCATTATTGAGTTTGGTGTCCTTTGTTGTACTGGTATCGTGGGAGGGACGGCATTATTGAGTTTGGTGTCCTTTGTTGTACTGGTATCGTGGGAGGGACGGCATTATTGAGTTTGGTGTCCTTTGTTGTACTGGTATCGTGGGAGGGACGGCATTATTGAGTTTGGTGTCCTTTGTTGTACTGGTATCGTGGGAGGGACGGCATTATTGAGTTTGGTGTCCTTTGTTGTACTGGTATCGTGGGAGGGACGGCATTATTGAGTTTGGTGTCCTTTGTTGTACTGGTATCGTGGGAGGGACGGCATTATTGAGTTTGGTGTCCTTTGTTGTACTGGTATCGTGGGAGGGACGGCATTATTGAGTTTGGTGTCCTTTGTTGTACTGGTATCGTGGGAGGGACGGCATTATTGAGTTTGGTGTCCTTTGTTGTACTGGTATCGTGGGAGGGACGGCATTATTGAGTTACCTTGTTAGTCAATACTCAGAACTGGACGACATGCAGGCTTAACTGAGTTTATTTTGTACACAGGAGATATTAAAGGGCAAATACCAACGCAGGAGTAGTGTTTACCCCTTTTGGAGAGCCTTTATATATATATATATATATATATATATATATATATATATATATATATACAGTATATTCATTCTGTGTATGGCATGTGCATTTCTTCCAATGACTTTACTTGATTTGACTTTCTGTGTATGGCATGTGCATTTCTTCCAATGACTTAACTTGACTTGACTTTCTGTGTATGGCATGTGCATTTCTTCCAATGACTTGACTTGACTTGACTTTCTGTGTATGGCATGTGCATTTCTTCCAATGACTTGACTTGACTTGACTTGACTTGACTTGACCTGACTTGAGTCTACTTGACATGACTTGAGAATACGACTCTGTGTATGTAGTGTTAGGACTGACCAACAGATGGCGTTCACCCACACCCACCCGGTCAACCAGTAGCCACCAACATTGATCCCAGGGGCCCCCCCCCCCCCCAGCCTTCAGGGGGGCGGGTTTTCTGGGTTCCCTTCTCCCTCATGTTTTAGCCCCAGTAGCTTTGATATTTTAAGACATTCGCCCCATTAGTTTAGTGATTTCAAGACCTTGCTTGCCATTTAGGTGTCAATTTTTTCCTGGCGAGCGATAGCGAGCCTGTAATTATTATGTTCTCTCCACTAACCAACTTTACTCCTAAACTCGATTAATGAAATTAACAAACACATGTGGCAGTCCGGGGTTTCGAACCCAGGACGCTCACACCGAAAATCAACACACTTATGCATTGCACCATCAAGATAGTTAAATACACCAATAAATGCACCAATAAATACACCCTTTCCCTTTTAACCCTTTCAAGCTCCAATACGCGTTTCTGTTCTGTTTTCTGGCTACTATTAGACGATTTTATTTAGATTAGTAACATTATATGAAAGTTAAAGGGTTGATTGAGATAGTATTTACCCTTTTAATACCCACAGATACTTCCTAAGCTGCATACAATCGTCTAATGATAACCAAAACAAACTGCTAAAACGCGTCAGAGCTTCAAGGGGTTAAGGGGGGTGACCTGCTTTTTGTATCTCCTTTTCTCTCTTTAGCTGGCTTGTATCCATTTGGCCCCATTCAGCCAACTGTTTTAAGACGTTTATCCCCATCCAGTGTCATTTTTTTTACTGGTGAGCGGTAGCGAGCCAGCATATTTTGTTTTTGTTTTTTACAGCAGGCTAAATTTGTAAATTTTTCGATAGAAAAATGTCTCCGGCGAAGCCGGATTTCTTCATAGAATGCTGGCTCGCTATCGCTCGCCAGGAAGAAATCGACACCTAGATAGGGATAAACATCTTAAAATAGTTGGCTGAATGGGGCCGAATGGATACAAGCCAGAGAAAGAGAGAAAAGGAGAGAAATACAAAAATGCAGGTCACCCCCCTTAATCCGTTCAGTACCAGTTCCGTCCTCTTTAATTTATACTGACTTCTAGGAGGCGATTATATTCAGTTTAAGAAGGACCTCCAGCAATTAACAGGCTTCGAACTATCTTAATTAACCATTTTGACTACCACAAATTCTTCATAATTAACCATTTTGACTACCACAAATTTTTCATAATTAACCATTTTGACTACCACAAATTTTTCATAATTAACCATTTTGACTACCACAAATTCTTCATAATTAACCATTTTGACTACCACAAATTCTTCATAATTAACCATTTTGACTACCACAAATTCTTCATAATTAACCATTTTGACTACCACAAATTCTTCATAATTAACCATTTTGACTACCACAAATTCTTCATAATTAACCATTTTGACTACCACAAATTCTTCATAATTAACCATTTTGACAACCACAAATTCTTCATAATTAACCATTTTGACAACCACAAATTCTTCATAATTAACCATTTTGACAACCACAAATTCTTCATAATTAACCATTTTGACAACCACAAATTCTTCATAATTAACCATTTTGACTGCCACAAATTCTTCATAAGATGCACAAAATCGTCGAAATATAGCTAGAATAAAATTAAGTAGACGTCGCTGGTATAGAATGGCACGAAAGGTCTTAACATTGACAACGAAATGGGGCGAAAGGTGTTAACATCGCCAAACTAATGGGCCGAACGTATTATAATCTCAAAAGCAATGGGGCTTAAGGGGAGGTTTTTAGTGTGTTTCCTAAACCTCCATCAACTTGAAATTACATCCCCTTTATCATTTCAAGATAAATTTGTACATTTTTCGGTAGAAAAATGTCCCGGCCAAAGGCTGGTTCCTCTTAAATTACAGGCTCGCTATCGCTCGCCAGGAAAAAATCGACATCTAAATGGGATGAAAGGTCTTAAAAGTGACATAAATGGGGTGAAACTTCTTAAAATCGCCAAACTAATGGGGCGAACGTCTTAAAATCTCAAAAGCAATGGGGCTAAACATGAGGGAGAAAGGGGTAAAGAAAAAAATCCCTCAAATGGAAATCTTCCCTTAACATGAGGGAGAAAGGGGACCCCCCCCCAAAAAAAAAAGACCCATCTCCCCTTAATTAACTGTACCTCTCGTCCTATCCACTCATATGCTGACGACTTTACCATTCACTAGTTTTCCACAACGACCCAGCACGCAATTTCTCCATACTCACGTGATAGGGCCCCCATAACACACCTATCTGCTGATCTATCAACACATTTCCGATTGGGGCAGAGAGTATCTATAGTTACTCTCAATGTTTCCTATCTATCTATATGCTCAGGCCCAATCCCCACTTTTCCTATTTTTTATTTTTATTTTCCTCTATTTTATTATTTTGTTGTTTGTATTTTCTTGGGGGTGGCCGACTCAAGACAGAGCACGAACAGGGAAAACACAAGACAAAACAACGAACAAACAGAGACAAAACACAAAACTCACACACATCTAGGTCACCCAGGAGAATACCCAGAGACCCGGGTCACCAAGGTCGCTCCAGCACTCCCCCGGCCCCCGACCACCACCCGGAGAGGCTCCGATCTCGGCAAGCAGACATGCAGCGGAGCCAAAGCCACAAGCCTGCCCACCACACTTCCAGGCGCATCCTTCATATTAATCAATGCTTCCAAAACCCAATTTCACCATCAATCTACCCGTCCCAATCCTCCAAATGACTATCACTTACTCTTCAATACTCAACAACAGACAAGTCAACCCTTTATCTTCTCTTAATATTCTTGGTGTATCTTTTTCTTCTGATTTTTTCTTGGAAAAATATTGCTAAAACAGCTTCCCAGAAGTTAGGTATGCTCATCTGTCTCCGTGGGTTCTTCACCCCTGCACCGTTTCTTGCTCTGCATAGGAGTACAATGCATAGAGTATTGTTCGCATGTGTGGAGAGGTTCCACCCATACCGCACTTCTCGAAAGGCTAGAATCCAAAGCATTTCTTCTCATTAATTCAAACCTTTTTACTAATTCCCTACAATTTTTCTCTACACGCCACAACGTTGCACCTTTGATATTGAGACCTTTCGAGCCACTAAAGGGGCCCTCACACAGTCAGGAGTGCGAGCTAGTGGGAGTCTAACAGGAGTCGCTAGAGTCACTATGAGTCATCGATTTTCACCGCGAGCGAGTGGGAGTCTAACAGGAGTCGCTAGAGTCACTATGAGTCATCGATTTTCACCGTGAGTGAGTGAGTCATCGATTTTCACCGCGAGCGAGTGGGAGTCTAACAGGAGTCACTAGGAGTCGCTAGAGTCACTAGGAGTCATCGATTTTCACCGCGAATAAGCCAGCGAGTCCGAATTTTCCCCTACTCCTAGTGACTCTAGCTCGCACTCCTGACTGTGTGAGGGCCCCTTTAGGTGTCGATATTGTCCTGGTAAGCGATAACGAGCCTGAAATTTAGGTGGAACCGGCCTTTGGCCGGGATACATTATCTCGAAGGGGAATCTTGGAAATGTATTTTCATGCTTGATGGAGGTCTGGAGAGGAAAGTGAGCAAATAATTAATAAACAAATAAATAATTAGACTAGTAAATAAACCCTCTCCCCTCAACATCGTAACGTACCATCACCAGCCCTAAATAACCCCGACCCTCTTAATCTAGCCTATAATATCTCGGATCTATTTATTAGAGGGGTAATCATTTTTAAACAGCCTTCCGAGGGTAATTTATAGTGATAGAGAGTAATGGTATAATGGTTCCATATTAAAGGGAGATGGACCGTTTTTTGGTCTACTAATTAATTTCTTCCTTCTTTTCTTAGTTTCCTCGCTAGACCTCAATCAAGCTTAGACAAAAAATACCTAGACTATAAGACGATCAATTTGTACATTTTTCGGTAGAAAAATGTCCCGGCCGAAGGCCAGTCCTCTTAAAATTTCAGGCTCGCTATCGCTCGCCAGGAAAAAATCTATATCTAAATAACACGAAAGGTCTTAACATTGACAACGAAATGGGGCGAAAGGTGTTAAAATCGCCAAACTAATGGGCCGAACGTCTTATAATCTCAACACAAATGGGGCTTAACACGAGGGAGAAAGGGGACCACAAAAAAGACCCATCTCCCCTTAACCCTCAGATTATCCGATTACGTATTTCAGTTTTTATTTTTGCTACATTTACACCATTTTATGAAGCTTAGGAAGGATCTATGGTAGCTAAATGGATGGGTCGAGATAATCTGTATTGCCTTTTAATTGGCAAACGTCCTTCCTAAGCTGAATAAAATCGTCTAATAGTTGCCAGACAAAACGAAGAGGACGTCTCCGGTACAGTCGCGCTAATAAGTAATCCTCGGCACCTAGTTATGTTTTGATCAATAATTAGGTTCACCAATACCTAAGCTTCATTTCTTCATTTCGAGTGAAATAAACAAACATGTTCCTACACTTACCCACCCTATTTAACATCTGACAGACATTAATACAGCACAGAGCAAGCCAAACGTAATGACAGCTGGGACATAACTTATTAGCGCGACCGTACAGAAGGGGTTAACCCTTAGATTATCCGATGACGTATTTCTTTCCCGTTTTCTGGCTATTATCAGACGATTTTATTGAGATTAACCCTTTCTGTACCGGTGACGTCTGTTGTATTTGATTTCAGCTACGTTAGAGGATTTGATGTAGCTTAGGAAGGATCTAGGGCAGCTAAAAGGATTCATTGAGATCGTCTGTATAGCTTTTTAATCGGTAGACGTCCTTCTTAACCTGGATATAATGGTCTAATAGCAGCCACAACAAAGTTAAAAGGACGTCACCGGTACAGAAGGGGTTAAGCGGAATAAAATCGTCTAATAATAGCCAGAAGTTCAGCCAGTTTATGGAAGTCAGTGGGTGAAGCGAGATAGTCTTCACCCTTCTACCTCCCACAGATACTTCCTAAGTCAGTGGGTGAAGTGAGATAGTCTTCACCCTTCTACCTCCCACAGATACTTCCTAAGTCAGTGGGTGAAGTGAGATAGTCTTCACCCTTCTACCTCCCACAGATACTTCCTAAGTCAGTGGGTGAAGTGAGATAGTCTTCACCCTTCTACCTCCCACAGATACTTCCTAAGTCAGTGGGTGAAGTGAGATAGTCTTCACCCTTCTACCTCCCACAGATACTTCCTAAGTCAGTGGGTGAAGTGAGATAGTCTTCACCCTTCTACCTCCCACAGATACTTCCTAAGTCAGTGGTGAAGTGAGATAGTCTTCACCCTTCTACCTCCCACAGATACTTCCTAAGTCAGTGGGTGAAGTGAGATAGTCTTCACCCTTCTACCTCCCACAGATACTTCCTAAGTCAGGGGGTGAAGTGAGATAGTCTTCACCCTTCTACATCCCCCAGATACTTCCTAAGTCAGGGGGTGAAGTGAGATAGTCTTCACCCTTCTACCTCCCATAGATACTTCCTAAGTCAGGGGGTGAAGTGAGATAGTCTTCACCCTTCTACCTCCCACAGATACTTCCTAAGTCAGGGGGTGAAGTGAGATAGTCTTCACCCTTCTACCTCCCACAGATACTTCCTAAGTCAGTGGGTGAAGTGAGATAGTCTTCACCCTTCTACCTCCCACAGATACTTCCTAAGTCAGTGGGTGAAGTGAGATAGTCTTCACCCTTCTACCTCCCACAGATACTTCCTAAGTCAGTGGGTGAAGTGAGATAGTCTTCACCCTTCTACCTCCCACAGATCCTTCCTAAGTCAGTGGGTGAAGTGAGATAGTCTTCACCCTTCTATCTCCCACAGATACTTCCTAAGTCAGGGGGTGAAGTGATATAGTCTTCACCCTTCTACCTCCCACAGATACTTCCTAAGTCAGGGGGTTAAGTGAGATAGTCTTCACCCTTCTACCTCCCACAGATACTTCCTAAGCTGTATAACATCGTCTAATGAAAGCCGTAATATACTGTCATAATGCGTCATAATCTTCAAAGGGTTAATCTAGCCTATTATTATTATTTTGAAGGGGAGATGGGGCGTTTTTCGGGTCCCCCTTCTTCCTCATGTTTTGCCCCATTAGGTTTCATATTTTATGACGTTCGCCCCACTAGTTTGGCGATTTTAAAACCTTTCACCCCATTTCTGTGTCAATATTAAGACTTTTCGTATCATTTAGGTGTCAATTTGTTCCTGGCGAGCGATAGCGAGCCTATGATTTAAGAGGAACTACCGAAAAATGTACACATTAATCTTGAGAGGGGGTCTAGGGGGCGTAACTTTAAGCTTGATGAAGGTCTAAGGAGGAAAAAAAAAAAAAAAAAAATAAGCAAATAAATACGCCCATCCCCCTTAAGGGGAGGTTTTAAGTGAGTTTTCTAGACCTCCATCAAGCTTGAAATTACACCCCGTTGACCCCCTTTCAAGATAAATTTGTACATTTTTCGGTAGAAAAATGTCCCGGCCTAAGGCCGGTTCCTCTTAAATTACAGGCTCGCTATCGCTCGCCAGGAAAAAATCGACACCTAAATGACACGAAAGGTCTTAAAAGTTAAATAAATGGGGCGAAAGTTCTTAAAATCGTCAAACTAGTGGGGCGAACGTCTTAAAATCTCGAAACCAATAGGGCTACACATGAGGGAGAAAGGGGTCAAGAAAACAATCCCTCAAGTGGAAATCTCCCCTTAAGCAGCCTTCAGAGGTAATATATAAGGAGAGACAATAATGGTATAATGCTTTGACATGAAGGGGAGGTTTCCACTTGAGGGATATTTTTCGAACTTCCTTCTCCCTCATGTTTAGCCCCATTGCTTTTGAGATTTTACGATGTTTGCCCCATTAGTTTGGCGATTTTAATAACTTTCGCCCCATTTCTGTCAATTTTAAGAAGTTTCGTGCCATTTAGGTGTCGATTTTTCCTGGCGAGCGATAGCGAGCCTGTAATTTAAGAGGAATCGGCCTTCGGCCTGGACATTTTTCTACCGAAAAATGTACATATTTATCTTGAAACGGGGTCTAGGGGATGTCATTTTAAGCTTGATGGAGGTCTAAGCAACACACTAGAAACCTCCCCTTAACCCCTTGAAGATCATGATGCGTTTAGTATTGATTCTGGTCATCACTAGACGATTGTATACAGCTTAGGAAGGATCTGTGGACATTTTAAGGTTAAAGTCTGTCGCAATTAATCCTCCGAATTCCATGTATCCTATAAGCTCAATACAATTTGTTAACCCTCTCACGTTCTTGACGCATTTTTGAGCCTATTGGGGATACTTTAAAGCCTTTGTTACCATCAGGGGTATTTAGAAACCTTTAGTTTAGTTACTTCAACCTCTGCAGTTGTCTTTGAGTTAGCTGTGTTGAGCCTATTGGGGATACTTTAAAGCCTTTGTTACCATCAGGGGTATTTCGAAACCTTTAGTTTAGTTACTTCAACCTCTGCAGTTGTCTTTGAGTTAGCTGTGTTGAGCCTATTGGGATACTTTAAAGCCTTTGTTACCATCAGGGGTATTTAGAAACCTTTAGTTTAGTTACTTCAACCTCTGCAGTTGTCTTTGAGTTAGCTGTGTTGAGCCTATTGGGGATACTTTAAAGCCTTTGTTACCATCAGGGTATTTAGAAACCTTTTAGTTTAGTTACTTCAACCTCTGCAGTTGTCTTTGAGTTAGCTGTGTTGAGCCTATTGGGGATACTTTAAAGCCTTTGTTACCATCAGGGGTATTTAGAAACCTTTAGTTTAGTTACTTCAACCTCTGCAGTTGTCTTTGAGTTAGCTGTGGGCAGAAAACTAATTTTGGAGAGGTAATTATAAGAGTGAGAGAACTCTATTTCTTATTGCTAATCTGGCAACCTCTGCGTCATAAATGCGTGAAAGGGTTAATAGTTACCAGAATATAATTAAAAGGATGTCACCGGTATTGAATGGGGAAATAATTCGTGGCAGCTCCAGAATTAGAAAGTTAACCCCTTGCGGATCTCAGACGCAATTGGTTTCTATAGTTCTGGCTATTATTAGAAAATTATATTCATATTAACCCTTTCACGCACATATGACGCAGAGGTTGCCAGGTTAGCAATAAGAAATAGAGTTCTCTCACTCACATAATTACCTCTTCAAAATTAGTTTTTTGCCCACAGCTAACTCAAAGACAACTGCAGAGGTTGAAGTAACTAAACTAAAGGTTTCTAAATACCCCTGATGGTAACAAAGGCTTTAAAGTATCCCCAATAGGCTCAACATCGCGTCATATATCGGAGAGGGTTAAGAAGGGTATATAGAAGTCAGAGGGGTAACTGAGATGGTTTTACCCTTTAAATACCCACAGATCCCTCCGAAGCTGTGCAAAATCGTCTAATGATAGCCAGAATACCCTAAATCGTCTAATGATAGCCAGAATAAACTGTCAAAATGCGTCATAATTCTCAAGGATTAACAAGTGGTGGGGAAAAAAAATAAAAAAAAAGGAAAACAAAAAACGAAATAGCCGTTCACATAATGCAGGGGTAACTTTACTATCGCACTTATCTCCGGGGTCCCTGGCAGATATTAGCCTATTACACTGTGCCCTCACCAATATACGGCCACAAGGGGAGGGGACTGCACACTGATAACAAGGGTCTACACTGATAACAAGGGTATACACTGATAAGAAGGGTATACACTGATAACAAGGGTATACACTGATAACAAGGGTATACACTGATAACAAGGGTCTACACTGATAACACCACACTGATAACACCACACTGATAACAAGGGTGTACACTGATACCAAGGGTCTACACAGATAACACCACACTGATAACAAGGGTCTACACTGATAACACCACACTGATAACAAGGGTGTACACTGATACCAAGGGTCTACACTGATAACACCACACTGATAACAAGCGTCCACACTGATAACACCACACTGATAACAAGGGTCTACACTGATTACACCACACTGATAACAAGAGTCTACACTGATAACAAGGGTATACACTGATAACAAGGGCCTACACTGATAACAATGGCCTACACTGATAACAAGGGTCCACACTGATAACACCACACTGATAAAAAGGGTCTACACTGATAACACCACACTGATAACAAGGGTGTACACTGATACCAAGGGTCTACACTGATAACACCACACTGATAACAAGCGTCCACACTGATAACACCACACTGATAACAAGGGTCTACACTGATTACACCACACTGATAACAAGAGTCTACACTGATAACAAGGGTCTACACTGATAACAAGGGCCTACACTGATAACAAGGGTCCACACTGATAACACCACACTGATAAAAAGGGTCCACACTGATAACACCACACTGATAAAAAGGGTCTACACTGATAACACCACACTGATAACAAGAGTCTACACTGATAACAAGGGTCTACACTGATAACAAGGGCCTACACTGATAACAAGGGTCCACACTGATAACACCACACTGATAACAAGGGTCTACACTGATAACACCACACTGATAACAAGAGTCTATACTGATAACACCACACTGATAACAAGGGCCTACACTGATAACAAGGGTCCACACTGATAACACCACACTGATAACAAGGGTCTACACTGATAACACCACACTGATAACAAGAGTCTATACTGATAACAAGGGTCTACATTTATAACAAGGGCCTACACTGATAACAAGGGTCCACACTGATAACACCACACTGATAACAAGGGTCTACACTGATAACACCACACTGATAACAAGAGTCTATACTGATAACACCACACTGATAACAAGGGCCTACACTGATAACAAGGGTCCACACTGATAACACCACACTGAAAACAAGGGTCTACACTGATAACACCACACTGATAACAAGAGTCTATACTGATAACAAGGGTCTACACTTATAACAAGGGCCTACACTGATAACAAGGGTCCACACTGATAACACCACACTGATAACAAGGGTCTACACTGATAACAAGGGCCTACACTGATAACAAGGGTCTACACTGATAACACGACACTGATAACAAGGGTGTACACTGATAACAAGGGTCTACACAGATAACACCACACTGATAACAAGGGTCCACACTGATAACACCACACTGATAACAAGGGTCTACACTGATAACACCACACTGATAACAAGAGTCTATACTGATAACAAGGGTCTACACTGATAACAAGGGCCTACACTGATAACAAGGGTCCACACTGATAACACCACACTGATAACAAGAGTCTACACTGATAACAAGGGTCTACACTGATAACAAGGGTCCACACTGATAACACCACACTGATAACAAGGGTCTACACTGATAACACCACACTGATAACAAGAGTCTACACTGATAACACCACACTGATAACAAGGGTCTACACTGATAACACCACACTGATAACAAGGGTCCACACTGATAACACCACACTGATAACAAGGGTCTACACTGATAACAAGGGCCTACACTGATAACAAGGGACCACACTGATAACACCACACTGATAACAAGGGCCTACACTGATAACAAGGGTCCACACTGATAACACCACACTGATAACAAGGGCCTACACTGATAACAAGGGTCCACACTGATAACACCACACTGATAACAAGGGCCTACACTGATAACATGGGTCCACACTGATAACACCACACTGATAACAAGGGCCTACACTGATAACACCACACTGATAACAAGGGCCTACACTGATAACAAGGGCCTACACTGATAACAAGGGCCTACACTGATAACAAGGGCCTACACTGATAACAAGGGTCCACACTGATAACACCACACTGATAACAAGAGTCTACACTG